>CM063244.1:9912434-10512434 GCA_032158295.1 Pycnopodia helianthoides | reverse complement strand
TATGAAAAGTTGTGGCCACCCAATATGAATACAAGAAATGCTGCAATACAATTAAGACATGTACATTGCATTTCCATTTAACTAATTCTGTACAAATTGTTAACATTTGTTGGTGGTAGCCCCAGTGGGATTAATTAAAATGCAGTGGTTGAACTTAGGCCAAGTTATAGGCTAATATGTATTGGGAAACTTTGCATTTAAAAATGAGGATAAAAAAAAAACAGTTCAATTTTCATTGTGTCAAGATAAGCTCTTAATTTATAAGAAAGTGCTTTGAGCTGCTTTGTAAGCATTGTGATCATTCATGAAGTCAACAAACATGCATTATTGTTATAAAGGGTAACAATTATTTACCAAAATAAGAATTGAAGTGTTTCTGTACACATGTACTGTAAAGTAAACCAGTGCAGGTAAAATTTCTAATGATTTTTTAGGATGGTTGTGATAAGGACCAGTGGTTTGTCAAGTCATTGGTTCTTGTATGAAAACATTTCAGGGGGTATGTTTGGTTCATGTTTGATTTTGTTTGTAAAAAAAATTCCCCAGGATTTCCAAAGCTGTACAAAATCTCAAACTTATCTCAGTCAACACTTCTTTTTCAATTTGTAGGTGATTCTTTGACATGGCTTCAAAGTTGAAAAGAAGAAGGTAACATCAAAATGGCTGTCAACAATTTCTGCTATCACTGACAATAACGAGGAGCATGTAATAGAAGAAGTACTGAAACTAAATGGTGCAAAGGAGCATTTATTCAATGTAATAAATGAAGAAACAAAAAACAATATGTGCACCGGCAACACAGTCTTGCTTTCGAGATTCATCACTCCACGGATTGTCAAACTTCAGTTTCACAAATCAACTAGAACTTAGAAGAAATGGAGCTCCATGTACCTACTTTACTAAAGGTACTGCAAACCTCAGCAACAAGTATGCATTCCCCAAAACAAGCTCAGAACCATTGGATCCCTGACACCAAATCTAATGTCCCAAACATGCTAAAATTAATGAAGTCAACAATAACAACTCTCAGTCAACAATACATTTTAAGACGCTGTAATTAAAGGGATGGTACACCATTGGTGATAAGTTAAAGCATTCGTTATTTATACAAAATCTAGCTATTCCATATGGTTGTTTTTGTATGCAGTGTACATGTAATGGAACAAAAGTGGGAACACATGTGATTTAAAAAAAAATTATCCACAAATTATCACTGTTGTTTAGGAGAAACAATGTGAAACGACTCACATCCTACATTGTACGTGACTTGACATGATTATTGGTTCCATGATCATCTTTCAACAAAACTTTCAGTTAATATTTGCCTGTCTGGTATCTGAGGAACTACAGTTACCAATCATGTACACCTCCCTATAAGCACTTTCTACACATATGATACATGTGCATATATCCTTTAGTCAAGGTGCTTGTAGCTCACTCTTTTTTTGGGGGGGGGGGGAGGGGATGTACATGCCTTTGGGGTACTGCCCACAAGGGTCGTGACTAAAAAAGGCAAAATGTACATTCATGACAGAACACGAGAGAATACATTGATCATCCAGCAAATGTATAGATAAAGGTTATCAATTATTGTTCTAAATTATAAGCATACTAAATTATACCTAGCTTTAGTTATATTTTCTGCAAAACACAGCTTTTCCATATTTTATCTCTCAGAAAATGTTATAATGACTCAAAATGTGCAATTATTTCAAACTTCAGTTTTGTGTGATTACAGTGTGCAATGAGTGCCCATGTTTTGAAAAAACAAACTCTAAATGTACGATTACAGGTACAAATTTGAAGTTTAGGATTGTTCTGTACATGGTAAAATTATGATACCCCCTTGTGCCCATGTGGGCCTACATGTATGTATCCATGTATGAACTACTGCGTGACACCATCACAAACAAATCTCACTAGGACACCATCGCTAACTTCTTGAGTGTCAGTTTGAAATTAGCGTGTTACTCATTTTTGTGGAGAACCCAATCACTTTTAATCGCCCAAAGCATTAGATATAGACCCTTTTGACTGAATAAAATTAATTCAAGCAAAATTGCTAATGCTGCGAACGTTACACATGAGCATGTCCTGGTCATTCCAGGTCACAATCCTCTTAAGGGCACATTTGACAACTCCAATGGGAATTTAGGGAGATATGGTCATTGTTGAATTTTTTTAGTAAAAAAAAAAATACCCGATGGTAATAAGACATTTGCCAATAAGACAATTGGCATGCTATTTGGCTAGGTGTAGTTGTGGAACTTGGAATTTTTTGGAGTAAAAAAAAAATGGCGGAGTACCAACTTTTTAATTAAAAACTGACTCTCATCAAGTGAGTGATGGTGTCACGCAGGGTTAAGAGGATTAATAACCGATAAATGTTGTACCGATAAACGTCAAAATATTTCGAAAAAGGAGTACAGCGCCCCAGTAACTGGGTCTAGTTCAATACAATGTCAAGATTTTGCCAAGATTATTTTTTGATAATTGCCAATTGTTAACACTCAGTTTCAAAGTCTCACTTTTTCAGCTAGTTTGGAGTTAAAATGTACCGCTCCATCTACATTTGTATACATGTAAAACAAGTACAAATTTGAACTTGTTTATTTTTGGATAAAATAAATAAAATACAGTAAATGCATTAAGACTGTTTCTTTAAAACATTCAAGCCTAAACGACTACAACAAGCATGTTCTTTATAGCTTGAAATAAAGTATGTCTGCCTCGCTAAGTTTTGTGGAAGCGGCCATGATGATGTACTCGAGCTCATTGACCTTTGCGTGGCTTAGCGTATATTGTCGTCACGCGAATAGTTTGCATAATTCGTCTTCAATCAGTCACGTGATACAATACTCCATAAATTACAAGTCATTTACATAGTCTGGTCACGCCTCCAAATAGCAAAATGTCCAAGACCTTGGTGAGATCCAGATGTCGGTGAGTCGGAAAATAACACTAGTCACAGCGCCCTCTATGTTCATTCATTACAAACGTGCACAGTGTATACACCCGAACGTTGGTACCGAGCAAACACCAATGGTCTTGGAACCAAGACTACTCAGTACTATAAGGTCCTTAACAAACGTGATGGACAAAAGGTCGTTAACAATTTTTTTTAAAGCCTATAAAACAAAATAATAAAATACAACTATTAAGGAAACATTAATTTCTGATAGTTGTATTTTATTATTTTGTTTTATAGGCTTTAAAAAAAAATTGTTAACGACCTTTTGTCCATCACGTTTGTTAAGGACCTTATAGTTCTCACGCGACGAAACAGCGTTCAATCGGAAGCAGACTACGTCGTTTGGCAAAGCTTTTTGTTGTTTTAATTAATCATTTTTTATGCCCCAACAACAATTGTATATTTAAAAAACATTTTGATTCAACAATGTAGCGGTTTTAATGTCCGAAAGTCTATTTGAATCGTGTAATTTTGTGTTTTTCTTCGACTCGAAAATCACTCGACGTGGCTGAATCACTGCATTTAGTTAATAGGGGTGTTTTTTGCAGAATATGTGGTGGGCATGCAAAAAATGCTAATACTTCGTTAAAAAAATTGCAAAAAAAATATGACTACATAACATTAAGCTTTGCATGGTGTTGAAAGTAAGAAGTAACTATAATTGTAAACTTGCGGGTACAACCATGTGTAAAATCTCTTTTGTGGGAGTGTTGGCTCTGAAAAGAGCCGGTTTGGTCTCGACGTTTCGAACAGTATACTCTGCTCGTCTTCAGGAGTCTCCTGAAGACGAGCAGAGTACAGATAATCAGTGTTCCAGTTCATAATACTTAGATAAGTGTCAGCCCCTGCGTGGTGTGTTAAGCCCGGTTCATACTTCCTGCGAGTGTGTGCATAACAAAATGTATCATTGTTGGCATCCAACATGTGGAAAATCGCCCCTATTTATTGAGCGTAGTCCAGACTATGAAGGTCACTATGCTCTCTCGAACGGGCTTTGTGATTTGACGCAAAAAGTGTCCCTCGTTCCTGTCCACAAATAAAAAACACGTTACATTGATAGATAGCTTAATTTATATGGTTTCATAAACCGTGTGACATTCATTTGTGCGAGCTTGCCATTCAATGTAGGGCAACCCCCAGGAAAAAATTACAAATTAATGTGGTATAACCTCCATACAAAACTGATATCTCAAGTCGAAATGCACTTTTTTAAATTAAAAAGTGCCTTTTTTTGCTGTCTGATAATTAAATAGAAGTTTATTTTTTTAAAAGAGGAATATATATACTATACAATGCCGAACGACATTACATGCTTTAGCAAAAGTACTTTCCGAAAAAGCGGGAAAACTTCCCCGAGTGGGTGAACTTTATGGGAATTTCCCGTGGTTAGCAGACGCACGTTAGTTCTTCATATGTAAGTTTATCATTGTTTTAACAGCTTAAAAAGACACATATTTAATGTCTAGAAATTGTGTTTTTACACGAAAGCTATGTGAGAGGAAGAGAGACGAGAAAGTACATTTGTAGAGCTTGCATCGAGATATAGTAGCGACCCAAAAAGCAATGACTTTTAATGAACCACCATAATGTCATAAAAACAAAAGACTTCACGTTTATAGCTGATATTTTATAGTAAACGCGTAGGCCTATACACTCTCATAATAATTCAGCATCATAAAGGTTGAATTCGAACCCTCTTATATAAAAAAGAGAAGTTTTTTCAAATGCAATGAACAAGGCCTAATTTCAGCAAAGTTTGGTTCATTTGGGGTTTTCAAATAAACTGGATCCGTATACTTTCTGCATTCGATATAAACTAGGTATTGATGCTGCTTATCTTCTTCTGTTTGACAACCAAGAAACGCTGACAAGATGGCTGATATCATCCCGGATATCATCGATAATCCGGTAAGTTATCATAATGGTGGGCTCGTATAGGGGTGGGGCGATGGGTCGTCCACAAGGCTCGAGTATTGGTCTTTGATTATTGTATACCCATTTCTCAATACTTTTCAATCTCTGTATATGTTTATTGCTCTATAGGAGATTCCATATCGTGGATGTATTCCTGCTGGACTTTTCCCGTCGAAGACTATTTTCATAGAAGGATATGTGCAACCACATTGTGAAAAGTAAGGACGTTGAATATGTGTGTATTTAGACTTGAGGTTACAAACTTTTGGAAGAGAGTTAACTTTGTTTTAAAAGAAGTTATTCCACTCCACTCAGCTAAAGCCACAATTTTTTACATTTGCACCAATAATGTGTTATAGAAAGCCGTTTTTGCTTTAATTTGTTAAAATCCCAACATCGATTTGCTTATAGACCAATCCAAGCGCACAAATGCTGCACGCCAAGCCGCCATTTCTGGGACGCTTGCAGCGCAAGGTTTCGTATCCACTACCCATACATGGAAAAGCCGTTGTCTTTTTAACTTTTTATGTGAATTAATGTGTATCTCTCACAGCATGACATAACGATGTATAGAACACTAAACATGAATATTTGCAACTAACCAAACACTGAATCCGGAAACGGCGCAGACAGTAGGTGTGTCTTAGTGTGATACTACATGGAAACTGCACTGTCTGGTACAAAACGTGTTACATCAGCAAGGTTTTTTCGACAGAATTTCAGTATTCACTTACTGTTAAGTTTCAAATATTCATTTTCTACATAATTTTGTAAAGCTGTCCTGTCAGGGAAATTGTGTTAACCGTTGAGAAAGTCACTTAATTGAAATTAAAAGTTAAACAAGCGACGGTTTTTCTATGTCTTTTTGTACAAAACCTTGCGCTGCCAGCGTCGCAGCAATGGCGGCGCGGCCAGCAGCACTTGCGCGTACGGGCTTAAAAAGATCGGTCTATAGTTTTAAAGGCATATTTTGTACGAATTGTGCCTTTGATGACACAAGCATCAAACTTGGCACACAGTCGGAGTATGTCATGAGAAAGATATTGGCTATAGGGCCATCACAGGTTTGAAAAATATACCGGTAGGTAGTATAACAAGCAATGCCAGGCATTTTGAACTTATTGTGAAAATTGCTCGTTCTACCTATATGTTTCGAAATTCAAATCTGCGATGGCCATAAACCAAATATCTTTCTGATGACATACTCTGACTGTGTTCAAATATCATGCTGGAATCATCGAAGGCACAATTCCCCCAAATATCTCCCACTTAATGGAACTGGTTGCAGATGCAGAGTTTCAAAATTCTTTATTCCTTGTCTAATAGGGCCTACATTGAAACCTATGTAAAGGGGGGAAAAAGAAGAAGAAAAAAAAAGTACATAGCAGTAACTTGAGTCCTGTCCCAAACTGCTTATGTTTATGTTAAATCTGCCTGTTACGACTTTTTATACACCCAATCATCCATAAAACTACACAATGCGTTGAAGCGACCCACATTCTTCAACTAATTTTGGTGGCAACTTCTTTTGTTAAACGCAGACGTGACGTTACTTAAAGGCCCTGTACACTATTGGTAAGATCGAAAGACACAATGTTCACAGATTCACACATAAGTTACATGATTTAAAGTAAGTAATGGTAGAAAGGGTTCCTTAAAATATTTCTGCCTAAAATGCTATCGTTTCTGAGAATCGAGTAAAACAATAGTAATTATCGCGCACGATAATTTGAAAACAGAAAACACATAAGATCTCTTTTCACTATTTTCTCGTGACCTCGATGACCAATTGAGCTCAATCTTCCACAGGTTTGTTTGTTCATGCATGTTTAATCACGCAAAATGTGAACACTGATATTGAGCTGTTACCAAAAGTGTACAATACCTTTAAGTTTTGGCATTGCGTGCGAGACATCATAATTAATATCATTGACAAAAAAATAAAAAAAGTCCGTCGTGAGAAATGCTTTCATAAGTCCACGTCTCGGTTAAAGGTAAGGTACATGATTCGTAACATCGAAGAAAATAGATTGAGGATATTATATCCTGACATATTCTTTGATAAACTTCTTGACACTAGACTTAGAACATTTTTGGTCTTTAATACTGCCGTACGTGAAAAATTTTGCTCCCCGGTTTCTCGGTCCTTGTTATAATGTATCAAATCATCAAAAAAGGCAACATGAACAAGAAAAAAATCCTGACAAATCTGGTGCTCTGCATGAAACTGCCGCCACCTTATTTTATTGAAGTTTTTACTGGTTAATGGATTGTTATATTTGTTTGTTTGTTTGTTGGAGGGGGGGGGGTGTTGGGGTGTTTGTATTTTTGTTTGTTTGTTTGTTTGTTTGTTTGTTTGTTGGGTACATCCGGGTCATATACGGGGCACCTTGTCTTGGTGCAAGACCTCTTTTTGATTTGCCATATTTTTCACCGCGAGAGGGCGCTATTATCAACGAACCGCAGTTGTTACAACACGAAGCGATTTAACTTCTTCCCCGGGGTAATCGATCTCGCTGTGCCATTTTTTCTCCAGCACGCCTTGCGACGAGAGGTATCGATACGGTGCGCTGTCCATGGTAGCGAGGCTGGAAGTGGTTTGTGTTGTTATAGCGGTTCGTGGATGATAGCGACCTCTTGCGGGGAAAATTGTGACAAATCAAACCAAGATTAGGGGCACCTAACACAGTTATTCGTTTTTCACTTTAATGTTTGCTGACAAATTATTTATAGGGCAATCTATGATTCCTCGTTTAAAAAATAAGAATAGGCCCTACATTCGAAACACAAGTGAACATTTGCTCTGGAAGGACATTAAAAAACGTTCGCTATTTTTGTCTGCAAGTAATAAAGTGTTTTAAAGGCAGTGTGTAACTACTCAACACTTACTTGATAAAAACTTACTTGATAGAGAGCACATGAGAGCTATTGATATAATTAAACATTGTTAGAAACGATCCCTTTTAAGTAATGTAGTTCTAGAGAAATAGGTAAGGGTGTTTTTTGCTTTCATTATTTTCTTGCAACTTCGAAGACCAATTGTGCCCAAATGTTCACAGGTTTGTTATTTTATGCATATGTTGGGATACACCAAGTGAGGATACTGGTCTTTGACAACTATCAAAGGTATACCCTGCCTACCACGAATTCCTGTTTCACAGATTTCAGGTGAATCTCCAATGTGGTTCTGCGAAGCCACCAGAGACGGACATCGCGCTACATTTCAGTGCACATTTTGATTCCGAACAACGGAACAACCCAAAAGTGGTTTGTAACACTCTGCTGTCCCGGGAGTGGGGACGTTACCAAACCAAAAGTGTTTTCCCGTTTGTGAAGGGAAAAAACTTTAACGTCAGTATACGGTGTGAGGAGGACAAATTTAAGGTCAGTTACAATCCCGGCCAAAATGCGTGGGCCACCCATTCCCAACGTTACAATAACCATACAATAACCATTCCCTGTCTCACAATAAACATTCTCTCCCCCGTCCCCCGTCCCCCCGCTCAATGTTGACTGGAACGCAGAAGACCGTGCAACAATGTTCAACATTGAAAGGGGGCAGGGGGCCCAACGAGATATGGCCGGGATTGTAGAAAAACATCAACCAAAAATCATTCAAATCTACCGCACAAGCCTGAGAGTGTGAAGTCATGTAAGGCAACGCTGTGCAATACACACAACTAACCCCTCAACCCCCAACCCCGAGAGGATTATTCAATTTAATTGTGGGAGCTATTTTTTCATGAAATTCCAAACAAACTTTACCCTCACAATGCATGTTTTATCCTATCTTCATGTCCTTCTCCCATTTATATCAATTTCACAAGAGCAATTGGTCTGGTCCCTTGTTACATAATATTGATCCGCATTCTAAACTGCTGTTGTACATAAGGAACACGACAAAAATGGTTGTCGTTTTGAAATGAGTTGATTTGACTATCGTATCTATTTCTTTATAACCCTTACAGGTTGAAGTGAATGGCTCTCCCTTTACCTCCTTTACATATCGTATCCCTGATCTTCAGAGAGTGACCTACATTTATATTGGGGGAGACGTGAAGATCTATAAAATCCGTTACAGTCCACCGTCATTGGTAAGCTGCGTCGTGGTTTATAAGTTGAACACCGAGGAAATGTTTATGAAACATGTTGCTTGTCTCGGAAAGTCTAATGTATAATTTGCCTAGTTTGATTTGTTTTAAATTTAGCGGAAAAAGCCGCGAAAATTAATGTGTGCAGACACTTTGGAAATTTGATGTACCCTATACATTTCAGCTAATTTGCACATGATGTTATTATTTGTTTCCATATCACAACGCAAAAACGCATTTCCATGTATTTACAGAAATGTAGCTTGAACCTTTTTAAAGATCAACTTGAACGAAATTAACATTATTATTATTTTTGTTAGTAGAAAGGCAAACGAGTGCATAATGATTGCATATAAAAGAGTAGAACTCAATAAAAAATGTGTCATAATGTAAACAAACAAAAACATTTTGATCAGTGTTACGCTGCGCAAAAACGCCGAGTTTCACGAAAAGCCCTTAAGCGCCTAGCAATAAAAACAGCACTGTGACGTCATACTGCGGACTTGCTTTGTTTACCCCTACACAAACGTGTATTATTACATGCAAAAAGCGTCTTTGAAACGAAAATAAGGCTGATCAAATTGTCGGAAAGCAGCGGATCTTGGGGATATTACAGCTTCGATCAGCACTTCTGATGGGAGCGATATCAGCTATCATGCCCAGATTTTCTGGTCAAGACAGGGCCATTGTCACTGGGCTCTTACAGGCTGGGACCCCTGTCGAGCAGGTAGCCCGAACAGTAGGTGTTTGCCCGAAGGCCATAAGAAAACTTATCAACACTATGATGAGAAGACGATGTCTGGAGGTCATTAACAAGCGTGGAGGATACACACATCTGAAACTGTTTCTCGATCAACTGAAGTATTGACATCACTCCTGTCAATGTTGAAATGGGTAACTTTGTCTTTAATTGTTTGTGCTCAGTTAGCCATGAAGTACTGGATGACTCTACTTTTCACACAACAGTAACGTAACAACCATATAAAATTGTTCTTTAATATAGACGTGATCTGTAAAAAGTTCTTGAAGATTTATTTAGGGAAGTACTTATTATTATTTTTTTTTTTAAACATCTGTGTACATCTCGGTTTGTTCAATGAGAAACAATTTGACCTCCATCAATCATTCGTCATTATTGATGACACTTGATGTAAGGTGCTTACGGCTGGCTGTGGCATGCATGATTACTTGCTCTTCTTGACCTCTGGTATCTGACCGTGTTATGTATTTTCTTTAACAAGTTTGCGTGGAGCGTTCGCTGCTTATCGTTCATATCTAGACAGTAGTCATTCTTTGCTAATTTTCTTACTACAGAAAACGACCCTTTCCACTGCATAAACAACTTGTTGTTATCAGTGGGTGGGAGGACTAAAGCTTGGTCGCCTACTTGAAAAGTTTTCTTTCGTTCGTTCTGGTGTCATAGTATGTTTGTGTAGCGGGTACTAGACTTGGCAAGTTCTTCACGTGCGAGTGTAAACGTCGTTCCCAAACTTTCTTGTTGTGATTCACAGTACGCGAAGAGTAGTGTCGGAATATAACGAACCTATAGGAGCGGGGACGTTCGTTACACATTCTACGGAGATGCGCTTTAATTTTCCATTTAATTTCTCTAACATTATCCATTACAAATGGGATGGTATTGTGAGGTGTGCAATTGCTCCAACGAAATCATCCTACCCACTTCTTGCATCAATTCCGCCGTAAACTGGCGTCCCAAGTCTGATAGGAATTCGTGAGGTACGCTTATACGCGAGAATTAGTCAAACAATATTTCGGCCACCCGTTCAGTCTCTATTTCGGTAGAGAGCTCCCCCTCGGGCCGAGTAGTGTAATCTACGAGAGAGTCAAGATGTAGCCTACCTATTACCGCGATCTTTCACCGGTTAGATAGGTCTAAGAAGATCTACCGCATCTCGTCTGAACGGCGTATCGATGAATGTCATTCGACATAATGGAACCTTGCGTACACTACATTTTGCTTCAGTTCGATGGCAGATATTGCACAAAATACAGCATCTATACGAATGTCACCTTGGCAACCGGGCCAATAAAAGTTTGCACACGTATTTGGTCAGTGGTCTTTTTGATTCCGAGATGACCGGACACGGTTGAGTCGTGAGAGAGTTTCCTCGGGTCTCAGATTCTGTGGCACAACTAACTGATTGAAGACTCGACCGTGTTCTAATGGGGAAGACTGAAATTCGCGGAAAAGAAGGTCATCAGAAATAAGGAATTTCGCTTCGTTTTCCTTCCCCGTAACACGCGTTTGACCATCCTCGGCGAACTTCCATTAATCAAAGTTGGATCATCGTGTTGTGTTCGTGTAGAAAATAACCATATTAGTCAACATAGCAGCAAACTGTGAGATAGTTTCCCCTATTACACGTTGAGAGCTACGAAATTTTACTCGAAAACCTTCTATTGGCTAGTACCGATGCAAAAGTGCCGATTATGTTAAACGTATAATTATTATTTTCTCATTCTACCCTTTAAAGCTGACTCCCTATTTTAGAAGGTTGAGAGACAGTCTGTTCGGCACCACGATCAAGGTGAAGTTGTGGGTCAAACCCAAACCAACCAGGTAAATTTCTACACTGATATAGGTTTATACAAATAATGAAACGCTATAGGCAGGCAGATAATAATATGAAGCCACCGTGGTCTTTTTTCTTTTTCAGTGTGCGGTCAACAATAATAGACCGTGTAAGTCTCGCGACGTAAGGTCACCATTGAGCTTCCGGGCACCTCTGAGCCATCTGGGCCCAATTCCATGGCTCTGCTTACCGTAAGCAAAGAAGCAGATAATTCCGCGCTTACATCAAGCGTATTTCACGGTTAGCAGGGAATTGTTGCTTGTGCCCGTGCGTATACTCCACGTTACTGATGGCATTCTTTGCTTACACAGCTAAAGCACGGATTCGGCGATTAGTGTGGGTTCACCTTGTCATTTAAATTTTTGTCACATCACTTTTATCCACCCCAAAATATATTGGTAGAATGATAACATAAAACTAACAAATACAATTAAAATAAAATATGGAAACTTCTGAAAAATAATGAAATATTGCTCGACCTCGAACTTCCGGCTCGAATCGTAAATTACAAAATTACGCCGACTGTGTTATGCAAACCGTGTCGACTGCACTAACAAACGATGTTTGGTAACAAAACGAAGTGAGCTAATCGTGATATAAGTGCTTTATTACTTAGCGCAAACAGACCTTGTGTCGCATGTATTTTACGTGACGTTGCCTTGCATGGAGTCGTTGGGACAACGATAGACTTGTCGACTAGTCGTTAAATGTTTGTCGCGTTGGTAGCGTTCAGACTTTCTCCGCGAATCTCGCGACACTGGCGATGTTCTCGCTCTCGCGACTTGTCAAAGCCGATTGCGGTTTGTGCACGACCTACGGGCAATCCAGCTGATTTTGTACGGACGCATCTGATTGGTCAATTTGTTTTAAAGTTACACGTTGCCTTGAATCGGCCGAGTTGGTCTATGAAAAGCGTTTGTAAACCGTTTGTTATAAAATGCATATGGTTAGAAAGATGTTTTAAAAGTAGAATACATGCCTCGAAATTGCGTGGTTTTCCTTTTACAATCGTGAACTAACACAGTCGGTCATTTTACGGAGTCAAATTTCTGACTCCAAAAAATGGCCGACCGTGTTAGTTCGCAAAGTTCAAGGAAAACCACGCAATTTCGAGGCATATTTGTATGGATCATTGTATTCTACTATTAAAACATCTTTCTAACTACATGCATTTTATAACAAACGGCTACAAACGCTTTTTATAGACCAACTCGACCGATCCAAGGCAACGTGTAACTTTAATCTATGAAATTTAGAGTGAGACCATATAAAAACATGACTCAAGTGTATTGCGTAAAAATACGTGCATTTTTCACTCGCGAACTAAGCGCCCGACAAGCGCCCTATTGTACATGCGTTCAAATTTTTTTAACAAGCGTGCATGCAGAGCAGCCACTTGTGGTTAGTATGGAATTCCATATCTGCCGTCGCCCGTCGCCCGTCGCCCGTCGCCCGTCGCGCGTCGTCCGTCGCCCGTCGCCCGTCGTCCGTCGCCCGTCGCCCGTCGCCCGTCGCCCGTCGCCCGTCGCCCGTACAACAACTATATCACCGGAATACTCAGCTACTCAGAGACTAGCCCAGGTTGAACTCCTCCGTTGCATACACCGTGACGGAGTCCAGGGTATAAAGGTTCTCTACCATTGCGAAAAAAATTTCAACAAATAATTATTATATTTTTATCTGATGGAGGAAGCTAAAACTTCGTTCACATATTCCTTATGTCCGGAATTCCAATCCGGCGGGGTTCAGAAGGGTTACTTTTATCCTGGGGTGACATTGTTTGAGAAAATAAAATGAAAATGTACGTCTCTCTTGTAACTTCCGGTCTATTGTCTCGAGTGAAGACTTGCGAGATCGATCTTCCCTGGAATAGAGGTTTTCCAAGTTCGTTCGTGCAGTTCGTTCTTCCCATTGATCTACATTAATGTAGAACAATGGTTCTTCCTGCGTGACGGCCGGGGATGTTATAAAATGTCGGGCATGCGCGCATAATATAGCCACGCGGGCATTTGGTGCACGATGACAACAACGATAGTACAGAACTCCGACTTAATTTCCGAAATAATGTCACCCATGGATAAAATTGTTATTTGTGGAATCATCAAAAGTGTATTTTAGGACACAAAGAATAAGTGGAGGAATTTCCAGCTTCTGAAATCAGGTAAAAATATTTTTAAACATTAGTTGAACATTTTTGGCATCGTAGAGAAGCTTTATACCCAGGACGTCAGTGCAGTGCAACGGATACTGACGTCCTACCAGGGCTACTCAGAGACCAGTTATCAGAGACCATCTAATTCTATTTTCTAAAGTAGTGTTACTATAAATTGTCGATAATCGATAACCAATAAGTCAAGTTACACAAATTTGTACACAAATTTATCAACATTCAAGCCGGCATTCTAGTTTATTATAATTCACCTAACTAAGAATAATTATCTTCCAGTACGCGCTAATCCTCCAATCAGATGCTCGAACCAGAGTGTGATATTATACACATATTATACACATATTATACACATATGGACGGGCCTGTGAGTGACCAGAAGAGGGACCTATTTCCCGAGGCCGAAGGCCTCGGGAAATAGGTCCCTCTTCTGGTAACTCACAGTCCCTCGGGGGAATAGACGTGCTCTAGTGACCGAATCATGGCAGTCCATATGTGTTGTATAACACAACTCGGTCCAAAATATGAAATAAGAAAAGAACCTACCGTAATCCGATCAAGACGCCGCCTTTTTTCTTTTTAAGATGAGCATGGTAACCTCTTGAGGGCGCTGTAACCAGTCAAAAATTGAAAGACTATTGCCCGCTTCGGGAACTATTTCCTGCAAACTACGCGCGTGCGATGTCTAGATCATGGTTGTGCAAATCTCATGCACTAGCCTATATTATAACACACCTCTTGCTAGTTCTGTATTCTGGTTGGCTGAAACACGGTCACGTGGGATGAACTATTATAGAGATGGCGTAGTAAGTGTTTGAAGTGTGCAATTATCTTTCGAATGATATAATTTTTTATCCTTTTCGATATAGTTTAGCTTACTTTATTCACTGTCAAACATAGGGTAATATCTCTAGGTAAATTTGAGGGGGTATTTTATTCTGTGCGCCCTGACTGGACTAAACAAAATTGTCAAGAAAACTGACGATTCAGATTGGTGAATGTTTAAGCTATCGTTTGGTATATTCTTTTTGATGTGGGAGCCTCTGTGCATCATGTGGCATAGCCTTATCCGGGCAAGTATTATCTGCGTGATTACGCTATTTTAAAGATTGTCTATGGACTTGTCACGACGTCGTCGGGTTTTGTGTGCGTGTACACCACGTGAAATTACCGTTAGGAAAACCAATCCTCACACGTGTATTAGTCCGGGAGCCCAGCAGGGTTTATTGAAAATATTTAGTGCAAAAGGTTTGAAGTGTGGGATGTATAGTACCCCCTGTGGAACCTTAAAATGTGAATTCTTAAGCGTACGGAGTGGTGCGTTGGGAGGGGGAGCCCCCTAAACTCACCCCTAAAGTCGATTTCATGAAAATGTTGAGTGCAAGCAGAATTTCTTCATAGATTGAAATGCCATGGTCCACTGAAAAAGATTTCCGTACTTAAGAAAATTAATATTGGTGCCAAGTGTAATTAAGAAGGCCCTTAATTAGTGTTAATTACACGTTTAAATGAAATTTTGAATGCAAGGACGAAACAAGTGTCAATGTGTACTTAACACTCTGCTGACTCAAAATCAAAAAGAAAATTTTAAGTGGCGCCATCTTTGCTTAAGAAAGGGTCAAAGGTCAACATTGGTCAAAAATTCGATTTCATGAAAATGTTGAGTGCAAGCAAAATTTCTTCATAGATTGATATGCCATGGTCTTCTGACCAAGATTTCAATACTTAAGAAAATCAATAATGGTGCCAAGTCTAATTAAGAAGGCCCTTAATTAGCGCTAATTACACGTTTAAATGAAATTTTGAGTGCAAGGACGAAACAAGTGTCAATGTGTACCTAACACTCTGCTGATACAAAATCAACTACTAAAGAAAATTTTATTGTGGTGCCATCTTTGCAAAACTTTCATCAGGCATTGACAGGCTATGGTCCGCTGACTGAGAATTGTGTAATTAAGAAAAAGATCAACAGTTTCAAGTTTAATTAGGAAGTCATTTCATTAGCACTAATTACACGTTTGATCAAAAAATGGTTAAGCAACCGTTAGTGTGCATCTTACACTGTGTAAAAACGAAATCCACAATTTTACACGTTGTTAGATGGTGCCCTCCATAACCTAATTTCACCAAACGCCAAATTAATAATCACTAGTAATAATGACTCTTAAATCACTTCAAACAATGGTTTATTAAAATCACTTTGTGTAATTTTGTATGCATCATCAATGTAGAGTACAGTCGACCAGCCTTACAGAATTCCCAAAATCCAATGTCAGATCGCATTATGACTCTTCGGATGCCACTCAGCAACACAACCTATGTGACACTTGTCAGCGTGTATGCACCAACCTTGCCAAGCAGCTTAGAAGCAAAGGAGATGTTCTATGAGGAGTTGAGCAAGGTGCCAGCCACAGACTAGACAAACTGGTGGTTCTAGGTGATCTCAATGCGCGTGTTGGTGACGACCACAGAACCTGGGGCCTTGTGTTGGAGGTAATTGTAATGCAAACGGTGAGTTACTTACCTCAATCTGTGCGGATTATGATCTTGCAGTAACAAACAGTTTCTTCAACATGTCCGATAATTGGTACTTTTCCTGGCAGCATCCCAGATCAAAGAGGTGGCATCTCCTGGACTACATCATCACACGAAGAAAACATCTTTCAGACGTCTGTATCACCCAAGCAATGCGTGGTGCTGACTGTTCAACAGACCATAAGCTCATCAGGTGCATTCTGAAGTTGGACCTTCATCTTTCATCTTTCGACCCCCTAAGGATAAGCGCAGACTCAACATCGCCAAACTGAACTCCAAAGAGGGGAAATCTCTCTATGTGTGGCCTTGCACAATGCTCTGGAGACTGCATCACCGGCAGCTGGAGATTCAGCCAATGATCAGTGGGCCAGATTCCGCTCAGCTGTCTACTCTGCTTCAGTCAAATCACTTGGTCATCAACATCGAAAGAACTCCGCCTGGTTTGCGGAAAATGACCCAGAGATAGAGGAACTGCTTTCCATCAACCGCACAGCCCTCCATGCCCGACTTAACAGCCCTTCCTCACCTGCTGCAATCCAACAGCATACACAAGCAAGGTCAAACTTGCAGAGGGAACTACGACGTATGGAAGATAATTGGTGGGCAAAAAAAGCCAATGAGGTCCAAGCTCTAGCAGACATGGGCGACTCTCGAGGCGTCTTTCGGTCGCTCAATGGAATTTATGGCCCACGCCATTCAACTGCAAGCCCAGTTCTCTCCTCTGATGGCAGCAAATTAATGACTGACAAACCGGAGATCAGAGCTCGCTGGAAAGAACACTTCTCTCTGCTGCTCAACCGACTCTCCACTGTAGATGAAGATGTTCTTGAGTCAATCTCCCAGCAGCCCTTTCGCTTGGAGCTCAATGTGGCCCCAACAATGGTTGAACTTAGACGTGCTGTGGCTGGTATGGCAAACAACAAAGCTGCTGGTCAAGATGGAATCCCCGCAGAAGTCTATAAGCATGGTGGTGAGATACTCCTCAAGGCGCTATACTCAATAATTATGTTTCAGCTCTTTTGGGGGCGCGGGAGCTTCTGCAAGATTTCAAAGATGCTTTGATTGTCAACATATACATATACAACTACCGTGGTATTTCACTCCTTGCAATCGCTTGCAAACTTCTTGGGAAGATAATGCTCAAGCGACTTCAATCTGTAGCTAACGACATACTTCCTGAAGCACAGTGCGGATTCCGTGCAGGCCGAGGAACAGCAGGCATGATTTTTACACTGCGTCAGCTTCAGGAAAGGTCTTTTGAGCAGAACATGTACATCGTCTTTGTTGATTTTTCAAAGGCATTCGACTCAGTCAGCCGTATGTGCCTCTGGCGGCTTTTATCAAAATATTGCTGCCCAGAAAAATTTGTTGGCATTCTTCGAGGCTTCCATGACGGCATGCAGGCACAAGTTCTTGTTGATGGTGAAGCTTCAGACCCTTTCTCTGTTGCACAGGGCGTGAGACAGAGCTGTGTCCTGGCCCCTTCTTTGTTCACCCTCTTCCTGACCGCTGTACTGGATGTTGCAAACCGGGATGTTACTGAGGGCGTCTATCTAACAACTCGAACTGAGGGCAAGCTCTTTAACACAAGACGTCTGAAAGCCAAGACAAAGGTCCATCAGTGGTGTACACGTGATCTGCTCTACGCTGACGACACTGGCATTGTCTCACACTCTGCGCAGGACCTGCAGAAGATTCCGGACAAGTTTGCATTCAGCATCTGCTTCCTTCGGGCTGACTATCAACATTAGAAAAACTGAGGTACTCTACCAACCAGCTCCTGGAACTCCATACATTGAGCCAAACATCGTGCTAAATGGCGAGCCACTCAAGATCGTGGACTCCTTCGTGTACCTTGGTAGCACCATTTCTAGTGACTGCAGTCTGGAGAAGGAGCTGTCCATGCGAATCCGCTCAGCCTGTGCGGCCTTCGGCCGCCTGCGTGACCGGCTGTGGAGTAGGCACAGCATTACCAGAACAACAAAGTGCAAGGTCTACAGAGCCGGTGTTCTATCCTGCCTCCTGTACAGCTCAGAGTCCTATATACACGCTCTACCGTAGACACATTCACCGCCTGTCCAGGGTCTTCCTACGGCACCTGCGAACCATCCTTGGTGTAAAGTGGTCTGAACATGTGACAAACAACAAGGTACTACAGCTGGCCGGACTACAAAGCATCGAGGCAATGCTCCTGAAGCGACAGCTTTCTTGGACCGGTCATGTGGTCAGAATGGAGAATGACAGAATGCCAAAAGCTGTGATGTACAGCGAGCTATCTATAACGGAAACGCGATGTTGGGCGACCAAGACTTCGCTACTCCGACTGCATGAAAAGACACCTCAAGGCTGCTGCTATTGATGTCCAGCAATGGGAAAGTACAGCTCTAAATAGGACAGCCTGGCGAGCTGCAGTGCAAGCTGGATCTGTTGCAGCGGAATTGGCAAGAGAAGCAGATGCAGATGCTAAACGGCGCCGCGTCGTCATGAACTGGAGCTACAACCACCTCTGCCATATGCTGCCTGCACACTACCGGCCTTGGAGTGTCGGCACTGTGGCAGATGTGTGAAGTCACGGATTAGACTTTTTTCTCAAGAAAGGGCTTGTGGCTACACCGGTCACCTAAATCAATTAACTTGACTATGATGTCGTCATTCTCGTTAGCGAGCTGACAGCCTTTATATAGGGTCTTCTTAAATAGACTTGACACCATTATTGATTTTGAGTCAGCAGAGTGTTAGGTACACATTGACACTTGTTTCGTCCTTGCACTCAAGAAATTTAAACGTGTAATTAGCGCTAATTAAGGGTCTTCTTAATTAGACTTGGCACCATTATTGATTTTCTTAAGTATTGAAATCTTGGTCAGTGAACCATTGCATTTCAATCTTTGAAGAAATTTTGCTTGCACTCAACATTTTCATGAAATCGAATTTTTGACCAATATTGACCTTTGACCCTTTCTTAAGCAAAGATGGCACCACTTAAAATTTTCTTCACTAGTTAATTTTGAGTCAGCAGAGTGTTAGGTACTCATTGACACATGTTTCGTCCTTGCACTCTAAATTTCAATTAAACGTGTAATTAGCGCTAATTAAGGGCCTTCTTAATTAGACTTGGCACCATTATTGATTTTCTTAAGTATTGAAATCTTGGTCAGAAGACCATGGCATTTCAATCTATGAAGAAATTTTGCTTGCACTCATCATTTTCATGAAATCGACTTTTGGGGTGCGTTTAGGGGGCTCCCCCTCCCAAAGCACCACTCGGTGCGCTTAAGAATTCACATTTTAAGGTTCCCCCAGGGGGTACTATACATCCCACACTTCAAACCTTTTGCACTTAATATTTTCAATAAACCCTGCTGGGCTCCCGGACTATATGGACTTGTTGTGATTGTACATCCGGGCCAGGTCTCGACGCGCGTCTCCACCATCAGATTGCAGGAATCACATGTGCAATCATGACGGTTTTTTACGTTACGACATTTTGGACTACCGTCAGCATTTTTTGCGCCCTGACTGGACTAAACTAAATTAGGCCAGAAATCAACTATTTTGTGAAAGAATATGAAATTTCCTATCCATTACTGTAAGAATTTGCGTGTGGGAGAATGTATTAGAGGGACATACTGCAGTGTAATTGTGTTGGTTTCGTTTCGTTTTGAAATAAAATTTGACGATCAAAGTACGCCACTAGAATATCAGTAAAATCAATAATTTTCAAAGATATACTCCTTATCTTAGCAATTGTGGAAATATTTGGGTGAATTTATGTCTAGAAAGTGAGAAATTTCACACATTCCACGAACGGTTCCTGCTCATTAAATATTCAAAGAGAGGTCACGCACGTCCGAGCCAATGCATACGGCGCAAAGAAAAAGAACGGACTCTGTATGTGCTGCAGACTGACTGGGTTAGTGAAAAGAGGTATCGATACGTCGCGCTGATCGATACTGAGTTGCTCTATGACTTGATGTGTCTTTTGATAGCGCGCTTTGCGTAGTCTCTATGTCAGAATGGATTAAATTAAAAATCATCCAATATATTTCAAAGTCACACTTCCAGGAGTAAGTTTTGGCGACCCCAACCAGAAACATGTTTTAGCTTTGGACCTTGGTTGAGCGTTTTTGCGTGTTCGGTTGAACCGCGGTGACGCAGCTGTTCCGACAAAACCGTAACTGACTTGTTGGCTCGGTTAAACTTGGTTTCAAGATGGCGGACTATAAAAACTATCGAAAAATGTCGATGGAATTTCTTTTTAAACGAAATACCTTGAAGCATAAAAATAAAATAATGTTGATAAAATTACAAAGACTAAGTTCCAATACTTGAAAATAAAATGAAGGTTGTATATTTCACTGAACTTTCTAGAGATGTACCTACGTCACGAACTGTTTCTGGTTACTGACCCGTTTTCGCGTGAATTTTACGTCAGAAACTTGTTTCCGGTCATGATCGCCAAAACATGCCCCAGGGGTTGCAATCGAGCAAGGCATTCCTGGGAAAGAAAAATGGCTCGGCGAGATCGTACACAACTGGGAACGAGGTTGATGAACGAGCTTGCTCGAGTTTGCATGCCTTGTACGTCAAGGATTACGACGATCGCCTTTATTGCATGTTCTTTATGGTCAAACGTGAATCTGGAACTAATTAAGCTTTAAAAAAATTTGCCAAGTTTGCCAAGATTTGCGAATTGTTTATAATTTACAATTTCAAATTTTTTATATATTTTTTATTCAAACCATATTCAATGGAACAAATTTTTTAAGACATCACAATACAAGTTCTTTTAAAAAACAATGACACAATTCACGCTGTAGGTGCCCGGAAGTCCAGATTCTCGCGAAAGCTCGTAGGCTCTCGAGGTCAACTTACATATACTATATTACACGACTAGTTTGAAAATAATTGAATTGGGCCATCGATGTAAAGGCTGGGCCGTACATTGCTTCCTGAAAATTATTAGGCAGTATACACACGTTACACTCAGATTGGTTTTCATTGGTCGCAGTGTTAGACTGAAAGAGAGGGCAATGATAATGCAATTCAAGGATTGAACAATAATTAACAACTTTATAAATGCACTAAGATGCATTTATAAACCCATATAACCTTTTTTTTTTTTCAAAAGGTAAAATCAACTTAGTTATACTATAAAACCTGCTCCGTTTTGTTTAGCATGGGGTAGACTTCCCTTTTGTTTCCAAGCGCTGACAACCACATTGTATGCATGGTCGGCCTTGAATATCAAACAATATGTAACTTCGTTGGCACAAATCTACCATTTTAAATACAATATTTGAAACATTTTTTGATGAAAAACAGGAAAACAGGTTTTCTTGTTTTTGTTATAAGTATAGTGTACACTTTAATCATCATTGATAATAATGGGTAATTTTGATAGCGATATTGTATTGTTGTAATTTGTGTGGCTACTCATTTTGCAAAAACTTGTTGGCAAAACTCGCAACTGTGACGTCACCAAAGAAGGTCCATATATATATATATATATATATATATATATATATATATATATATATATATATATATATATATATATATATATACAGTTAAACAAATTTTGTTTTTCTTTGTTAAGGTTCGAAATACGTTTGCAGAGTTCCATGCAGCAGATCCCCAAACCTACCAATAGTGACGTCGCGTTTTGCTTCAATCCACGCTTTCATGACGCCACAATTTGGTGTTATTGTTCACGGGAAGGCGGACGCCCGGAAAAAGAAGAGAAGACCACGACCTTCTTCCCGTTTGTAGCTTCGGGCACCTATGAGGTTAGATATTCAACTGGTCATTTCCCACATTTGCATTCTTTAAATCAAATAAAATATGTTTTCAACTGTGCCGAAGTCGTGAATGCTTTCAACTCGACCAACTGTGTACCTGATGATGTACGGGGCCAGATTGTCCATACAGAGGGGTAGCTTGGTTGAGTCATGTTGGGGTGACTTTCTATTCGGGTCGCATGGGGGTTTTGACCGGTTTCCCAGTCTAGTCTATTGATGACACCCAAGCGTAGTTTTGAACCCACTCTATTTTCGCTAATTCCGCTCCAAGTGTAGTAGTTTTTAGCTCACCGTTGCAAGAGATTCTTAGTGCACTGAGAGACTCTTAGTGCACTTAAATCTCCTATTATCTCGGGTCTCCTACTATCGCGGTATCACAAAACTCACATTTTACAAGTGGTGTTTGAAGTTTTGCATGGTGTGGAGATAAGAGGTAACTATAAATAAATAAACAGTAAACTTGCGGGTACAACCATGGTATAGAACTCTTTTGTGGGAGTGTTGGCTCTGAAAAGAGCCGGTTTGGTCTCGACGTTTCGAGCAGTACACTCTGAGTATACTGCTCGAAACTGCTCGAAATGTCGAGACCGAACCGGCTCTTTTCAGAGCCAACACTCCCACAAAGAGTTCTATTACATGGTTGTACCCGCAAGTTTACTTTTTATTTATTTATAGTTACCTCTCACATTTTGCAGTTCCACTAATACGTCATCTAACAATTTTCGCTGACCATGTCTGTCAAAGGTGTCATTTTATCATTAAAATGTTTACCTTAAATGTTGTTCTTTCCTTTGAACTTTCAGTGTCCAATAAAAAACTTTTACAAATGAAACAAAATAATAATTTTAAATAAAAACGATTGACATCGAAAGAACGTATTTTAATCTCCAAAACGTATACAAACATGTATATAACGTCCAAATAAGGACAGGAAACCAAGCAACAAATTATACACTTAATGTATGGCAAAGTCTCCATCGTAATCGGACTAGTCCAAAATGGACCTCAGGGGTGTCTAAAGAAATTCGGTACTCCGTAATTTAAATGCCTGTAAGGACAACATTTTGTGGGAAGTTAAACATCGCCAATTCCTGTAAGGTAAAATATGTAATTAATACCATCTTTGGATAACAGGACATTTTCACATCGAATATGTTTCATTCTGATCGAGAACAGTGCTTATTACCACGGTAATAGGGTATTCCATCCTACTTTGTTCTATGGAACACATTTTAAAGGCACTTGCTTTCTGATTGTTGAAGCAAGTTTGTGGGCGGGGTTTTGTTTTATTGATGTTGCAACATGAGGGCCCATCTAAGCCCGACTGATATGTGATTGTTAACATTTCAGATCACCATACTGTGCATGAAGACATGCTACGTCGTCTTGGTAGACGGGACAAAAATTGCGGAATACAACCATCAGTTAGGCATGAGAACTGTCCATGCTTTGGCAGTGTTTGGGGATGTTACCATCCGATAAATCACCATGCAATAGAGAACCTGGAAATCACTACAGAGGAAACTTGTAAGAATTAACCCTCCAAGTTTCTTCAGTTTGTGCACATTGCCTCTGTTGGATATCTGCATTGGATTGCGCAAACCCAACTTTGTCATCAGAACAATTTTACGTTCACCCCCTGTCCTGCTCTAGTTGAGTTTGATTTGACTTTTATCTTTCTAATTGTGTTCCTATTAAATTTGTTCTTTGAAGGCACAGTACACGTTTGGTAATGACCCTGAAAATTAATGGCAATAAAAACTTACTTGGCAAGAAGTACAGCAGCTTTAGGTAGTACAATGAATTTAAAGAAAATTTAACTTCAAAGTATACGGTTATAGAAAATATACCACTTTCTATTCCCTCAAAATTTGAATCTGAGGAGCGTTTCTGTCGAAACGCTTTTCAGACTGTGTATTCTTATGGAGAATATTCTTCCTGGTGGAAATAATTATTCGCTCCGGTTTTTCGGTGATATCTCAAAAACGCGACCACCTTTTGAAGTGAAATTTTCACAGGTTATTTTTATTGTATGTACCTACATTTATATAGGATCAACAAAACCAGTAGGCTCCAATTACCAAACGTGTACTGTGCCTTTAACTTTCTAAGTTAAGACCGATTGTCACTTTATATTTAATTTGAACAATCACTGCATATTTTCTAGTATCTGAGGATAGTGTTTTAGATTTTGATTATTGAGGTTAAAACAGAAGTTTCTTTTTTATAAGCTCCTTTTTTGATTTGATTATTGTTGGCTTGTTGTTTTCCATGCTTTTTATTTTTTATTTGCTTACTTTAAAATGCTTACAAATGGCTTTATTTTGCTTTGAACATTATTTTTTTAATGTTGCTTTAACATCTGCAACTGCAACATTCAATATTGTATTACGAGAAAGAATACAGTACTCTTTTATTTCATGGCCTAAACTTGATTCAAAGTTAGATTCTTTGTACACTTTTTGAGATGCACTGCAATGTTTAATCATGGTTGCATCCCCCTTGATAGGTTTAAGACTACTTCAATTTAAAGACAATTTACTTGACAACTGAAGGCAACAGTTTATTTCCATAGTATCCACTTTGTCGTTGGTTTGTCCAAGACTAGAGACTTCTAAAGTCTAAAAGGTTTATTGATTGATTGATTAAGTGTTTCCACCTGTTGCTTATTAGAAACAACTTATTTCTAATAGTACCTTTTGATTATTTGTGAGCATTGAAGAGATAAGGAATAGTTGTGTATTATAAGTTTAATTGATTTTAGTTTCACTCATTTATCTTCCTTTTAATTTACTGCAACCAAACGTTTAGAAGGTAATCATTTTGATCATAGTTTTGCTCTATGGTTTGATAAAGCGTTGATTTTACTTTCTTGTTTGCTTTTTAATCTTTTGCATCTACTTTTATTTTTGACTTCTTGAAACTATAAGTTTACCAAATTTTGTATTGTTGCTTAAAATCCTGCGTTGCCACTTATTGTTAAATTGTCTTTGGATGCCCTACAGTACAGCAGCGTGCTTTACGTTGGGAAAACGTGTACCTCCTTTACAATGTTCATTTCATACCTTTTTTCAAAGCTAATAACCTTTCCAGACGTTGTAGAAATAGTTTAGCAGAACTAAATAATAATAACAATAGTTTTTTTCAATTTTGTATGTAAACAATTATGTTTTTACACTGCGAAACCGCAACATTTTGTGTAAACTACCCTATATATATAAAAAAAAAAGTATTTTATAGCTGGGGATTCGGAGTCCATGGGTCATACTGCCTGAAGGGTCATAGGCTATGTCAATCGGGTCTGTCAGAGGAAAGAACTAAAAGGGTTTCACCTGTTTTGGCTACAAAATGAACGAGTAATTAAGGAAAATGTGTTTTCGGTCTATTGGTTGCAGACCTGTAGGCCATCGGAGGGTTAAAGTTTATACTTGTGTTATTTTGTTTTGTTTTGTTTTATACAAAGATTATTTGAGATTTATTTGAGATTCAATCATTATAATCTCATTTAATGTCACAATGCAACGTGTAAATCGTCTCCCCCTTATAAGTAGTCTGGAAAAGGAATAAACTTTCATTTTGTTTATAAGACAACCAGTGTGTTCCTTGTACAAATTTATTAAGTGTCAGCATTGAGTGCGCTAAACGCACTCGTGCACGTTACATATATTTTGTAAAATCCGCAACCTTGAAACAAAGTCTAACCTAGCCCAAAATGGGTTTGAGATAGGATTGGACTACAAACATCATTACACAAAAACAGAAAAAAATAACAAATAAAATCTTTATGCAGATTACGCCACCATAAATCACAGTTAGGTTGTTTAATGTTAGTGGGAGACTTTTGAACGCTAGATGGCAGCAAACATACTAGGTAAAATTCCATAGACTACTTCGCAAATACTCGGTACGCGTGCGTTTCGCTCGTCCCCAGCGCCTTGCCTTAAAACCAAAGGCGCCGGGATGGGCAAACGTATCGTTAACGTTAATGCTCAGTCCCATGCTCAGTCCCATCATGCATCACACTCACACTGCAAGCACTGCACGCATGACGTACTTCCTGAACAAGAATCTGTGCAAGCTGATTAGCCCATCCCAGCGGTCCTGGATAGGCCGCTGGGGCCGAGCGAACGCGTCCTTTTCGAAATCACAGCTTGGGCTTGGGCACCGGCTTGGGATCGCACGTTTTAAGAATAACTAATGACGGTGCTATGAGCCGGAGTCCAAGCCCAAACCGTGGTTTCGGAAAGGGCCACAAAATGGCAAACCACGGCAGAGAGATAGCTGCATGTGACGCCAGTGCAAAAGGTCCAGTATGAGGCTCGCCAAAACACGCCCATTGGGAAATTAATATGCAACGATTATTTTAAAGACGCATATATTTTATCAATAAAAGATTATTGAGAACTGTAGGCTATAACGGCACCCTCGTTTTCAATTGTCTCAACTTTTTTTTGCGTTGATTTAAGCGCCACTGTGATAAAAAATATGTTGATGAATCTGTTATAATCACCAATCAAAGAGAGTTTGCTAATTTGTTTTGTTTATAACAAGATTAGTGAAGGTATAATCCTCTGGTCATTAAAGGTGCTAGGTCAATTGTTTTTGCAAATTTCACCCGAAAGTTTAACTTAAAATTTTAAAAACCCCTTTTTATGATTCGAGAAAGTAGGCTTTCATTATTTTAAAGTATTGCACGATGCCAATGATAAGTGCCAATTGGTAAATTCACGACCAAAATTAAACAGAAAATCGGAAGGAAAAATTAAGCCTTGTACATGAAGTAGATTATGAAAATTGCTCATGTAGTTGAGGAGATATGATCTTTTTGAAGTATGTAACTCAAGTTGAGTTAATGTAGTTGGACACACTCGTCATGGTAGAGGGGCACACAGTGAAGGTTATACAGCACTGCGTTGTGTTTTCTATCATTTCAATGTAGAGTGAATGAATGGGGCTTCATTTTTGGAAGGAGGCGGGTTTAGGTTTCCTTTTTTTCTTTCAAAATTGAGCTTTGATAATTCCATTCACGTTAAAGAAAGGATAGCATACTGCATCACAGCAGACAAACACATTACATAAGCAAAAATACACTTGGCAAATGCTACACTGGCGTTGAGAATTCTGTATTTTATGACGAATTAATGCGCTATTTTGACCCATCCACCTGACGTCACTCACGATAAATGTTGGTTGCGCCAGTTTATCCCCCCCCCCCAGCAACGGCTTAATTGGGAGTTGTGTTAATTTCACAATTCTCCCAGTTTATGCATGTTTTCTTGAATGTAGCATTTGTTTTGATATAAATCCATCTTACACCTGTTGCCCAGTATTGCGAAGTGGGAATAAATGCTACCAGTATATGTATTGAATTGAATTGGGGAAATGCCTGTATGTTACTGTGCAGTTCTTATTGCAGGCAACGCGGCACGCAGTTCAGATGCGTACCATAATCTTTACAGGCTGACCACTGGCAGCAGACATTAGCATCGTGTGACGTCAGTGCAAGGAGTTTTTAGGGAAAATACCTTTTAAATTTGTTAAATCTCCTTCCGAACGACGGAAACCACGTTTTCTGCCGAGTTGTTTCCTCTATGTTTAACGAGTCATGCAGACCCCTTGTAGTTTCAAACAAAACTTGGAGGTCTTTATGGGGAATCAGTTTAGCTACTAGTTCGATCCTTGCAGTTTGTGACATTTCTTCTGAACCACTTCCTTACTAAATAATTTCAAACCTTGGAGTTCAAACCTTGTAGATAGGTCTATTGTTAATTGTTTCTGCCACTGTGAGTTAGACTTTGCATCTGAGTAACGAGTCCTATGAGTGTATGACAGAACCGTTTATACTTACTTGAGTTATAAACAAACTTGGAGGTCATTCATGAGGAGTGAGTTGAACTACTAACTTTCTACTTATTATGGTCTTAAACGACGCAATGACTGGCATGCCCTTTTTAGGCGCTCTTGTTATGCCGTTTTCTATTTTTAAAAGGTAATCTGAGGTGATGAATCTCTTGCCTATCATACGTCTCCACCAACATGCCCAGTCCCCCTTCGGCAAACGACTACTAATCCGGATCCGTCCCTGACATGACATTAGCACCTTACTGGCCGATAAATATGGCCATGGTAGAATACCTTTGTTGAGATTAAGATACGAGTCTTTATTTTGGGAACATTTTTTGTTTGCTGACGCATATTATGTACGATAAGACTTGAAAGCACCCTACCAACATTAGTAATTGTCAAAGAGCAGTATATCCACACCATGTAACCCATACGTGCAATAACAAACCTGCTGTGCAAATGAAGCACAATCCGTCGTCAGGGTCACTTTAAAATGGTGAAAAACACCCTTTTTCGAGTTATTGTCTCGCGATTTTAATACTAATTTTTCTACTCATATCTCAAAAACTATAGCATTTTCAGGCAAACATAGTTCAAGGGAAGTTTTCCACCTTGACAATCTTTATACCATGTAATGTGCAAATCGGTGACTCGATTGTTCAACCTCACATTGTTGTGCACACGTACTGTAAAGTAATAATACAGTTATTGCTTTTTGAAGGGTGAACAATTAATTTTTGTGCTCTATGTTGAAATGAAAAACACCGTTCAATTCGTGAAAACAACAGAATAGGGAGTGGATATTTCTTTAGAGGATTGGTATGAACTTGATAATCACTAAACTTTCAGATTGAATCAAATTCGTGTTTTTTTCCCCCGTTAATTGCTTATTAGGTACTTTGTCAATAAAATGAGCGAAGACCAGAAAGACAATAGACCCTTCCCATGAAATATGTAAATTGAACATCGCGCGTGCGCACTCACCCTACTGGTTGGCAAAATGAGTAAACATCGCGCCTTTTTGCATGGGACTGATGGCGGCGTGACGCACACGCGTTTGTGCGTCTGCCTAGTGCACAACTCTATGGAGTTTGCCAACCAGCAGCGTCTGTACTCATGCGTGAGTGTAATTTACATATTTCATGGGACGGGTTTATTATTAAAGTCCATTATGTTCATGGAGTGTTCGACAAGGCCAGTCATCAAAGGCCAAGTCAATAATCATAATCACTTTCTTTTTAAACTGTTGTGTAAGGTTTCTCTCTTCTATCCCTATAGAGCCATTCCATGATTTGCTTTGATTTCTTGTTTTATTCCAAAAGGAACACACCCCATTATCCTGGAGAAGGGTTACAACAGTATATAAAATATACAAATTGCAGTTTACATCATGACGGAGGAGTTAGCAAAGCACCAATTTTTAACTAATAATTTTGAACATTGATTTCCTTTAAAGGAACATTGTAGAATTGGTTTTCGCTAACAAAACAGTTGCTGGCAATGTAAGCACTTTATGTAATCCACCATATACATAAACTGACAAACCTGTAGAAGTTTGAGATCGATCGGCCAGCTGGGTCACGAGAAAATAGTGAAAAACCGATTACACGTTTGCATGAAATCATATAGATTCAACAAATGAATAAAACGCTCACTAAACTCCGATCGGAAAATTAGTTTATTCATTTCTCATCAAACATGGCATTTCAGACAAAAATATTTCAAGGGATGTTTTCTACTATCATCATCATTGACCGTGTAAGTTTTATGTAAATCTGTGATCAAAAAGTATATTTTACAAGTTTTTTTCTTACCAATTCTGTAATGTTCCTTTAACTTAGCAGACATCTACAAATATAGTTGGCTGAGCAATATGCAATACCTTTTTCCTGAGAGGTCATTAGAGAAATAAGTTTGTCTCTTTCCGATAGCATACTAAAATCTGCATTACTTTTACAACCAGTATCATTCCTGTTTTTTTCTCAAAAAAATTATACATCGGACAAGCACATACAAAATGCATTTCTGTTTCCACGTCTTCCATACATTTAGGACAAATACGTTGGTTAAATTCTAAACCGATGATTCTTCCAGTTTCTACGAGCAGTTTATGCGCTGAACACATCTAAATCTGGCCAGATAATAATGTCTGTACTGAGGGTCATTTAAAAAACATAAAATATGGTTCCATTTCTTATCTTATTTCAAACACCCGGCTATTGGTTCTAAGCTTATTTTGTTGACTGCACGTTCGTTTAGTACCATCATGTATTACTAAACCAGCTACAAAAAAAATCATTACGTAACTCCTATAAAAATTTGTCACAAAGAACTCACTGACTATGAAAATCTGAAAATCTGAAAATCTGAAAATCTTTACGATGGATTATAATATGCATTTTGAAAAATTGTGTTTCTCTACATATAACTGTGAATATTTTGTTGATGATTATTTTAAAGTATCCTTAATGTGGATGACCTTTATGAAACATTCTGGGCAACCTAAAAACGGTATTATTGCTGGCCTTAGGTGAAAATCTAGGGCCCAGTAAAAACCATAGAGCGTGTAAACAGGTTTTAAGGTCTGATGGAGAGCTTAAGACATATCAAATGGCTGAGACTCTGGCCGAAGGGTGTACTGGTGACTTTTGGAAAGAAGTCAGGAAACATCGTTCTAGGAAAGTGTTTTGTCCTAATATGGTCGATGATAGTACGGGCTCTAGGGATATTGCTATTAAATGTGTTTGCTGATAAATTCGAAAATTTATACAATTGTGTTGGTTTTATAATGATTGTGATATGGTTGAACTTTTGGAGGATTTTAATTACCAGATTGACAACAACTGCTTTCATGGTTGTATTCACGGTAGTCATTGTATCGATGCTAGTGATACGTTTCTCTTGCTATTACTAAATTAGAAAATTGAAAACCTTCTAAAGCTGATGGGTCTGCTGACGTTACGTGGGATCATAATTATAAAAGCTTGCAGCAAGCTTAGCGTGTATTCGGGTTTATGTTCACTGCCATGCTGCGCCATGGGTGAACTCCAAATGGTATGTTAAAAGGTACTAAGTTACCTATTCCCAAAGGCAGATGGGCCAACTTGACTTCCTCAGATAATTTCCGGGCAATCACTTTGAGTAGCCTTTTTTTGGGAAGCTGCTTGATAATATCAAGCTTTGCATAAAATGGTTGATATTTGTGAAAAGTATGCAATGCAATTCAATGTAAAGAAGAGTCAAATGATTGTTTTTAAACATGCAGGCCGCCTGATCTCTGTGTTACTGTTAGTGGCACCAAGGTGCAAATTGTTGAGAATATCTTTCATCTTGGACATAATGTTGTCCAATAATATTTTTGAGTTTGTTGGTACTAAGTGTGTCAGTGATTTTAACCGTCGGTGTAATTTGTTCCTATAGCAGATTTCAAGTATGCCAATTCGAACGTTAGAAATACTCTCTTTTTCAAAAATATTGTACTAGTTTTTATGGTACTCAAATTTTACAATTGTTTGATGATAAAATTGACGCTATTTTTAAGGCATGGCGTGTGGCCATTCATAGAGTGTGGCGTACTCATTGCTGTTTACTACCTCATATCGCTGGTTGTATGGATCTTGAATACTGGTTTGCTAAACGTTGCATTAAATTTATCGGTATGGCATTGAATTCACATAACCTTGTAAAATATGGATCACACTGATCATGGGGGGTAACTTCAGGCTTTTGTCATCTCGATTTAACATGTGCACCAGTGATGTAACCAGGAGGTCGAATACTCTGTGTTATGCAAATGAAGATTCTATCAGAACTGCGCAGCAGAGGAACTAGCTTGTATGCGGGACAGGCCCATGGGTGGGTAAGAATGAGTGCAATGACCTTCTGGAATTTCTGTGCACCTGTAAATTTTTGGGTACCCGTGCTCTTTATAATGTGGTGCTGTTTATAAATTTTTTCTGTTTTCAATTTTAAACCTTAATGTATACTTTTGTAATTTACTAATGTGCGTCATCAGAATAAAGAATCATGAACTGAACTATGGAATCCTGACGAACTCGGAGCATTCCACTTTATCATGTCAAAGGTGTTTTTTCAACTTAAAGGAACATTACAGAATTGTTGTTTTGCTAACAAAACAGTTGCTGGCAGTGTAAGCACTTTATGTAATCCACCATATACATAAACTGACAGTTTGAGATCGATCGGCCATCTGGGTCACGAGAAAAAAAGTGAAAAACCGATTACACGTTTGCATGAAATTATATAGATTCAACAAATGAATAAAACGCTCACTGAGCGATATAAACTTCAATCGGAAAATTAGATTATTCATTTCTCATCAAATATGGCATTTCAGACAGAAATATTTCAAGGGATGTTTTCTACTATCATCATCATTAGACCGTGTAAGTTTTATGTAAATCTGTGATAAAAAAGTACATTTTAAAAGTTTTTTTCTTACCAATTCTGTAATGTTCCTTTAATGAACGAAGACGTCCTCCTCCGGATGCCTAATTCCATGTCTTCTATAAAGGCTTTATACAACATTGAACGAGGAGGTTTTTCAGACAACTTAAGCCAGTATTTTAAAGTATTTCGGCATTGTTAAATGTACAGAGGAAAACTGCCCAGTTCACCTAACACAGCATCATTATAAGAACGTCTGTTTACATTCAAAATGTAATTATAGCAGCTCATTTGAAAAACTTTGGCTTGATTATCACCTTTCTTCCATGTTACTTCGGAACCGTAATTAACAATGTGTTTTAATAAAGTATCAAATATTTTCACAAGTACTGGAGGGGATAACTCATTGGCAATGTTTTTTTCATAATTGAATAGGCTGCCTTATTAGCTTCATTTACAAGATTTTTCTTAGCTAACTTATTATTATTATTATTATTATTATTATGGTTTTTTTTTCCTTCTGATGAGAAACCCTAGCCTTCGTGCTATGTGTGATACACACATAACGCACAGTGCTATGTATAGGCAACGGGCGGGTTTTACGGCGTCTTTTTCGGAGTGAAAACTGCGACTGCCTTGAGCAAGGCTATAGAAACCCAAGCAAATTGGACCAAGGCCGTTTGACGGCAAAAAGCCTTTACATGTTTACATTTATACAGGCTCTTCAATACCTACCGTACTATGTGTAGCGCCGCCCCTATCTTTTATGTAGGTCAATGGACGACTACTGGTCCGACCGGAATTGTCTGAAAGGACAACCTGTCTCTAGTCAACTCGGCCTACCGTGACGGACATTACCATCTTTATCTTAAACTATTATTAGCATTCCCATTCGTAACACCCGTAGAAATGTTTGACTTGTATTAAATGATCAAAGTTCAGAACACTAATCCGCAAAGTTGTCGGCAAGGGTGGCTGCTGAATGACGGACGGCATAAAACGAATGACGTCCAGAAAGGTGTAGGCTGCGATGTATTGTAGACATTGCTACTATAATAAGCGGTGCATTATTTACAACAGAGAAATACGTGCTTTTGAATTCGATCCATTGAAAAAAATACCAGAAACGTACGTGGAATTTAAAGTGTGGTCGTTTATGAGCTAATACGTAAGTGGCCGGGGACTGAGTCATTTACCATTATGGAGCAAGTTGGCAGTGTTCGAGGTTGGAATTGGCTTTGTGGGATCAACTCGACTGATCTGGATAGCAACGGGGACTTCGTACACGAGAGCCTAGCTAGTAATGTTTGTTTCGTGGACGCTCTCGATGCCCTGCCACACTTTGGGTTCATCCTCTCGGCATCGGTGCCTCTTCTTGTATTGAACTGCTTCAGGAAATTTCGGAGGAAGGGCAAGACCGGCTACATCCTCCGTTTCCCCGGTCATCTCATGAGATGGTTTATCTCCATCTTCCTGTTGATTTGTCTCTTAGCCTCTTTAGCAGAAGGCATCCTCACAGATGAGACTTATATTCAGAGTCTTGGAGGTAGTCAGCCTCATTTTTACATTCCACCCATCACTGCCCTGGTGGCTTGCATCATTTCCCTTGTATACTACCATCACATGGAAGTGTGGCAAGCTGGTGGTATGGCCTTCGTATCTCTGCTCTACTATGCGATGGCCACGCTGGGAGAGATCGGGAAGCTCATCAACTTACTTGGCGATGACTATGGCTCTATTGAGATCACACGGTTTGATCTAACAATTTTGCAGCTGATTTGTTACTCAGGTCTCTTTTTACTGGATGTTAATGTTGTCAGATTAAAGGTAAGTAAACTTAAAATGATTCGATCAGGCACGTACTGCGCTAGTCTCAAAACCGTTGCCCTGAGGTACCATAAGTGTAACCAATGTGTGTATACGATGTGAAAATCACTGACACCACCACTTGGATAGCACCTTAACCAGCTTCTAAATGCTAAACCTGTCCCAAATTTAGGTATTCTGCCGTCAACGAATCCCTCAAGAAAAACTCGAAGACTTGACATCCCCTGGACCCTTGTTCCGAGCGTACTTCGTCAACCTCGCCTCGCAGGTATCTTTCTGGTGGTTGAATTGGATCTTCTTCCTCGGCTACAAGAAAACACTGGAGGTTCAAGATTTGGGGAGGTTGCCGAAGAGTTACAGCGCAGAGCGATTACACCAACAGTTTAAGAAGGAATATCAGAGAGAAATGGTAAGAGATTTGCTATCATGTACAAAGATGTGCGTTTTCCATTGTTTTATCATAGTTTTACCTCTAAGATGGGGACTTGATGACGTCAGTGCATAAGGGTCCATTGATCTCCATTAATGTTATTTGGGATCCATATATAACGTCCATAATTATAGACCTATACTTTGGCCGCCATCGCTGAGGTCAAGAAATGGAAACGTACATGCAAACGGGTACGCGCCGCGCAGTGCTCTCCTCAGCCAATGATAGGTCTTCATTGACCTGAGTGAGGGCGCTGTTTGGGCTTGTGATGTCATAATGCACGGGGTCATTGACTGAAAATTTGTATTCGCACACTGATAACTATCGGGTCTCCGGGAGTGTCGTATGCCACTAATTCTTTTCCTGAAAACAATATAATACACTATTGGTTGATGAAATGGGGGAAAACCACACCTGTTTTTGTGTCAGGGCTGATAGTGGCGAGACGCATACGCGTTGGTGCGTCTGATGGCTAGTGCATAATGTCTATGGCGTTTGACAACCAATGGTGTGTACACATTCGTGATTGTATTAATTAGCAAGTGTCGTTGGAAGAGCTGGTTAATTCATAACACTCTACTTGTATTTCTCAAACAGCGACAGGCCGAGTCTAAGGGTCGCCAGCCTTCACTGGGTAAGGTCATCGTCCGCATCTACTTTGTACGAATGGCGTTGGCGGGTATCCTGAAACTGCTCGGAGATCTGTCTGGTCTTGTCGGCCCCATCTGCCTCTCTGGCATCGTGTTGTACGTCACTGAGATATATTATAATCTTGAACCACACGTGAAAGTAAGGAATTTAATCATTGAAAAGGCAAACGTGACATTAATGCACTCCAACAACTCTCGGGTCAGAATTGACCCGGATTCCCGGTCCAAGGGAGCCTGATTCGACCCATTTCCGGGTCAAGCTGACCCAGAATGTGGTTTTAAAAAAAAAGGGAATTTTAACTCGGATTTTTGACCATTCAGAGGTCATTGTGACACAGAATCCTGGTCATAATGACCCAGAAAAATTGGTCAGGCCCACTGGACCCGGATCCGGGTCAATTCTGACCCGGATCCGGGTCAATTCTAACCCGGAAGTTTTTAGAGTGTATATCGCAGGCTCAGTTTAATATCTAACATGTAATGATACTAACCTTGTAGAGGACTTCATCAAGTTTAGTAGCTCGATTTGGGCTTGCAGCTTATAGGCTAAAATGGTAAACACTTCTCTTGACAAACAGAAGAACTTAGCCCAAATTCCCTGCTGACGATAATCAGCCCAGTGCCAAAGGGGGCAATTGGCATCACTACCTGCTCCAGTTTGGGGTTTAGTCAAATATGAGAAATGGATGCAAAGGAAAAGAGCCACTTGACAGCACAAGAAGATGAGCTACATTAATATTATAAGCTCCATGATAGTAAAACTATAACCAAAATGTTAACAAAATGTCTCTGCCTCACTTTCTGTTTTTGCTTCTCTGCTGAAATCTTATTCCAGGTCGAGCCCCACTTTGTCGACATGACGGAGTTTACTTCGAACGGGTTCGTCCTAATAACGATAACATTCCTCGCAACAACATTTCAGTTTATTGCCGGTCAAACGTCAATGTATTACACTGTACTGTACGGATTGTGCGTACGATCAAGTATACAGGTAAGAACTGAAAATTCAGGAATAATTAGCTTCGCCATTTTAACTATGTTGATCCATAAACGATATGCCATAATACTAATTACGGTACTAAGGCAGCTATGTACATCATGTTGAATTATAATGAGTTTTTAAAATGTGGTTTTATTTCAAAGTTTGTATGCCAATTGATACTACTGTATGTATGGAAAGAATAGGTGAACATTATGCACATGTATTTGCAAATACCTTGAAACTCTAATGAACTAGCCTACACATGACGACAATGAGGCTCGTAAACTATGCCCGACATCGCTTCCAACAATGGATGATTTAACTCCGAGCTCAAGAAAAAAAATATATACTTTTCCATGGATGCACGCGTTTGCATTCGGCTCATAGAATTTACGTCTTATATAAGACATTCAAAACACGATCTCTTCATTTGTTGTATAGTCAATGGTATACGAGAAATCACTGAGCTTGTCCACGTTTGCTACGGCTGGGGGCGACATGACCGTGGGTCAGATCACCAATCACATGTCTACGGACCCAATGAACCTGCTGTACATGTTCCAGTATTTTCATTTTCTTTGGACTGTTCCTTTCTTGGTGAGAGAGTTTAATTGTAGTTACCAACACCAAAACATTGTCAGAGCGCCACCAGGCGCCTTACATACTGACATCTTTGCTATTTGTTGCCAGTGGAGAAACTGGGAAAAATAAGGCACATCCAATCACAAATGTTTGTATTTTACAATGTTTGTGTCCAACTTACTTGATGCTGGTCTTGGCTATAATGGAGGTTTACAAAAAATGTTACTATGCTCCGCTTACGTGCAGCTATGGCGTCCGATCCACGTTTTGATCTGTCCGCCATTTGGATCTCATTGCCAAAAGCAAGTGTTTCTGAAGTCATTATTTGGCCTGTGTAATTTTTAGGCTAATAACGTATAGGTTGGAATTAGTTCAGTGGTTAGCTGAGTGTGAGCCATATTGGTGTACGGTTATGTTGATTATACAGAAAATGGTTGGTTATAGCTTTAGTTGTTTCGTTATTGTCTTTGTCTGTTCACGATGTGCTTGAAGGTAAAACAAAGGAAAATTGATGCGCCATCTTCCGAATACTCCTTATTTTTTAGAATAATACTATTATTTTGAAAACCAGGTCACTATTTGGTCTTCTGTGCAGGCTGGTGCTTTTTGTAATGGCAATCTAATTAATGCAATGATTGTTTACGGATTCTTTTGTGTGTGGATTTTTGATTTTGATTGTCTTTAGGTTAGCGTTGTTATCTACGCTCTGCACAGTGAGCTCGGGACTGCAGCTCTCCTCGGCTCACTGGTCTATGTACTTGTCATTCCTCTTCAACTAGGAATCGCTAGCTTCATGGCCAAACACCAGAAGAGGGCACTGGTAATCTTTACAACTCTTACAATATTAAACAAAATAAAAAATTTAAAAAGAAGTAATTAAAAAAATAACGTTATTTTTTTTATGCCAAAGCAATTTGTTTTTCTCAGTTTCCTGTAAATGTTTAAATTTGAGGCTTAATGTGACACTATAGGTGGCAGCAAAGCCGGTAATTGTAATTGTTTGCGTAGTTCTGAGCATGCGCACATTTAGATTTACCTGTTCAGCGAGACGCTGATTTATAACCCCGAAAAAGGACTCTCACTGGTGGCTTCTATAGCTTTCATCACGCCACAATGGACCGGTAAGTAAACCCCTCTGCACTACCACACGACCTCTTTAACGTCAGATAACAGGAAGATTTGTAAATCTTGTATTTATTATTGTCGTGGGGTCGAATAAAGAAAAACTGACCAGAGCGGTTTTTGAATTGACAAACTCCGGTTTAATGTGCTGGCGCTCCAACAACTCAGCTATCTCTTACTATCATAACATTTTTCTTCTGAGCAGACTTTAGCAGACGAGCGACTGAAACATTCCAACGAGATCTTGCAGGGGATCAAGCTGCTGAAATCTTACGGATGGGAGCAACTTTATCTGAAGGTGGTCGAGAAGCTGAGGCTCAAGGAGTTGAGATCAATTCTGAGAATGAATCTTAGCTTCGGGACTATAGGTAGGAGATAAAAATATTCGATTATATTAGTCTTAATTTATTGAAACCTTTTTATATTATATAAATCGACTTCAATTGTATATTATTGTTATTCTTTTTTTGGCCACAATCAAATAAAAACGATTCCCTGACTTAACAAAAGTTCGAACACTGCATCTTTAAGGACAATTTGATTTTGTACTTTTCCTTCGTAATCTTTATCAAGCACTTTGGCATGTAGTTGTTATGCGGATCAAAATAATTTCTGACGAATATTGACCCCCAATTGAAAATTTAAATATTGATAAGTACTTTATTTTCTTCAATACAGGTTTTGTTGTGACAGCAGCCCCACTTATTGTAACACTTGTGGTAAGTTGAAATAGAGTCGTGACTTTTCTATTAAATGTTTTTCAATTATCACGGATTAGGCAGTTTTGTATTACACGTACTCACCGCCACAACAAGCATGAGGGGCTGACAACACACGATTAAGATATTAAGTTTAAGCTCTGTTTATTTGACCATACAGTTTGACTTGTTGACCACATACCTCTATGAGGTCTTGTGTATGATTTTGCATATTTCTTATTGACTTTAATTAGATGTATAATATGGTTGACCACACAAAGATAAAGAAGCCTCATAATGCTTGTAGATTCAGGATGTTATGTATTTTGACCATACATACATATAGAGCCTCATGTGTGGTTGTACATCCATAGTGACTTTTAATTAAATTAAGGATACCAACAAATGCCAGTTTGGGTTTAAAAAAAGGTCCATCCATAAATCAAATTGTGTTCCTAACAGTTCAATTTTTCCGTTTTTAAACAAGTTTAAAGAAAGCCAGATATACATATATCCTTATATGTGAAAAGAGTCCGTCCATTCGAATTATAGTATTTTTTAAAAAAATCATGCAACAATACCCGTGAATGTTTCATGCAATTATAAGTGATCATTCTTCTTCAAAACATGACAACCTAGTTTGATCAAATACTCACAGATTAGTTATAGGCCTATATTTTGTTTATAGAACCTTCTTATTGACGTCACTCTTCTACAGCAACACCGGAGGTCTGCCATTTTCGATTTCAGTGCACACAGTGTATAAAGTACTCCAGAATTGAGTTGCTAAATAGTGACGTCATATAAGAATAAGGGTCTATAATATTGAGAACCAGAGAACTTGAATGCCATACGTCATAAAAAATGTATGGCACGTTTAGGTTGTAAACATATTTTTTTACAACAGACATTTGGAACCTACTCATCTATCAGCGGTGAAGCCCTGACTCCCGACAAAGCCTTCGCCTCTCTCGCCCTGTTCAATTTACTCGCAATCCCACTCTTCATGTTACCCTTGGTGACGGCCCAACTCGTCAACGGCATCATCAGCATCAGACGGTTGCAGCGATTTTTCATGGCGCAGGAGGTGGAAATGCAAAGCGCGGGAAACGATTGGCGGGTAAGAGATGTGAAAAGTGGCGATCCAGGCGTGGATGTTGGTCAAGTGAGTTGCGTTTCAAATTTTAGTGTGTTATTTCAGATTATATCGTACAAATTTTACTTTCGGGTTCCTTCGTTTTCGATAACCCCTGTATGGTTAATTGGTGTAGCCATGTTTAAACTGTATACAGGCTAAAACTAAGTATACATTTTCTAAGACCAATCGTAGGACTAGGCTGTGCCCGAATTGGCAGCTACAGCTACGGCTACGGCTGGATTGCCGCGTCATCATGCGTTGATCAGTATAGGGGTCCTTAGTAACACCCTAAGCAACAGCCGTAGCCGTATGGCTGTATAGCCGTCAATTCGGATACGGCCTAAGACTAATTTTAAATATTACCAAGTGACCATTTCTTAAACTTTTCTTCAATGACGTTTTTAAACAGAATGGCTTAGAAGAAACGAATGAATTCGTTTATGAGGATGATGTAGATGAAACGACGCTCATGATACCAATCAAGGATGTGATTTTAAAGGGCGCCCTCAAGTACGGCGCAACGAATTCCTCCCAGAAAAGTAAACTACCCCCTACAGTTAGTATAAGGGTAAGTATATTAAAGGGGCTGTGTCGTCGTGATCAAAGAAGGCCTGTTGCTGTACCTGCGATTAATGATGTCTCACACAGTTACTGCTCTATCTACGGAGAGCGCGCGTGTGCCGCATCTGGGTGGGAGTTCACAATTCCATAGCCACAGGCCGGCTTTTATCATGAAGACACAGCCCTTCTGAAGGTATAGCTTGCCTCTGAAACACATCAATGATTTGCGGCGTAGACTCTAAATGCTGCTACCATTTCGTTTGAGTTCCCATAACAATCACGATCGTGGGCACTTAAAGGAACATTACAGAATTGGTTTTTGCTAACAAAACAGTTGCTGGCAGTGTAAGCACTTTATGTAATCCACCATATACATAAACTGACAAACCTGTAGAAGTTTGAGATCGATCGGCCATCTAGGTCACGAGAAAATAGTGAAAAACCGATTACACATTTGCATGAAATCATATAGATTCAACAAATGAATAAAACGCTCACTGAGCGATAAACTTCAATCGGAAAATTAGTTTATTCATTTCTCATCAAATATGACATTTCAGACAGAAATATTTCAAGGGATGTTTTCTACTATCATCATCATTAGACCGTGTAAGTTTTGTGTAAATCTCTGATCAAAAGTATATTTTACAAGTTTTTTCTTACCAATTCTGTAATGTTCCTTTAAACTACTATTATATCAACAAGGAACCAGATCACCTTTTCTTCCAGTCTCGGTTTGATAACATTGATCCAAATTGAAGAAAAAACAAGATGGCTACACTTCGTGATTTATAAAAATTGATCGTGTAATCCGAAACGGATATAGCCAAGATCCACATTTTGCTATATCGTAGTGTGTCGCTGTCCGAGCGCACCAAACTCCTGTAAATGGGTACACTTACGGGTAAAGGGTGTTATTACGATATTAAGCTATGCTTATCTGCCGGGCTGCACACTCCTAGGAGTTGACAAGATTGAAGAAATGCGTATGAGCTAGTGATGAGAAGGGATTGTAATTGGGAAAGTCTCTTGGATAATAATAATAACATGAATATTAAATGCCTAGTAAAATATTGTAATTAATATTTCCCTGATTGGTACATTATTTTCTAGATCAGTGATGGAAATTTCACCTGGGACAAGAACAGCACCGGACCGATCCTTTCAAATATCGACATTGAAATTCCAGCGGGTAAGATATTGTTAAATTTCAATGAATTCCATTTTTGTTTACCTCTTTGTAGGCGAAGACAATCTATGGAAATTCTACATCACGACAAAGATCGAAAAAATGCACAAATAAATGGTTCGCTATATCAAATAGCCCCCAATGTCTTTTTACATCACGGTTGCCGGCCCCCAAAATACAAAAGTCTGGTTATACGTAACTGCTGCTGTTGCTGTTGTGACCTTTGCTGTTGTTGTTGCTTTGACGCTGTTTGTTGTTGCTGCTGTTTGGCCTACTGTTATTGTTGTTGTTGTTGTTGTTGTTGTTGTTGTTGTTGTTGTTGCTGTTGTTGCTGCTGTTGCTGTTGTGACCTTTGCTGTTGTTGTTGCTTTGACGCTGTTTGTTGTTGCTGCTGTTTGGCCTACTGTTATTGTTGTTGTTGTTGTTGTTGTTGCCGTTGCTGTTGCCGTTGCTGTTTCTGTTGTTGCTGCTGCTGCGGCTGCTGCTGCTGCTGTTTGTTGTTGCTGCTGTTTGGCCTACTGTTATTGTTGTTGTTGTTGTTGTTGCTGTTGTTGTTGCTGTTGTTGTTGCTGTTGCCGTTGCTGTTGCCGTTGCTGTTTCTGTTGTTGCTGCTGCTGCGGCTGCTGCTGCTGCTGTTTGTTGTTGCTGCTGTTTGGCCTACTGTTATTGTTGTTGTTGTTGTTGTTGTTGCTGTTGTTGTTGCTGTTGTTGTTGCTGTTGCCGTTGCTGTTGCCGTTGCTGTTTCTGTTGTTGCTGCTGCTGCGGCTGCTGCGGCTGCTGTTTGTTGTTGCTGCTGTTTGGCCTACTGTTATTGTTGTTGTTGTTGTTGTTGTTGCTGTTGTTGTTGCTGTTGTTGTTGCTGTTGCTGTTGCTGTTGCCGTTGCTGTTTCTGTTGTTACTGCTGCTGCGGCTGCTGCTGCTGCTGTTTGTTGTTGTTGCTGTTTGGCTTACTGTTGCTGTTGTTGTTGCTGAGCTGTTGTTGTTTCCTTTTCTGCTAATCATGTTGTTGATGTTGTTGTTGTTGTTGTTGCTGCTGTTATTGCAGTTACTGTTGTTGTTGCATCTTGCTCGTTTGAAAAAATTTGAACAGCCTAATCACCTCTTTTAGATATGACGATCTGTCGTGACCATTTCCAGGCTGTTTTCGTCGTGACTAATTGACTCAGGTGGATAGAAGGCTGGTCTTAACATCCGTGATAGTTTAGTATTGAGAGTTTTGTATTGTTTAGGTAAGTTGACGATGATCATTGGAGCTGTTGGAAGCGGCAAGTCGTCCCTGGTTTCCGCTATGCAGGGCGAGATGACCACATTGTCCGGCAGTGTCCAATACGGCGGGTTTGTTCAAATTTTATCATGATTAGACTTCAATTTTCCACCCTGGTTCATACTTCTCCAAATTAGAAATATCATCTCAATATTATGAAGAAAGAATGGTTAATCTACATACCGGACGGATGTAATGTTTACTATAAGCAACGAATGAATATCCTTATTTTAAAACCTGACGCAGAGACATAATATAGCTCCAAAGCCAAAGCCATGGATTAATAGAAATATTCAAAATCATTGCATGAAGAAGTTCTAAAATATTAATCCAATGTGAAAGAAATTTACTACTTCTGGCTTGAAATATAGAAAAAACACACTTAGACCAATGTACTGATGACGCCATTGGTTACTTCAATGTTTTAAGTGCTGTAACTGGGTATGAATTTCCGGGTGTGCAGAGACGCAATGGTTTCCAATTCTTCTGCAAAGTGGTGACGTCACAAACCGTCGACGTCGTCAGTTCTAAGCACTCTGGAGGTCATTGTGCGTATCAACCGATGATGCTCTATATCTCTTTATACACAAGAAGCATTTATGTCTTGAAATATTTCTTTTTCAGGAGTAAAATGTCCGTGGCTTATGCAGCACAGAAAGCTTGGTTGATGAATGCAACTCTGCAAGACAACATTCTGTTTGGAGAGAAGTTCAACTTTAGAAAGTAAACGTATCGTTTATATAATAATTAAAAACACATTGACGTGTACAGTGATCAAAATATACAATCAAGGAGACTGACCCGGAGTATAGTCAAGTGCATTGTGTATTGTTGTCTGAATTTTTAAAATCAGTGTAATCAATGCACATAATCTGTAAACTACACAACTAAGACTGTTTGTAAACTGCAGTGGTTCAGCACATCAACTACTATGATTAGACCTTGTGCATTGACGTCGTTACGCGCCATGTTAGAGGCTAAACGATGATGAAACAATAGAAACGCATCTATTATATACGGGCGGCTCACGCGATTGCCCAATGAGCTACCTTCCTAGCCGAGGGCGCCCTACTCAAATGACGTCATGTGCATAAGGTCTAAAATAGTAGGCAGGCCCATGCCTTGCACTTCTCTGATTTCACTCGGTAAAAGATAAAGGTCTCCCACCACAGTATTTATTCTCCCACCTCCACAATGTAAATGTCAAACTAATATTTTAGCGTTGTGACGTCATATATGGAAAAATTGGCTCATATAGCCCGATCATAGCCATCTTAAGTGTATGTTTGACACTCATGGTTTCGTTTGCAGCCAGAAAGATAGTTATGAACAAGAGTAACAAGAGTAACAATAAAAAAATTCAAATCTTTTCGTTGACTTTGATTTAGATACAAGAAGACCATTGAGGTATGTGCCATGAAACCAGACATTGATATCTTACCAGGAGGAGACCAGACTGAGATTGGAGAGAAAGGGATCAACCTGAGCGGTGGACAGAAGCAGAGGATTAGCGTGGCTAGGACGGTCTACTCGGGCAGAGATATCATCATCTTGGTGGGTCATCGTCAAGTGATGTATTCACTCTTTGATTCATTAATTACACGCACTCGTCTATCATCTTTAAGACGCTATTTTTGCCATCTCGCTACCGGGCGAACTCAATGGTCCAATAGTTACTTCATCTGGGGCCGATTATACAAAGAGCTTTGATGAATCTTTAGCTGTGTATCAATCTTAGCAAAGTGTGATGTCACAACACAAAACACTATGGTGATATATTGACAACTTATATTAAGATGAATCTAAGCATTTTGCGAAACCGAGCCCTGCTGTCGAATGCGGAAGGTCGAGTTCCACAAAAAATTAAGCATTTTCCCCCGTCGGTTGTGAAAACATCAAAACCGCTCGAGCTTTATCACATGTCAGTCCTGCTTTTAAAAAATAGCGTTGTTCTTTATCCACGATACATTATTACTACATCAAATTTAAACTAGTTTTAAGAACGTCATCATAGTGCACAATGGTTTATTGTGTTAAAACCTTGCCAGCTACAACGGGGAGACTCCGGAAGGCACTTTTTTTCCTTTTTTTAATTACTGAAAAATGTTTGGGCCAATTTCGCTGAAACTTCATGGAACCCTCAATGAAACCCTCTAGTTTGACATTCTAAAGTCACTTTTAACATTGCGCGCTATGTACAGGTCAGGCAAATTGTGGAATAGCTTGGCTATGAGGCAAAGCTCAATGCTATGAGTCATCCTAGTCCAGTGACAGGTTGTAAATAAACAGCGGTTCCCACAGGTGCTGTCTACCACTGTTTTATGTCCATGTTTCAGACGACTGTTTGATGTACTGCTCATATTGTATGGCAGTTACTGTACAACAAGAAATCGTGTAGGCCCTACTGTACTTATAAGAAGTGGCAGTTACTGTTAAAAAAATCATGTGAACCAACCTATAAATTGCCTGAATGCTTCAATCCTTTCTAGGTGTGTCCAGGGGGACCTCCATTCATCTATATAGACCCTTAGAAAAGGGATTGTGTCATCCAAACAATGTTATATACGCTTATTAAGAAAGTGCCTTCTGTGAGCTCCCCCTTTGCTGCATGAGGACATTCAAGGGGGGTGCTGCTCGCAGGGTTAAACGTTTAGTGTTAATGATGCCAGTTTTTTGCAATGTTCTGGATGTCTTTTAATGTGTATCCGAACTAAACGAACCTCTCTCTCAGACTATTTTCTTTATCGCGGAGGCAACCCATTTATAATCTAAACATGCATTGGATTGTTTGTTTAGCCGGTGAAGAAGTGTCCTGAGTTGAGTTTCCGTGACCATCGGGATAACCTGATCGTTCTCTCTTATACAGGACGATCCACTGTCTGCTTTAGACGTCCATGTTGGATCGCATGTTTTCCAGAAAGCTATTGTGGGTACCATGCTACGCAAAAAGCAAACCGTCGTGTTGGTAACGCATCAATTACAATACCTCCACCACGCTCATAAGGTAAGTTGTCAAACGAAACTCTCCAAAGTTTTAGTAATATTTGTTAACAAACTTTTTTCAACAATTTTCACAATTCCAGCTTCTAAAACGTTTGAAGGAGCATAATATAGTTTATCAGGGATTTTGTGTACAACTTTAATTCGATTTGATGCTTTTTACTTTCAAATGGCAGAATTTCAGTCGGAATTTCAGAACAAATTGTTACTGAAATCAAATTTATATAAGCAAAAATTTCACAATGAAACTTGTTCAAAAGGTTTTTCGATTACCAATCACCGTACTATTTTTACCTTTGAAGATCATCGTGATGAAGAACGGAAGGGTCGCCCATCAAGGAACCCTCGATGATATCATTGAGGAATCTCCAGAGCTCTACAGCGAGTACCAACAAGCCGTCAAGTTCTCAGAGTCAGAATCAGAATCCCAAGAGAGCAAGCGTGGATTGTCAGACAACGAGAAGGAAAACGCCATCAAGAGGGAAATCTCGCGTGAATTGTCTGAGGAAACACGTGAGTCGGCCTACGATTTGGAAACCAATGCTCAGCAAAAAAAAACTTTTGCTAAGCATTTGTTTTTCTGCTTAGCAGCTCTATATAAAATTTGACCCTGATAGAGAAAAAAGAGTGACTGACAAGGTTCACGACTTGCAACACATTTTTGTCCTGATAACTCTACCCAACCGTTGTGCAGAGCTGCCAAATTGAGTACAACATATTGCTCATTATGGAGTGATATAGATCTTTCGATCACAGGCCAAAACATCATGTACTCATTGTAACTGACTCTTACTTTCTCAGTAGAAATTATTTGAGTAGTGATTTTATCCTTGATATTAGGCAACGGTTCCCTCTTATCCAAACAGGTACCATGGCAACAGGAACCAAACTGATCGATGAGGAAGAGATGGAACAGGGTTCTGTGTCTTACAGAGTGTATCTGTTCTACTGTCGGGCAGCATCGTGGGTCATAGCCATCGCTTATGTTGCATCGTACATTGCCAATTCTGGATTTACCGTGGGAACCAATTTCTGGCTGGCCACTTGGTCCGAGGCCGAAATCACGACTGACAACGTAATTACTATTATCTATCATTTGTTTCCTTTTTCTTAAAAGATTTCCCCTTAATGATTCAACACATGCAATTCTCAACACAGAGGGCGAAGTCACAGAGAAGGCATTTGACAATCAGTATACCTAGTAATTGTAATTCGATTTCGTACTGAGAAAAAATTCTCTCCAAGCATTGCACATTATTAAGAAGCTGTCTTTACTCACTCACTCGAGAAAGAGAGAACAATTTGCATGCTACATTTTACAAATGTAAAAAATGAATTCGAACTTTAAAAAGCGAATTTTGGTCAACATGCCTTCAAGATCATCAACCTCCGTAGGTGATAACACAATGGACGTGTATGTTTTTCTCCCCGTGATGCCTTGTGAAATAATATATATGCTAATCACCCGATCTTATCACTACTATAAAATGTATGCACACAGTTATAAATTATGTCGAAGTTCAGAGAAAAACAACACGACACATCTCTGCCAGTGCCAGAAGGCACTCAATGTGCAATACTTTATCCAAAAAGAAGGAAGTATCAATAAAGCAAAGAAAAAGTCGCTGCTGATCTATTACATTTTGGGCAGTCGAATCCAAAAGGAAAACAAACAAAGTTGGGTTCAAATATTTAAAACGAATTTAAGTTGTATTTACATTAATATCAAATTTACACTATAAGCCCGTACCGATACATCAAAAGCAAACGAAAATTGAAAGTACTTATTTGTAATATCTTTCCTTTCTCAAAATACTGCAAAAGTCAACCAATACTCAACCGCTGTCGTACTATATTGCCGGCTACGCAGGGCTGTCCTTCGTTGGTGTCCTGGGCGTTTTCACCGGAAGTATGTTAAATGTAATAGGTGCATACCTTGCCTCAAAGGAATTACATGTAACTATGCTGCGGAACATTATTAGGTCTCCGATGAGGTGAATATAATGTGTTTAATTTTCACTCAAAGAATGTTACTTAAGAATTTGCGGGATGTACAACCCTGATATTTCTTATTAGATTTAGTACAATGATATTTTCGAATCTACCTCTAAGGGTTCCGTACCTTAGCAGGATTTAAGACACCCTGAACAGAAGCGCAATACCGGTTCGATATTTAGTTTCGGGAGGGAGTGGTTGAGGGTGCCCGTTGAAACCAAGGTAAAAGTAATCCGGGTGTTTAACAGACCGATGACCTCTTTATGAGGGTCCTCTAGCCCAAGGACTAAAAACACTCCCAAAATCTATCCCAAATGTTCTTTGTCGATAATAATAATGTATTGTCATAGACGTTTATGAAAGTTTATTTATAAGTTGTACATTTATTTTAGGGCAAGTTTAAATCATTTGTTCTAATAATGGACATGATGACAACATTTTATTTGCTTGCAGATTTTTTGACACAACGCCTCTCGGTCGTATCCTGAATCGACTGGCGAGTGATACAGATGTCATGGACAAGGTAAGAATTAGCTCCTAACAGCATTGAACAGCATGTACACGGGTTATTGTTTAGCGTTTACCCTTAGACTGTACCTGTGATAAACACTGTATTCAAAGCCTTCCGAATCACTGCGGGAGTCTTGTATTCTAGAGCAGACTGGCTTGTTTAGAAATACCACGAGGTGACGGGCTCCAAAAAAACACAATACTGGAAAAGGAAGCAACGTTCCGAAAGCTCAATGTGTTTCTCGAAAAAACTCCCAAAGCACCAATTGAGACTTGCATGACGTAGCTCACTTCAGCTCAGCGAGTTTGTCTATTCTTAGCTATTATTTGTGTTAGAGAAGATGTATGAAATAAGAGCATCATGCATGATTGAAAAGCCAGTGCTGCTCAGGGGCACAATTGTACCGATATACCATCAAGATCACAGCGTTTATGACGAGACAAAACAATCAGCAACAAAAGATGCAAAATACCAAAATGAGAAACGAGCAATGGCGAAAAGCAAACATGCTTTTGTGGAAAAAGGTAAGAATTTTTAGCAGCCTCGCTACCACGGGCAGCGCACCATATTATCGATACCGCTTGAGCAAGTCATTGGGGGGGGGGGGGGTAGGTAGGTGCGGTGAGATCGTGCACCACTGGGAACAAGTTTGGGATTTTCACATTTTCTTGAACAATGGTGTGAGAAGCGAAGCAATAACGTAACAGATAAAAACTAACAACATTATCCTTTTTACCTTCTAGTGTGGTTTCCTTCTTTCACATTCCACAGAAACTGTTCCAGAGCATAGATGCTGTTGTGTTCTTCCTCGTGAATTATTTGAGTGGTGTGATTGTCAACTGCATCATTTTGCCCGTTTTCGTTATCTTCGCTGTCCCTATGGCGGTATGTGGCTACTTCGTGGCCAAATTCTACATCACGACTTCAAGGTGAAATCTATGAAGCCCTGGTTTCAACAGCGTCCAAACAAACCCCAAAACAATCGTGGTTTTTTTTCTCGTTCGGCTAAGAAAATGTGAAATGATTTCCCCCTCTATCTCTCTGATAACGTGGGGAAAAGATTTGTTGCTTGGTTTTGCAAAACGGTTTGGATGAAATAGGCAATCAATTTATGGCTGAAAGTATTGTTTGTTTCACAATTCACATGAGACACAAGAACGTCCGATTTTTAAGATCATTTATTATAAGTAACTCGTTTGGAGCATTCAGGCTGACTTGGAGGTTTCTTCCCTGCCCTTTCACCTCTGTGGTCGCCAGTTCGAATCCCACCTCTAACCGGGTCTTGCATGCGGGTCGGGGTTTTCAGTCCCTACCTCTGACAGCCTACGTGGGTTTTTCCCAGTCTGGGTTTTCCTCCCACATGTATCTTCACTCGAGCCGGCCAACGGTTTAAAGTTCAAAGCACTTTTTTGAGAATTCTTTTGTTTCATTACCAAAAGTATAATTGTAACTACGATTGGGCAATCTTCGGGTACGGGTACCCTTTATAGTGACACACTCTAAAAGCTTCCGGGTCCGAATTTGATATGACCCAGATGACACAGAAATGGAATGACGCAGAATCCGGGTTAAAATTCATTTTTTTAACCACATTCTGGGTCAGCCTGACCCGGAATTGGGTCAGACCCCCTGGAACCCGGAAACCGGGTCAATTCTGACTTGTTTTTTAGAGTGCGGTGTTTGCTCTGAATCTCTCTTTTTATACGATGGGAGCAGACTATGTTCCTCCAAGCCTCTCTTTGGGTGTCCTGATTGGCATCATTATTGGTTCTCCAAAAAGCTTTACACTTATACTTAAAGGAACGTTACAGAATTGGTAAGAAAAAAACTTGTAAAATATACTTTTTGATCACAGATTTACATAAAACTTACACAGTCTAATAATGATGATAGTAGAAAACATCCCTTGAAATATTTCTGTCTGAAATGCCATATTTGATGAGAAATGAATAAACTAATTTTCCAATTGGAGTTTATCGCTCAGTGAGCGTTTTATTCATTTGTTGAACCTATACGATTTCATGCAAATGTGTAATCGGTTTTTCACTATTTTCTCGTGACCCAGATGGCCGATCGATCTCAAACTTCTACAGGTTTGTCAGTTCATGTATTTGGTGGATTACATACAGTGCATACACTGCCAGCAACTGTTTTGTTAGCAAAACCAATTCTGTAGTGTTCCTTTAATTTTATTCATACAATATCACAAAATGATGCAACTATGTTCTAGTGAATGGAAGTTCAACCAAGTGTTTGACTGTTCTCATTCCAGGTCCCTGCAGCGTCTAGACAGCGTAACCAAATCTCCAATATTTGCCCACTTCTCAGAGACCCTGAGTGGTCTACCAACAATACGTGCTTACAGGTATGCTTGATTTATCCACTTAAATTTATTTTTAATGTAGTCAAAATGAAGGACTAGAAATCATTTTGTACAAAAGTTAACTAGTGTAAACCATTTTCAAAATGTAGGACTAGTAATATCCTCTAAGCCTTGCACAATTAATTGATAAATCGAAGCCACAATGACGGGACCCAAAAATGCATAAAAACTCCTCCGTCAGCCATGATGACACAGTCCATTCCTGCCAAGAGTTGGATCCATGCGGCATTACGTTCCTAAATACAAGTAGTGTACAATGATCGAAACGTGATGGAGACTGAGCTCACTCCTGGTTCATCACAATGAACTTACTATCTTTATCAGAAGAGATTTTGGTTTCCTCTGACTTTGCGAATACACCGTTCCTTGCCAGTGTCATATGGGGGTGATTCGGAGGTTCCCCTCCTCCCCACAGCATTCCACAGACACTCGTAAAAGTAATTTTTTCACTATTTTCCGATTTGAACTTTTCCTTTAGTGCAGGAAGACCCACGTTTCAGGTACTCGCCTATACTGCAATAAGCAGTGGCATGAAAATTGGGACCTCGGGACCAATTACATGTCACTTCCAAATCCAACGCTGCGTAATTCATGCACGAGGAATTTGAGACGAGGAATGTTAGAGCTGCTTTTCAAACTGTAGGCTTTATACACAAATTTAAGCGTACATTTCCTCACTCCCCTTTGAAAAACACACGGTAAGCATGACGCATGGATCGTATGGGGGGGGGGACGTCACATAATTTCTGTGGAACCTATTCTCCTGTGTACAAAGCAGACGAAATACACAAATGGTCAAAATATCTCGGGAGACACAATTTCCTTGAAAACCAAGACAATGTTTTCCGGGGAACAGAATCTCCTGCTACAACAGCAATAATTTTTTAACGTTTTTTTCTAAATGATGCATGATTTATATATTTCAGTGACCAGAATCGGTTCTACAAAGTTCTCTTGAAGAAATTGAACGTTAACAACACAGCCTTCCTGTACCTTCAATCGACGCATAGATGGAATGGAATCCGACAGGTGAGTCTCGAGAAAATCACAGCAATCCCGTAATAGGATGAACGTATTTCAGATACTCTTTCATTTTCAGAACAATGTTATCACACCATGTTTGTTTGTTTGTTTGTTGTTGTTTTTTTTTTTTTTTACAAATTAACACTGTGTAAATTCTGAAGAACAATAATCAATCAAATTCCATGGCTGTAGGCTAAAGTATTAAAAACAAATATCTGAAATAGTTTTTCAATGATTTTTATGATTTGATGTGTTGACATTTGCTATTGATGATAATCGAAAATAATTTTCAGAAAATCTTGACATTTTTATATGGGATTTGAGGCATCGCATGGTGAGTTAGTAATGTATATTCCGTTTGAGGTAACACCATGTACATGTATATATATATATATATATATATATATATATATATATATATCTATTATGCCCTGTAGATATTGTTCTTTGAGAATTTGACTGCCCTCTGAAATCTACTCCTCGGCAGTAGAATAAAATATAGCAAGACAAGTTCTCAAAGAACAATATCTACAGGGCATAGTAGATAATATACACATGGTGTTAAAGGTGCTGCATACGTTTGATAATTGGAGCCTACTGATTGTGTTAATCATATATAAATGTAGGTACATACAATAAAACTTACCTGTGAAAATTTCACTTCCAAAGGTGGTCGCGTTTTTGAGATATCACCGAAAAACCGGTGCGAATATTTCCACGCACTAGGAAGAATATTCCCCATAGGAATACACAGTCTGAGAAGCGTTTGTGACAGAAGCGCTTCTCAGATTCAAATTTTGGGGAATAAAAAGTGATATATTTTCTTAGTTTGGGTTTATAAGTACAGTGATAGTACATCATTGTTTTTTTGCAAGAGTAGAGCCCATTGCATCTTCTTCTTTTTTTCTCATGTATAGCCTATCTTTAAGTTGTTGTGCTTGTGTGCTGCCTTGATCAAACTGTCCTTGTGGTGTACGGTTCTTGTTCATATTAGTCCCTCCAAGATATTCGCTTCTTGCATCTGTTTTTTAGTTTCATTTGATTCCTGGTGTATTTTCTGTTTCATTAATTTCTCATTTGGCCTGGAACCAAATGTGAATTTTAGTGGAATAGCAACAATATAAGCTATAAACATTTCGTCAAATTATAGGCGAAGACTGCATGTGTTGAAAGTACATACTATGGTAATCGTGCTGCATCGAAAGGTGATTTTTACACTAATTTCAACTGAACATCATTCTCAAAAAACAGCTTTGTGTCTCGGGGTATTATATTCTGGAACAATCTTAATCCGGATCTTAAGAAGTCTCTTACACTTAAGTCTTTTACCAACAAACTTAAACATCATCTGTTGAATGTATACTAAAAGAAACTTGTTTTGTATTTGTATAGAGCCTACTTGCATATGATTCTTACAAAAAGTTGTTTTTATTATACATCATTTTACATGTTTATATCTGGTCTCTGTCATTGTTTTGTTGTTGTCCTTGTCATGCCCAAGTCAATGTCTGTCATAGGGAAAAGCATAAAGACACTATATATGCTTCACTTTGTTTCCTACATGTTGGCTATGATTGTTTAATACTATATGATTTTAGGGTTTTTGAATTGTTCACAGATTTCTTTTCTGTTGTTGTTTTGTTTATTATGTGAAATTCATCATTCATCACCATAATAATGTAATTGCAAATAACCTGTACATGTCTTTGTAACCGCCATCATGGAATAAATGTGTATTGAATTGAATTGAATTGATTTCATTGGGCTTTAGTATTCCGATTGCTTTTGTCGAAATGAGCAACATTTATGGCCGTACCTGAATTTCAGATGGAATTATTTCGATCCCTGGATGATTAATACTAGTAATGTGAGCTTTCACAATTCACGTTATTATTATTTAAGTGTCGTTGATAACACAACTCTGTCTTTACCCATGTTTATGTATTCACGTGCTTGATTGCTTTTACATTGTTTTAGGAGATGATCGGAGCCGTTGGGGTTTTGGTGGCGGGTGTTGGAACCATCATTAGTTCCATCAACGGAACGATTGAACCCAGCAAAGTTGGACTGGCTATATCCTACACAATATGGGTAAACCTTTTGTGTGAATTCAAAGAAAGATGTACCTTTCAATTACATCAATTAAGTAAAAAAAAAAAAAAAAAAATTAAACGTGATAAAATTGTTGTATCATGTTAATTGGAATTAATAAAATCCAATTGCTTGTATAAGTAAGTAATTCGAAATAAGATATCTCTTTTTGAAAATCAATTAAGTAAAAACAAAAAACGCTATAAAATCGTTGTATCATGTAAATTGAAATTAATAAAATCCAATTGCTTGTATGAGTAATGATTTTAGACTTAAGAATCTTGTAGATTCTGTATTTTCTATTATTAAGACACACCCGACGTAATCTTTCATCTACACGAAATTTGGGGGAGATTCGAGCCCCCTTTTCCCGATCATTTCTTCAGCTCTCGAAAGTATGTGCATTATAGACTGGTTTTACCATAACCTTTTGAATCTTTGTGAGGCCAACTTGCGATTCTCCCTCATAAAACCAAAGACGCCAAACCGAGGCTTGGTGGGGGAATAATAGTCTGGTCCCTTCTTTGTGAAAAGAGAGGTAGAAATACCACTCTAGTTATACAGGGAACCGGACAGAGCCCGCCACACCACGATGAAAGAGGCCGTCTTTTATATTCCCCCTTTGCAGCCCCCTTTTGTAGGTAACTGAAGTTCGAGACTCCATTGGTATTTTCCTCTTTTTTTTGTACAGGTTTCAAATTTCATGAAATCAGCCATCCGTTTCGCTGCCGAGACGGAAATGCAAATGAATGCAATCGAGCGAGTTAAAGAATACACCAGCGTACCGAACGAAAACTACTTGGGTTTGTATTTCATCTTTCCTTGCTTGTACAGTTCACTCCTTACGTTAGGCATTATGAACACGGAATTCATATTCCACCGTTCCTCCGAAAGGGGAACTTTGGAACGTGAAATTGACGATTTCACAAAGAGCTATAGACCATGTTACTTTTGTTTACAGAGTGGTGACCTCGTACAAATAAATGCTATTCCTGACGGGCAAGATGATACACAGGCTCAATGGAAAAATTTATATTTTGTGTCATAATTTTCACATAAATTCAAAATTTACAAAAGCAACAGCTGTACAGCTTTTGAGATGTCCCCCCCCCCTTACTTCATATCAAAAGTTGAGGAAATCAGACAGTGCGATCTCCATAAAACATAAGATTTGTTGTATTCATTCCATTGAGCTGTGTACAAATGTGCCCGCCGGAAGTCCAGGCTCCGTGGCTCTTTTGTAAACATGTGATGTTACAGGTCATATCGTCTATAGATTGATGTTAAGTGCGATTCAATCTTAACTGCTAAGCAAGGTGTGTCGTCACAATACAAGTCATTATGGCTATTAAAATGTGAAGTGTAAGGCTTCGTGAAGTCCATGGGCTGGATTTCATAAAGAGCTGAGATCTTAAGATGTGTATCGATCTTAATTGCTAAGGTATGTCACAATACAAATCACTATTGCAATTAGAGCTTTGTGAAATCGAGCCCACAGGTGTTGTCAGTTGTAAACATATACGTCTCAGCATGCACGCAATTCCGAGAACAGGGGATTTTACCACTTTCTTTTCACATTTTTTAAAACAGTTGTTGTTAAATATTATAATTTTCAATCCTCTGGTTTTAAACCATACACCATCTGTAACAAACGATCTGTAAAAATTACTTCAATATAGGTGGTTATGGTCTCGAGACAAACAATTGCTCTTTAAATGATTTTCAGAGAAATTTACCTTTTTAAAATGTTCTTCTCGGCAGGTACGGAGCCCCCACTCGACTGGCCACAACACGGTGCAATCAAGATGCAAGAAATCTCAGTGCGATACGCAGCAGAGCTTGAACCCGTCCTCAAAAATATATCACTCACGTTCCGCTCGGGAGAAAAGGTGCGTCTTCACAACTTCTTCTTCTCTTTGTATATAATTCTGTGTCATGTTTTGAAGTTAAGAAAAAAAGTTTGCTGCACTGACTTTAATAACCTTTTTCGTTTTCGCAGGTCGGGATCTGTGGTCGCACTGGTAGTGGAAAGTCATCTCTTACGCTGGCTCTCTTCAGAATTATTGACACTTACAAAGGTATATGACTAGATGTTTAAGTATGTGCACCATATTTGGGTTGTCTGTGTACAACTTCTCAAAACATATTTTGTAAATGCAAAGGGCGAAGCAGCGCTTACTTCTTAAATTTGAAACGGATTTCGCATAGGCTTACATGATTTGAATCTTTCACGGTCATTTATGTTGATCCGGGCTTTTAATTGATACATGTTAAGCAAACGTATCCGTCTTGGTTTTGGTGGTGAGTTCGGTTTGAGCTTGAGTTTGGTTGGACTGGGCTGAGACAATAATGTCTTATTTCTACACCTAATGGGACAGTAAAGCTTTACAATTTGGTATAGGTTCAATTGCATTAGATTAGGTGGGGCTGGGTTGACAATTAAGTCGGAACGTGCTATAGGTTGCGTTGGGTTGGGATAGGTTGGGTTGAGTGAGGTTGGTTGAATTGTGATAGGTTGCGTTGCGTCGGGATGAGTTTCGGGCAGGGTTGGCATGGGTTGCGTTGGGATGAGTTTCTGGTTGGGTTATATCATATAGATTGGGTTAGGATGAGTTTGGTTTGGGTGAGTTTGGTTGGGTTGGGTTGGGTCGGGTTAGGACGAGTTGTGTTGAGTTGGTTTGGGTGAGTTTGGCCGGGTTGGGTAATTAGATTGGGTTGATCTACACAAGTCTGTGCTTGATGAAGATTATGAAAAGGGTTAAACTTTGATGAGTAAAGACAGAACTGTAATATTATGAACATGAAATCCAATTCCAGGTCGTATTCTCATTGATGAAGTGGACATCAGCAGCGTTCCTCTTAGCACTCTAAGACAACGCTTAGCAATCATCCCACAAGATCCCATCTTATTCAACGGCACAATCAGGTAAAACACGTGGTAGTTCAAACACAGACAAATAGTACGATGCACGCGCCGAAAAAAATTGACCGTTCGTGAATATTCCTCTCCAGAAGAAAAAATGATGACGTGCGGCACCATTAAAAAGATTACGCCAGAATGGATCGCTGCAGAGTTCGGACATGTCGTGCCGAGCGGTCAACCGCACCGGCCTCAAGCTCTGGTGTTTCTGATCAGCAGAGTGTGGGTTCGAGTCCCGGTCTTGAACAGCGGCGGCGCTACGGGGGCGCACGGGGGGGGGGGGGGGGGCAAATGCCCCCAGTAATTTGTTTTGCCCACCCCCCCCCAGTTTGCCCCCCCCCCCCAGTTTTTTCCCCGATGGCGGAAATTGAGTTTAATCCCAAACGATTGCACCCAATGTTGTTTGCGCTGTAAATAATAAACTCAATTTCATCCATCATAATAAGCTGGCACCATCAAAAAAGCCCAATACACTTTCCATCTCCGGCAATGTTAATAAAATGTGGATTTGTTTATCTGTACAAGCTTGGAAACTTGCTGTAAATAGAAATGCATTGTCTGCCCAAAACCGTAAGCAACCATTGTACACGCAGTTCGCACAACACGTCACATTCACACAGTGCAAAATCTTATTTCTGGAGTGAATTGTAGGCTTATACATTACATTATAGACTTTTGTTTGCCCCCCCCCCTAAATTTAAGTTTGCCCCCTCTTGCCCCCCCCCCCCCCCCAGATTAACAGGTCTGGTGCCACCACTGGTCTTGACACTTGTGTCGTTAAGCAATCCATTTAACCACTATTGCTTCGTACCTCGAATGAGACGTAAATCTGCAGGTCCCGTGTGTTGTGTTGTGTTGTGTAAAGGTATAGCAGTTACACTTATTGCTTAGAGAAGGGATTTGCCCTGGTTTTTCTGGCATTGGCTGCTGAATGCACCGCAGCACCTTGTTAAAACCTTTTTAAGGTGCTACATACATCAGTCATATAATTAAACAAATTCAAAAACCTGTCTTAAAATGTTTCTGTTTGTTCAAGCGCCTTGGGTACCTTATTTGTAGACACATGCGCTTTGTAAGACTAGTTGTATACGGAGGCCGGTATCTCGCGTGTGTATCTAACGAGCCCCTGAAGTGCGACGTCGGAACTTCAGGCTTAGATTAGGGTTCTAATTCCATGCACTGTAGTTGGTCGTGTACACTCATTTGGCAGGTACAACCTCGATCCTCAGGACATCCGAAGTGACTCGGACTTGTGGCACAGTTTGGAGATCTCTCAACTGAAGGAAACAGTGAAGCAGATGCCAAGAGGACTAGGTAAGCAAGTCTAATGACAGATTAAAGTGGTACTGAAGTAGATGCAAGAAAACAGGAAATTCGCTCAAACTTCACGACTTCTCAGATAGAACTATCCGCAAGATAAATCGGTTAGAAACAAGTAACTCTTTCTTTTCTGTTGCGTGACACTGTTAATAAAAAAAACATGTTTGTTCTTATTGCCAGATTCGGAGGTATCGGAGGGTGGGGAGAATTTCAGCGTCGGTCAGCGGCAGCTCTTCTGCTTGGCTCGTGCTTTCTTGAGACGTTCTCGGATCCTCATCATGGATGAGGCTACGGCATCCATAGATATTGAGACGGTAATACAGGGGCTGTTGAAAATCATCTGAGAATTTATAAATTATGTCTTATATAAGAAACGGCAGTGATTATAAGTAAATGCTCTGTATGCGTGACGTCAAAGCCATGCGTGACGTCAAAGTCTATGGAGTTTTGACGGTTACAATAAATGTACTATTTGGGTTGTAATTAACACAACTTCTAGCCCAAATGTCTTTACTGAATGGTATTTGTTAAATTAAGCATTTGGTGTATAAAATTCTTAAAACCGAAACGTTGTGAACAGTTTAAATTAACTCGATCAGGTTGGCTCGGTGGTTTCTTTCCTGCCCCGTGGACCCGGTCCGAATCCTACCTCAGAACTGGAGCCCTGCATGTGTGGATTGAATTTTAAGTCTGGTTGCGTGGGTTTTTCCCCATTTTGAGTTTTCCCCCAACATCTAAAACTGGACATTTCTTTTCCTTTCCTAATCACTATCCTGTTATTGGCAATTGCGCTGTTGGATGTGTAATGAAATAAATAAGTAAGGAAAGAACTTGTCTCTTCGTTTTGAAACAGGATAAAATTCTCCAAGAAGTTGTGGCAACCGTATTTGCTGACTGCACAGTTCTGACCATAGCGGTAAGGACTTAACTATTAATTTGGTACCCTTTCAATTTCACCAACTGTACGACCACTTCTCAGTTACAAAACTGCCGAAAATAAACCTTATGCAGTTGGGCATGTTCCCTGTGTGATGTGTGTAAATGTAACACTGAAAGCTAATTCTGCTGATTCCGGAAAGATAGCAGACTATATTCTTATCTTCCAGCCTCGGTTTGGTTTCCAATGTTGCAAGTGACAGAAAAACAAAACGGCAGCACCTGAAAAAGGGGGTCTTTAGTCATTATCAACATCAACAGTTGCATGTAATGGTTTGTACAAAACAATAACAAAATGAAAGCCGACTCAACAGTATTTTATTATTTCATTTTTTTAACAGCATCGAGTGGCGACCATTTTGGATTCGGACACAATATTGACGTTGAGTGACGGGAAGGTAGTGGAGTATGATTCGCCGGAGAACTTGCTCACAAATCCCAACAGTATTTTCGGTTCTCTGGTCAAATCTGATCAATAGGCCCTAATCAGAAAAATATTGAATGTTATAGTCAACAATAGCTATTTAATAGTGGCAAAGCTACGATTGTGCACCTGTGGACACATTCAAATTTGGCACACGGGTGTATGAATTTAGATTCTGGGCTGGGCATTTTTGATCGGGTTTGTCACTATCTATGCCCAAGTATGATTTATCCATTACAATTTCATCATCATCATCATCGATCGACTACAACTTTGCGCTTGTGTTGGACACGATGACGGATGCACCACTATCTTGTCCCTGATTATCATCAAGTGTCTTGAGTTCATCAGCAGTCGTGTCTCGACTGTCCTCCATCTTGGTCTTCACCGTGGTTTTGGAGTATACCCCCACAGTTCATCTTCCTGTGGGTTGGTACCCTGATGATGACTTGGCTGGCGGGAAACTCCCAGTGTCGCAGACAGTACTTAGCAAGTTGCAGGCGGTACAATGTGCATGCACACAGATTGATCTTAATTGTTGTGATAAAAATGTTTGTATTGGGGCTATAGATAGTTCAAACACTCCTCCATAAGTCCAATATAGTTTAACAAACGTCGATGAAATTTGCTGTACCTATTAATAATGACGTCATTGACATTATCAGTCATGGAAATTACCACTGAGTGAGTTATTCCCATGCATATTGCACGTACGTTTCCACATGTTGAAACCATCACATTTAAATAATACTACACTTACCATGACCTATTTCTGGGCTGACCCGGAATCTGTGTCTAATTCAGCCGCCCTCGGGTTGACCTTGCGATGACACAAAAATAGTCGGCGACTCGCTCTTTAGGGTGGTGCTGCGCCTCAGCTAAGACTGTCGGGAACATTTATCAGTCACCAAATGTTTACGACCTGAGTATAAATATAATACGGTGATGTTAAGACGATCGGCATCAGTCGACGTCAGGTAGAAATCAACAGTCGCAAGAGAGTAGACAAAATCCAACTTCTGCGACGTGTTCCCAGCAGTTGGGAACCAATCGCAGTTGACATGTGTGTAGTCGCGGCGTCATGCGTCCATACAAGCTGGCATTAGCCAATCAGCGTCCAAAAAAGTAAGCAACAAAATGGTGGCTACTGATGAATGGACTAGAAAATTACATTACAAGCGACGTGTATGTCATCCATTTCTGTAGTTGACTTTTCAGCTGTTTGACTGGTCAATAAATAAACAGTCATCAACAACGGCAAGACATCACTCGTCAGCAGCAACAACAACAGACATCGGTGTTTGAAGATTTGCATGGTGTTGAAAGTAAGAAGTAACTATACCTATAAATATTAGTAAACTTGCGGGTACAACCATGTGTAAAATCTCGTTAGGGAGGAGTGTTGGCTCTGAAAAGAGCCGGTTTGGTCTCGACGTTTCGAACAGTATACTCTGCTCGTCTTCAGGAGAACCCGCAAGTTTACTACTATTAGTTACTTCTTAACAACAATCACAACGACAACGACGACGATGGAAGCAGTGATGAAGACGACGGCAACAGCAAGGGAAAATACCAAACAAGACCGTAATAACAAAAACTCATAATGATACAGTAAAATTAATGATACTTCCTAATGTGCCGCCTTTCAGTAAAGATTAATAATCTAGCCGCTATTCTATAAATCATATAAACCTGACTTTTGTTTTCTAGATTTATTCATAGCTCTCTCCCTCCCTTAATAGTTTGTGTTGTAACCAGCGTGCAATGGCAATACTAAACACCTGTTTTGCCCTCCAAGACTCAGGTTCGTTGCATGGTTTTGAACGGGAGTGTCGTTACCGTTATAAAGGTTTCAGTATGTTTAGAGCAAGTTGTTTTATTCCAAAACTATTGATGATTAATTCCACTGTGATGTGTTTCTCTGAAGACTGGAGAATTGAAGTAAATGTTCTCTTCCAACAAAAAAATATGATGAACAATCCCTTTGTGTGCGTCTTGAAGACTGGAGGATTGGAATGAATGTTCACTTAAAAAAAAAAAAAAAACATTAAAAAACCCACGATCACCCATCCCTTTGTGTGTTTCTTGATGTCTGGAGGATGGGAACGAATGTTCTGTTCTTTAGAAACATTATGACCCAACCCTGTATGCTTGACTAAACTGTGTTCTGTACTTCCATTTTGTTATTTTTAAAACGAGAGGATAATGCACTCTTACAATAAATAAATAAATAAAAAGTATTAAGTAAAATAACTGCTAAACAAAGAATGCTATTTTCCTTGGGGCTGAACGGTTTGCAAATAGCTCCCTTAAATAAAACAGAAAAAGGAAACATAAAAATGTACACTTCACTTTTGTTTCATTTCAGTGTGTTTAACGTGAATTCCTAAACTGCATAATATATAATTGTATAAGGTTTGTTTTTTTTTTAGACAGAAAGTTAAGTTGATATTATTACGTTATGCTGATACCAATTATTCTGAGAAGTGTTGTCTAAATTGTTGTCATTTAGAAAAGTAACCAAGTAAACATAATATACAAATGTTGAATGCATATATGAGTGCATTGTCGCAGTACTTAATGGCGAGGTGAAATCTAGATTTGGCAGATTTTCACGTTTGCTAAATCCACAAAGCCGCCCTCAGGTTTGACCTGCGTTTTGCTTGCGCTGTGACGGAACTGCCCGGGGATCAAGCAAACACTTAAACTTGACCTGATCAGGTCACTGTAACTGAAAAATCGCGTGACCTCCACAAAAAACCAGGCTCATGTCACCCACGATCGATCACCGGCCAGCCACAATGATTCCGTGACGTAGACATAAATGCGATCACATGACTTTTTCGATTAGGTGGCATACATTTTGTAGGAAGGGTTATAATATGTTTTATCGCCGTGTTAGTGCAGTGAACAGATTTCCGTTTGTGGCCGCTACCTGGTCAAGGCTACATATTATTTAACAGGTCCGTTGTTATCTCAACAAAAAAACCTTCGACTCTACGCGTAATTAGAACAGGTGAACAAAGTCTACATAATCCCGACCCTTCATTTGCTTTATGATTAAAATGTTCCGTAAATTGAATACAGGTGCACTGAACTCAGAAACTGTTGTTAGCTCTGTTCAAAGGTCCGTAAATTGTTGACGTTGTTTAAAAAGTTGTCGTGTCATGATTTGCTATCAGCTCATAATGAGTTAAACTGTTGGTGACCTCATTTATTTATGAAGAAAGAATATATTCTTTGGAACTTTTGACAATTCGCATACTATAGGAAGATTTCTTTCCCAATGAATCTAACAACTTACTGAGGACTTGGGTGCTGATAACTCGTAGATCAACCATGGCACCTAAGAACACTGGTTGGCATTGGCTCTGTGGGGTCAACTCGACCGATCTGTATGACACTGGAACCTTCATACTCGGCAGAGTGTCTGACAATACTTGTTTTATTGGTCTTCTCGATGCACTGCCGCATCTGTGGTTTGTTTTAACAGCTGCAACTGTTCTCTTGGCACTTGCTTGTTTTGTCAAATTCAAACACAGCTGGAGATCGGATTATATCCTCCGTTTTCCTGGTCATCTTATGAGATGGTTTATCTCCATCATCCTGTTGATTTGCCTATTAGCCTCTTCAGCAGAAGGCATCCTCACAGATGAGACTTACATTCAGAGTCTTGGCGGCAGTCAGCCTCATCTTTACATTCCACCCATCACTGCCCTGGTGGCTTGCTTCATTTCCCTTGTATATTACCACCACATGGAAGTGTGGCAAGCTGGTGGTATGGCCTTCGTGTCTGTGCTCTACTTTGCATTGGCAGCGCTAGGAGAGATCGGGAAGCTCATCAACTTACATGGTACAAACCATGGCTCGGTTGAAATAGCAAGGTTTGATCTCTCAATCCTGCAGCTGATCTGTTACTCGCTTCTCTTTTTATTGGACATCAATGTTATCAGATGTAAGGTATGTAGCGTTTAATGGATCAAAGTTTATTTCAAAAAATTACTATGTGGTTGGATTTACAGTTACCCATACAATGTGTAGAGATGGTAACCCTATTAACAATTAAGCTAGAAAACATTGATGAAAACCTAGTTTTGCCACCGGTACACAGACCAACTTAAATAATTTTTCCACATTAGGCCTTATTTTGATAATAAATTCTCAGACGCAAGTTTGCATCCGCTGCGTCCAAGTGACATGGTCTCAAACTTTACCTTTGCTTAAGGAAGTTCTATTTTTGAAATTGAATTTAAGATCCCTTAAATATTTTTAGAATTACACAATTTTTTTGTTATAACAAGGCAGTTGTAATGCTGTTTCAAATGAGTGAGGTAAAATCAATGATGACTGATTATTTATGATCCTGCTGGTTTTTCGTATCTAGAACCCCAATTGCATTATTGTCGTTTTAGTTTCGGTATTTCCACATTAAGGGTTTTCTAGCATCATTGCCTATATCGGTTTTTGATACATGTATCTTCAGGCATATACCGGTTAAAGTGTCTGTCAGTTTTTGTAAGGATAGGCCTGCCTTGTTTCCAGTGCTGGAAAGGGCTAAATAACCATGGTAATCACAAGCCTTGATCGTCTCCGCATATTTTTTTTAGGTCTTTCGTAGCAATCCAAACCCTTCCAGTGAGATTGTGGACGACTTGACCTCCCCCGAGCCACTGTTCCGAGCATACTACGTCAACTTCGCCTCGCAGGTGTCTTTCTGGTGGTTGAATTGGATCTTCTTCCTGGGCTACAAGAGGCAATTGGATGTTCCGGACCTGGGAAGGTTGCCGGAGAGTCTAAGCGCAGAGACATTACACCAGCAGTTCAAGGACGAATATGAAAAGGAGAAGGTATACTTTGATCTTAAACAAAGTCACTTTTGAGACAGTGGAGTCAAGAATCGTTCTTCTGTTTATATCAGGAATGTTGACGGCGTATTTCAACCAGATTCAAAATAAATGAAAAGTTTGCATATATAGCGCAGATTCAAAATTATCGAATTGTTCGCAGTAAGGGCTCATGTCTCAAGCATTGTGTTGCAGAGGGTTGGCTTTCTTTTAGTATCAAAAGTCTTTTTACGGTGGGCATGTTTCAAAATCCTTTGCGCAAACTGTTCATACAGTTGAACAGCTCGCTCTGATGCAGCACCAGAACTAGGGTAACAATTCACGGGGGCACCTCTGCTCAATTAAAACTGTAGTTTCAGTTGCAATTTTCCTAAACAAGCACTTTTTCAGCGCACTTTTTGTGCCATTTACTAATGTTTTATAAGATAAGCTGACGTGAATGTGAAGAAAAATACAATATGTGCGTGTGAAAAAAACACACAAATTTGTAATAAAGATAAATTGAAACTATCACATTAAAGTTTATCAAATGCAGAATTTTCCTGTAATTATTTGTAATCTAAAAAGGTCCAGATTCTAAATGGGCGGGGGGGGGGGGCAACGAGGGAGGGAGAGGGCACGGACATTTATTGGCACCGTGCCCCCCCCCCCCCCTATTTGCGCCACTGCTCATCGTTTGCATAGACACTTTTGAAAAGACTTACATACTCCCGAAATAAACAACTTTTTTTCCATTCCTTTCAAAATAGCAACAGGCTGAATCTAAAGGTCGCCAGCCATCACTGGGCAAGGTCATCGTCCGCATCTACTTTGTACGAATGGCGTTGGCGGGTATCCTGAAACTGCTCGGTGATTTTGCTGGTCTGGTCGGCCCAGTGTGCGTCTCCGGGATCATACTGTATGTAGCAGATTTTTACTACGAGACGGATCGGCATGATGAGGTGATTTTATATTTAATTATTTTAACACCGTCAAAGGACAATAGGAATTTTTTTTTCGAGGACACTATAGGTGCCAGCAGACTTACCAGATTATGCCCGATATGGGTTGCACAGGGTTTTCCTTCCATGTTCCAATACTTTAACACACTATTTTCCTCTTGTACACAGAAGTACCCCCCTTTAAACCCTCTGAAGACTTCCTGAGATTCCAAGCACACAATGAAGACACAATAGGGAGTACACCACGCCCCATGCCGAGCACCAAATGTGCCGGATAAATTTTACGTGCCGAAAAATGATTTTGCATATGCTAAGAACTTTGGATATTATCTGGTGTGTCTAGTGTCACCTATTGGTTGGGTGTTAAAATCTCCTGCAATGCACCCATCCGAATCCATTGAAACCACACCTTGGTTACCATCATGGTGTAATACTTATGGTCTATACATAATTTGTATTTATCGAAGACGTATAGGGGCCTATTGACGTTTTTGTAATATTAGTAAAAACTTACCTTCCAAAAATGAATACCAGTGCCACTAATTTCCTGTGATTTCTTCCGCTCCTAAATCTTACCATGTAAGAATTTTTTTCCCAACATACGATCAGTCCTCAATGCGATTAAAATAATAATGTCGTAATAAATAAACATAAATATATGTGATAAGCATAAATTACGTATATTTTTCTCAAAAACATGGCTGCCTAATTATGTCATAACTTCACTATGATTGGTTTGTGTGTTAATGTAAATTCTAGAGGTTGTTAGCTGCAAAAGGTTACTCACTCAAAAACCGTTCATGTATTTCACCAGTAAAGTTCATAACCATTAAATCAAATCTTTTGGTTCATGATTAACCTCTCATTTTTGTTTCTGCAAATTTATTTTTGAAGGTTGAACCGCACTTTGTCAGCGTAACCGAATTCCTGGCCAATGGGTTCGTGCTAATAGTTGTGACCTACATTGCGGGAACATTCCAGTTCTTCGCTTTTCATTTGTCAATGTATTACACCGCGTACTATGGGATGTGTCTTCGGTCAACCATACAGGTATATTTTATGTTTTTTTTTTCAGAGTAAATACAATTTGAGGGTTACTGCTATCTGAACAGATCTTAAAATGGGGATGGGATGGTCACGGATAATACACTGCGCCACCAAGCATACCCCTCCCCAATCCTGCCATTTAGACCGATTTTTGTGATTAAGCTATCAGTTTTAGATTCCTTTTCCCTCCCCAGCTCATATCCACCATTTATGACACTCACAATGTGCGCATGCTTAGAACTACGTAAACAAAGGAAGTTTACCTGGTATGTCTGCTGCCATCTAGCGTTCAACAGTATCCCAATAGGAGTCATTGCTTTTAGGGAAAATAAGGTTCCCCCCTCTTAGAAGGCTAAACGCCAGCACTGCGTGCAATCCGTTAGAGTCTTTAACAACACCCATTTAATTCGGCAGTTAAATCCGTAAACGGTCAATTTTAAAGACGTCGTAGCCGTCAACGAAGCCTTTTTGTGGTGCACAATATATACCAAAATGCCGACATGGTCTTACGTTCTTATCTGGGCAACGCCTACTGCACTTTTTGTAAACTTGTGACATGTTTATGCATGAGTGGGTCTAATATAGCCATGCATTGTCCCATGCCAGTGACGAATCTGGGGTAAAATATTGGGGGGGGGGCACAAGGGGTGGACCTTTGTTTCTAGGGGGCACTCCTGGCCAGAAGCTGTAGTTCCATTTTGTTTTTCTGCGCTCTTGTTTGCCATTTACTGTATGTTTAAACATATATTCTAGCACGTGAATGTAAAAACAAATACATTGTCTGCGTGTAAACAGAAAAAACGCTTTATAGACATTGAAATTACTACATTTTTTAAAGCTTAAAAATTTAATATTTTATTCTGGTAATTTTTTAATCTCATAGATCCAGATTTCAAAAATGGGGGCACCCATGGGCACGGGATTCAAAGGGGAGGGGGCATGTGCCCACGTGCCCCTCCCCTTAGTTACGCCACTGCGCCACGCAAACAGATGCGATTGTCCTTTTATCATTGAGCGGCCACACGTTGCTTTTCTTCAATTCGACATAATATAACCAGACCTAGCCTGGTAGCAAACTATAGTCTAGTCTCTTTTCATGATATGAGAATTAAAACTGCCACTGTGACTGTTGTATGCAGGGTACCTGGCCAAGATGACCAAAGCTTGATAAATGTATAATATAGGTTATGACTCAAATGTAGTTACGGATTAAACACATCAAGGCTAACCCACGAAAAACGATTAATAAGAATCAATTTCGTTTGTGTTTATGTCCAAATATAGTCAATGGTATACGAGAAATCACTGAGCTTGTCCACGTTTGCTACGACTGGGGGCGACATGACCGTGGGTCAGATCACCAATCACATGTCTACGGACCCAATGAACCTGTTGTACATGTTCCAGTATTTTCATTTTCTATGGACCGCTCCTTGCTTGGTAAGAGACAAACTCAAACATATTATGTTTGACAACTGCAGTAGGCAAATTAACAACACTATGAAACTCATACACGGACCTTTACCCACCCTACAATAATTAGACACGTATAGACCATGTTACATTTGTTTACAGAGTGGCGACCTCGTACATTATAATGCTATTCCTGACCCGGCAAGATGCTACACAGGCTCAGTGGGAAAATTTACATTTTGTGTCATAATTTTCACATTAATTCAAAATTTACAAAAGCAACAGCTGTACAGCTTTTGAGATGTCCCCCTTTCTTCATATCAAAAGTTGAGGAAAATCAGACAGTGCGATCTCCATAAAACATAAGATTTGTTGTATTCTTCCATTGAGCTGTGTACAAAATGTGCCCGCCGGAAGTCCAGGCTCTGTGGCTCTTTTGTAAACATGTGACGTCACAGGTCACATCGTCTATATCCTGCCCATAAAACATATAGAACTACCTTTACAGTTTGATGTATTTCATCAACAGTCTTTAGGTGTCACTGAATTTGCGAGTGCCATTATTGTCAAACCCTCTGATAACTGCAGTAGGCTACGATAGTGATAAACAAAATAATAAATGACTCTGCAATATCTTTCCATGACGTAAATTGCTATATTCTCCATGTTACTTTTAATATGTTTATTATCAATGCTTGATATGTCAATTAAAAACTTGCTATTATTGTCTGAAACTTTGTTTCCAGATTGCACTTGATCTGTACCTTCTTTACCTAAAACTCGGTACTGCGGCTCTGCTTGGTTCAGTGGTTTACATACTTGTTATTCCAGTCCAGTTATGGATCGCTAACTTCATGGCCAAACACCAGAAGAGTGCCCTGGTAAATATTATACTTTATTATTTAACTATTTTCTATCACATTCAACAGCGAGTTGAACTATTTTATTATTTCAATCGCTATTATTATTAGAGTTATAGATTTCAATAAGTGCAAAACCTACATTAAAGTACACGACACCTATACAACTGAGTATGAAAGCTGCACTATAAGGCAGTCACTTCGTGCGATATGATAGACTCATTTTTACGATGTCCTTCGTTTCTCTCCGCTCAGAATTTAGCAGACGAAAGACTGAAACATTCCAACGAGATCTTGCAAGGGATCAAGCTGCTGAAGTCTTACGGATGGGAGCAACTCTACATGAAAGTCGTCGAGAGGACACGACTCAAAGAGTTGGATCATATACTGCGGATGAATGTCGGTTATGGAATTATAGGTATTATATTTCTGCTGCTGTTGTTGTTTATGTTGATGTTGTTGCTACAATTGGTTGGACTGCTGCTGCTGATGTTGCTGTTGTTGTTGCTGTTGTTGTTGCTGTTGTTGTTGTTGTATTAGTTGCTGTTTGTGTTAGTGTATATTGTTGCTGCTGCTTTTGTTGCTGCAGTTTTGTTGGTGTTGTTCTTTATCGTGTTGTTATTGTTTGTGTAGTTGTTGTTGTTGTTCTTCTTCTTCTGGAAGCTGTTAAATTCAAATTACTTTAATTAAATAATTATTTCTCACAATTTACAGGGTTTATCGTGTCGGCCGCCCCACTCTCTGTCACACTCATGGTTAGTGCAAATCTGTCCCTTTTTTACAATTCTGTTTTATTTTCATGGTGGAAAAAAGTCATTCCAAAATAAAAATTAAAACCTTTCATGGATTAGGCCTAGGCCTAAAATGAACTTTTAATTACTTTTAAGTGTTTTTCTAATGACAAGAGTAAAGCTCTTGTCATTAGAAAAATGCTTTTCGGTTATTTCAAAGCATATAAATGCACTATTAAAAACAAGTTACGAGAATAAACGTAGACATAAAAAAAATTACAACATTTTACCAGAAAGCCTCATTATTTTTTTAATACTTTTTGTGTGTATTGTTTTAATTTTTTATTGCGGCAGACATTTGGGACCTACCCCGCCCTCAGCGGTGAAGATCTCACACCCGATAAGTCATTCTCCGCCCTGGCTTTGTTCAACCTAATGACTGGTCCCCTCTTCATGTTACCAATGATAACCACGCACCTCGTCAATGGCATAATCAGCACCGGACGACTGCAGCGATTCCTTATGGCGCAGGAGGTCGAGATGCAAACCACGGGAAACGATTGGCGGGAGAGGGATTATAAGAACACTGACCACGGCGTGAGTAGCTTCATATCAGCATAAAATGTGTATGTAACTTAGGATTTGTATCTTTGAAAACATAATGTTTCAGGCAAAACTACCATGCCCTAATATGGGGCAGAGGGTATCCCCTCAATGTTCCCATACTACACACTATTTTTCTCTTGTACAGAAGTACCACCCTAAAATCCTCCAAAGAATTCCTGAGATTCCAAGCACACAATTAATGAAGGCACAATAGGGATACACCGTGCACCATATCGAGCACCAAATGTATAAACCCGACATTTCTCCCTCCGCTGATTCTTAACTGTTATACTTAATCCCTCCTTCGTCTGGTCTCACGACCGGAATGTGACTCTTTGCTTCTATAACGTTCTATAACCCTAACACCTACTTTCCCATTGGCACTTACATAGGTTCATCGATACAAGCCCTATGGGTTTCAAGATGGCCCTCCGCTCAATATGTAATATTTTCCTCAAAGCCTTTGATTTATAACTTGTTGTTTACTTGAGTGGAAAGTAATAAAACAAACAAAACAAACAAACAAACAAACAAACAAACAAACACCCCAACACCCCAGCCCCCAACACCCCAATAAACAAACAAACAAACAAACAAATGTTTCGATTCATTCCGCGCATAACTTCTCCTGATCTCTGTCAAAGGATTCAAGTATGTGTATGTGTGTGTTTTGTATGTGTTCCGTTTTTGTTTCCGTTGTGAAGGAATTCGGTGTTGGGAACTTACCATACGATGTTAAATCAACACAATTTGCATCTGGCGTAAATAAAGACACAAATTCATTTTCAACTAAAAACCATGAGTGAACTGACTACCTGGCAATGTTGATTCTATGATTACAGATCTAGCTTCTTTGTTATCATTATACATAGGTTGGTCATCACAACGCACACGAGAACGGTTATGATGATAACCACATCGATGAAGTAGATGAAACGTCAAGTATATTACCAAAGGTGGTGGTATCAAAGCGTTCCATTAAATATGGGACTACGCACACAACAAAACTCAGTAGTGTTCCTCGGTCAGTTGCCATTAAGGTAAAAATTGTAAATGTCATGTTGTGCCTTTTTCTTTCTTTTGTAGTATATCGTGTTAGTTGGTTACTTTCCAGATATATTTACATAAATACAATAATGCTCGTCATTCTAGATTCTAAAGTTGTAGATTTCCAGTGAGTTTAACAACTCCGTAAATTAACTTTGTATTAAAACCGTTCCCATGCTGAACGACCCGAATGTATTGGGACACAATCCAACGTCTGTTCCATGTATTAATGAATTGTAAAGAAGAACTCCCGCACGTCTTTACCGCCAGATTACAGATGGCAACTTCACCTGGGACAAGAATAGCAAGAGGCCAATCCTTTCAAGCATCAATGTTGACATACCGGCAGGTAAAAGTAATACAGAGTAGAGCTTTTCTCCTCCAAAAGGAGGAAGACTAACACTGACGAAAACGAGGCTGCCTGGTAAAATGGTCCATTGGAGTGCTGATTATCAGTGATATATGCCTACTGACTTATTGGCCCCTTACACAACGCGGAACGTACCTCGCACAATGTATGTCAACCATTTCCACAATTTTGGGAGTCAACTTCTGTGTGTCATTTTTAGTCCAATAATGGCGGACAGGATATGTGCGTGTAAGTGCGCTGCGCGTTGTGCAATGGGTCAATATACGGAATATGACGAATGTCTTCAAGAATATATTAAACATCAACAATTCTCACAAAAAGCATGTACATGTATTTAGCTTTTAAATATTTCTTCCCAAGGTGAGTTGACAATAATCATTGGAGCCGTTGGAAGCGGCAAGTCGTCCCTGGTGTCCGCTATGCAGGGCGAGATGACCACATTGTCTGGCAGTGTCCAGTTCAGTAGGTTAGTGGAGACTTTTAGTACGTTGGGCCGTTTCCAAATTGGCGGTCTCAGCTTTGACCATAGGGCCTATTGCTATCCAATTCAAAGGTACAGCAGTATAGCCTAATACCTCTCGACTTGGCATGATTTAGGTTTGATGTCTGTGGTTTTTTTAAGTGACATACAATATTGTAAATAAGGTAATATTTTGTTTGCAGGACCAATCGATCCATCGCATACGCCGCTCAGAAAGCATGGTGATCAACGCAACGTTACAAGACAACGTCCTGTTCGGTGAACGGTTGGACACAAAAAAGTAAGATCTTGACCTCACTTCCGTCCATTTTTATTTTGAGTGCGAAGTGTGGGAGAAGAAAAACAATGAAAACACCACTCATCCATATATATTTTTTTTTCTGGCCAATCAGCCCATAAGGCTGCCGTGCACTCCAGTCTATTTTGTTTTTCGTCACCTGGCACACGCGGTCAAGGCGGCTGCACTAGAATGTTTGGGTCGTGGGTTCGAATCCCACCCGAGAGTAACATGTGGAGTTTTTTTTTCTCCCTCGGTGCTCAGAAAGTACTTTAGTATACATCGATGTAAGGGTAATAGCAAAATACAATGTTGAACTGTACACTACTGTACCGAGTATGAATCAAATATATTTTTAAAAATCTTTCTTGCTTTTCAACTCGATTCGAACCAAGCCAAAGATGAGAGCTTCACATGTTAAATGGCGTTTTCACCATTTAGGAGTTTTAACTTCCACATCTGATTCTGCAAAACTTCTTGAATGTCTGTTCTTCACAGGAATCTCCATATCGGATGGATTCAGTGCTAGCCGCTTTTGATGGTCGATATCTTTGTTTCATAACCCAAAAAATATAAATTATGAAGATATATTAATATTGGTATCTTGACGTCCTCTCCTTTAGATATAAGAAAACTATTGATGTGTGTGCCATGAAACCAGACATTGATATCTTGCCAGGAGGAGACCAGACTGAGATAGGAGAGAAAGGGATCAACCTGAGCGGTGGACAGAAGCAGAGGATTAGCGTGGCTAGGACGGTCTACTCGGGCAGAGATATCATCATCTTGGTGGGTCATCGTCATCTTATTCAATGGCCGTAGCACAGCCACATTTTCAAAATTTTTAAACCTCATCTTCGTGTAACCGGCTTCATATAAATCACCCAAAGGTGTTTTTGATATTTTTTTTTACAGTCGTAGTTTTTTTTAATGATTTCCTGTAAATGCAAAAAAGTTTTAAAATATTACTCTCATCTTAAAGGCCCTGTACATTATTGGTAAGATCGAAAAACACAAATGTTCACAGATTCACACATAACTTACATGACTTAAAGTAAGTAATGGTAGAAAGGGTTCCTTAAAATATTTCTGCCTAAAATGCTATCGTTTCTGAGAAATGAATAAAACAATAGTTGTTATCGCGCGCGATAATAAACTTGATGTTTGAAACACAGAAAACACATAAGGTCTCTTTTCACTATTTTCTCGTGACCTAGATGACCAATTGAGCTCAAATTTTCACAGGTTTGTTATTTCATGTATCTGGTTAATCACACAAAACATGAACTTTGTTTGCGACTGTTTTGTCAGCTCTACCAATCCTGTATAATACCTTTAAAAAAAGGGACCGGTCTATAATTTTTTTCATATACGAGTATCGGTAAAGTTAGACGGAACCGAAGAACAATTTTGAGTGTACTATCATAAAGGTAATATTTTAATCAATAATTGGAATTACTTATGGTATAACACACTCACTGATCTGCAAAATAACTCTGAATCTTATGACAATTCAATCGTGAATCATAAATTCACAGAGCAAAACCTGAGACATGATTTCCACCTTTTTTCTGTTGGTACTGGTCATTCGTGGTAAACAATAGTCCTGTGTGCCTATTATTGTTTAGTTATCTTATTTTAATCTTCAGAAAATAAAAACACCTTGACTTCACTCTAAACCTCTGGGTCAGAATTGACTTGGATCCCGTGTCCCGGGGTCTGACCCATTTCTGGATCAATTTGACACAGAATCCTGGTCACACTGACCAAGAAACGGGTCAGGCCCCCCTGGGACCGTCAGGTTAAATCTGACCCGGGAGTTTTTAGAGTGTAGGAGTCATCCAGGGAAGTTCACCAGTTTTAAAAACAGTCATCAACAAGATGCTTTTTCCTCAGAGCTCAGTCATAGAACTCTCAAAAGAGGCGAATACTAAAACATGTTATTAGAAATTTATGAAACATTAAGAATGCTCTTGCGCACTGTTAGTAACACAATCTCTCGTTTGATGTAATAGGACGATCCACTGTCTGCTTTGGACGTTCATGTTGGATCGCATGTCTTCCAGAAAGCTATTGTGGGCACTTTGCTACGCAAGAAGCAAACCGTCGTCTTGGTAACGCATCAGTTACAATATCTCCACCACGCCCAGATGGTAAGACTTTGCCAATTATACTTCCACTTAGTAAAGATTGATAAGAAGACACAAAATGTTGTCATCCTGTAAGGCTTTTTTATACTTATTTTGTTGTATTTATTTGGATTCCAGATCATCGTGATGAAAGAGGGGAAGATAGCTCACCAAGGAACCCTTCAGGACATTGTGGATGGGACTCCAGATCTTTACAGCGAATATCAACAAGCTGTCAAGACGGCGACTGAATCTGAAACGGAGATTGAAGAGACCCTACGTGGACTGTCAGAAGACGAAAGGAAAACTGTGTTTCGGAAGCAGATCTCGCGAGAGCTTTCAAGAGAATCAGGTTAGAACGTTATTTGTTACGGCGCTCTAGCCCAACCCAGGCACTTCCTGAAAAAAACTCAAGAGTGAGATATTTGCTCATTAGGCAATAAGAACAAGAGCTTTCAAACTAACACAAAATTAGATCAAATAATGTAAGTGTTTCTTAACATAATTATAGAAAGTTTAAGACAGCACTTCACATTGGTATCAAGGCGGTTGTCATGTTTAAAGTCATTTCACTAAGTGCGGTAGGGCGTCACATAATCTATACGGTTTCGGTGGGCCCATCTGAAGCCCAGCCGGCATTTGGAATATAACCCCAGTCTTGATTTATGGATGCTACTATGAAAATTATAAGGATAAAGTGGTGCAGCAAGGTAGTACCCGGTTATACATCGCAGTTGGCCTCAAAACCAATGACAGATCTTGTAGTAGTAATGTTTCGTTTGTCGATGTCGTGGTTTAACAAGAGAAAAATAATTGTTTTTAGCAATTACTGCTTCCTTTCCACTCGTGTTTTTTTTTAAATTTACCATTTTAACCCAAATCCAACCATACTTATAGTTATGATTTTTTCTTTTTACCGTAAATATTATGCAGCATTATGCATTGGTTCCCTAAATTCTATTATACAAAATAGTGATAATAACTATCTTTCCAAGACGATGGTTTCCATTCTGACTGACCGAGTTCGACTTTTAGGGTGAGACATCATTTATTTAACAGTGAGACATCACATTTTGTTTGTAGTGTACAAATATTGACTGCTTCGAGTGGCGTAGTAAAACTAGTCACTCGAGGTGATCCCCGGAGCAGCCTATCTTCCCGAGGCTTCGCCTCGGGAAGATAGGCGGCTCGGGGATCACCTCGAGTGACTAGTTTTACTACGCCACGAGACAAAGCAGTCAATATTTGTTTTATAACACCTCTTCCTTTGATTCTATCTGTATACTTTAATACAATTAATTCACACTTACGTACGTGTCAATCAATCGTCAAACAAGAACTGTGAAATCTTACGTTGAAATACCGAGTTTTGACAAAATAAGAGGGTACCAGACTACTGCTGTTTACGTTCGTTCTCTAAACCGTATTTCAAATGCACATATTTTGTTCATTACACAAGGTTCGAGATTGTCAAGCAGCTCGTTTAAATCAATGCTTGAAATCAATGTAGTCAGGGTACCAGGGTATCCATGCACTAGTACATCGGTTGATAGGCTATCGTTGGATAGTTCGTTGAATAGTTCGTTTGGTCGGTGAACATGTACGTAGAGTAAAAACAGACAACACCATGTGACACGCTCTCGGCCAATCAACAGATAGAATCAAAGGAAGGGGTGTTAATATCATTTATTTATGTTCATAAAGGAAAAAGCTTTAGGGAGTAGACTCATGTCAAGGCGGACCTTACCGCGGTATTCTGCGTTAGACCGGGATTCAACAGTAAGTATTACCACATTAAACATTTTATTTTTATTTACTTTGAAACAAATTCATTGACTTGGGATTTTTTTTGCTGCTTTGTTTTAGTATCAGTTCCAACAGGAGCCAAACTAATCGAGCAAGAGGAGATGGAGCAAGGTTCCGTTTCATATAAGGTGTATATATTCTACTTTCATGCCATGACCTTATTCATGTCGATGTCGTCCATTGGCGGCTACATTGGGCATGGCGCCTTCACGGCTGGCACCAATTTCTGGCTGTCGTCTTGGTCCGAGGCCGGCATCTCCACAGACAATGTAAATAAACTAAATCAATAAACTCTGGGGAGTGCAAGTCTGTGCACAGTAAAGTGCGCCACCAAGTGTTTGCAATGGAGATGTCTTTTTTTTACAGTTTGTAATTAGAACAAGTATACATTGTTAGCAACATTATTTTAAAAAGTCAACATTTGGCGAACAGTTTAAATTGGAAAGAGGGATTCCAACTTTCAAAAAAAAACTTTGTCTGTTTGAGATCTTCAATATGGGCTTCTTGGTAACTATGATATTTTCATAGAACGTTTCAAAATCCCTATCTTAATGCAACATCTTGGTGGCGCCCTTTATTATTCCTGTTAAAATTGAGGTAATATCCTAACCACTGAGGTATGCTAACATGAAACCTTCTGAATCTGTCGGCATCGAATTGTTTACTGATCTTTTTATGGCTGGCCGTAAAACCAACTTTGATAAAATTTTGACATTCGTCTATCCGATAATCATTTCCAAGTAATGTTCGCGTTGACAATTCATGAAAAATGATTCTCTCTGAGTTGTGGTGATTCATCTCAACGTTTCGATCAGTATGCTCTGGTCGTCTTCAGAACCACCAGAACTCATAGAGACATTCTAGTTCACTGCCAGGTGTCCAAGCACATGGTGACTGATATTGCAAACCATACTGAATTGGATATCCACCGTGCAAAGCTTCAAATTCTAAATAACATTTTTACTGTCTGTTTTTGCCGGATTCCAGTCCACGACCGAACCGCTCTCCTACTACATCGCAGGCTATGCTGGTCTCTCTATTGCGGGTGTGATGTCCATTTTAGTAGGTTGCTTGTCCATTGCAATCGGTGCGTACATTGCGTCCAAGAAACTGCACATAACCATGCTGCAAAACGTAACACGGTGCTCTATGAGGTAAATTAGTCACATTGTAGGTGTCAAACCCTTTTTTGTTGCTACATCATTAGTATTCATTTTGATATTAATGTACCGGTATTTCTTTTGGATATTTTATAGTAGTCTTTGACAGACATAGATATAGCGACACTATTATCAAGAACTTTCTTGCAGATGTAGCCAATGACCCATAGTAACTCATTTCTATATTTATTTAACTATTTTGTCCGTTCCATTCTCCATGACTTTTTTATACTGACTTTCGTTGTCTCAACTTTTCTGTAAGTTTTCAAGCTTCACTGCTCCTTCCCCACATTGCTGCCTGTGCAATGTGTATAAATTCTGCGGATGAAACATTAGTTTTATAAAACAAATGTAACCAACTTTTCTAAAAGCCAATGGGAAATACTTCCTTTAATGCATATTCATTGGAAATGTTTGAAGAGATGCTTATGTATTCTTTACTCGCCTAATAATTGTTTTATTGGCAGGTTTTTTGACACCACACCGTTAGGACGCATTCTCAATCGCCTATCAAGTGACACAAACATCATGGACATGGTAAGAGCACAGGGTTGAAACTTCTGCGATAGATTTATCTCAGTTTTGGAAGGATGTGCCACAAAGTTAGATGTTATTCATACAAAAGTTGCTTTTTAAAATCTATGATAGAGGGGCAGGATTATTTTAAAAAAATTGTTGATTTTTATAAAGTTCACCCACCACATAATCTCATCATTTATTTTTGTAAGTGCACAACATACAATAATCTTAGCACACCGTACATGAAACGAAGTACGAAGTACGATTTGGGAAATTGCTTGAAAAAGGGTGGAAAAGGAAAAGGAAAAAAAAAAAAAAAAGTAGAAACACATATTAGTACAGATGATACGTTATTTGGAAGTAAAATACGACAAGTTGTGAAATCAACTAATAATAATAACGAACAGGAAGAATTTACTTATACAAAGACCTAGACCAGAAAAAAATTATTTACATACTTTCTTTAAATTAGAAAAGTTACAAGATGAATGGCTTAAAAGTTGGCTTAAATGTAAACATGCATTTCAATTCAATAAAGGTCTTGTACTTTTGTCCCTTTATTTCTAGAAACTTTTTCAAAGCATGGATACCACGATCTTCTTCACCGTTGGGTATTTCAGTGGCGTTGTGGTAAACTGTATTGTCTTGCCAATCTTCATTCTCTTCGCTGTTCCGATGCTGGTGTGCGGGTTTCTTCTTGCCAAGTTCTACATCACAACGTCAAGGTTGGATGAAGACACCCCCCCCCCTAAAACAAAACAAAAAACACAAAAACACGTTACCGCAATACATCTTGTCTTTACATTTAATACAATTATTTATCAATTTTCAACCACAATTTAATGAGTGGAATGTACTCTTACCGAATACAGGTTGCCATGCAGATGAAACGTTCCCTGCCATTATTTCTAAGCCAAACAATGTGTAGAACAAAATTTTCACCCTCACAGCTGCATTGACTTTTTTCACTGAACTTGTTGTTTATAAAATGGTAGCTTGAAAAGGTAAAAGACGTGTTTAATTTCAATCACAAAAAGATATTATACGTGGCCGAGACAGGTTACACAGCACACACTACAGTGTAGTAAAGTAAAAGTCTTGGGGTGGGCATTCACTTCCGGGTCAGAATTGACCCAGATCGAGGGTCAGTATGACCCGGATTCTGTGTCAAAATTTCGCCGAAATGAGAATGAAATTTGACAGATGATACTGTGTCAAAATGAAAAACTTCTGCATATGCCACAGACAAGGCACAAAATACACGTTTAGATGCAAAGTCGTTCGTACACGCGGCTGATTGACTTGAGATAGGGACCCTGACAATAATTCATATCAACTACTTCTAATCATATGAGGTGAAAGTTTGTAACTTTATTGAATCTATAAAAATAGCGTCAAATCGGCCATAACTCGGATCTACCATCGTTAATGGCTCTTAAACGTATCTCTGCGTATCTGCCATATAAATAATAAGCGCTTTGATACGCCCGTTCAGGCGCTGAACTGCGGATTATTTGTCTGACAATAATTCATATTAACTACTTCTAATCATATGAGGTGAAAGTTTGTAACTTTATTGAATCTATAAAAATAGGGTCAAATCGGCCATAACTCGGATCTACCATCTTTAATGGCTCTTAAACGTATCTCTGCATATCTGCCGTATAAATAATAAGCGCTTTAATACGCCCGTTCAGGCGCTGAACTGCGGATTATTTGTCTTTTATTTCCAGGTCCGTGCAGCGACTAGACAGCGTAACCAAATCTCCAATATTCGCCCACTTCTCGGAGACCCTGAGCGGTCTACCAACAATACGGGCTTACAGGTATACGATTGGGCATTTTAATTTATTTATTTATTATTAAATTCTTGTTTCACCTTTTCTTTTCGTTGATGTCAGTTTAAATTGAGCAGTGTACAAGTTTTATTTAAAAAAAAAAATGTTTACGTTTCGTTTTAGTTATTCTACTTCATTAATAGGCAATCAAGGCTTCATTATTACGTACCATACCTCAGTTGAGTTTGTACTAATTTACAATGGATAACAATAAATGGTTGACAAGCCTCTTACTTTTGAACGATCTTTGAGACCTAACCATTCACATAAAGGATTGAAACTGAATATCTTCTTTTGACCGTTGAATGCTGATGCATTTTTCAAACGAAATTTTATGATCCGGAAGTTGAATTGACTGAATTTATTTTGTTGAAATTTTATTTGTTGAAAAACTTTATTAATTGAGTTGTATTTTTTACATTGTATTGTGCAAAGTGCCATGGTAAATGGTTTCTATAATGTTGGCGGTTTCCCTACCGCCAACATTAGGGCTCGATAGTTCAGTTGGTAGAGCGCCCAAAAGTATTTAACATTTACCCAGTAAGTTGACATTTTGGCTTATTACTTAAATGATTTCTTGTCAGAACCTAGGATTACTCCAGTAAAGGTTACTCGCGGTGCGCGTAAGCAATTGTAAAGCAACACTCTCTGCGGAAAGGGTATAACACTAACGGTTTGGGAGGAGATATTAATATCCAGCCTCTAAATTTCAACAAACATACCATTCAACCAAAGCAAAATAGTTTTTTAAAAGATCACTAATCATTGTGCACGCAAAGTAATGGTTTTCAAATTGGGTGTCTTTAAGATACGTGTATTATGTTTTCTAATAGTTTTTATTGCCGTGGCGTTATGGTTCTGGTACAAATTTCATAATAGAAGTTAATTTTCATTTATTTGTTTATTATTTATTTTTTGGTTCAGTTACAAATCCCATACTTTGTAGTATTTCACTATCGTTTTAATTAGATAATAATTTATTCAAATTCTAGAGACCAAAATCGATTCTACGGTGCCCTTATGAAGAAACTAAATGTTAACAACACGACGTTCCTGTACCTTCAAGCAACGCATAGATGGAATGGTCTTCGACTGGTAAAGCAAAGCTATTGCAATTTATCTGTGAATATTTGTTTTCTCAGATGATGCATATTCAGTAGTTTGATGCACTAACTCTGTATTTAGATTGGTCGAAGCTGAAGCTTATGAATATTGAGGGCTCAGGGCCTAATTTCATAGAGCTGCTTATAAAGCAGAAAAAATTGCTTGACAGTTTTTCTGCTACGCAAAAATGAGCAGGATACCAGTCACTGATGGTATATGTGACATGTTTTTGGAATGGGTAACCTTATTCTGGTAAGCGAGCAAAAAATCGGGGGGGGGGGTTGCTTAGTTACTTTTTGTGCTTAAACAGCTCTATGAAATTTGACTTAGGAGGATCATGTGTATTAATCATCATGCTGAGCTTATACGTCTTTATAGACCGTGCAAGTTTCCTCGCGTGTTCGAACATTTTTGGAAACACTTTGGTCTCTCCCAAGCACATTGCTTTAACGCGTGAAGGAAACAAACTCACGCACTTTCACGGTCCCAATGTTCGAGCACGCGCGAGACTTGCACAGTCTATACTGCAGGCTAAGGTTTGTAAAAAAAATATACAAAATTGAGCACTATGATCATCATTGTGCTTTTTAATGCGAAGTAGTTTTGTTCAGACGTCAGGCTTATACGTTTTGAGTTACTTGTGTTATGCATATTTTATTCTGCCCACCTGCATTTCAGGGTCGTGTAGAGATTAGGCTTATGATTATTAAGTGCCTGTGGTGTTTATATTTAAATTATGTTCTATGTCTATCTGCTCGCTGATTGGGTGACAATAAGTTTTTATTCAAATGTATTGGCTAATGAATGTAAGAGTTTTTTCCGAGATTATATTTTCATCTTTCCGTTGGCCTTTTAGGAGATGATCGGAACGATCGGTTTGCTGGTCGCAGGGATTGGAACAATCATTAGTTCCTTGAACGGTTCCATTGAACCGAGCAAAGTCGGTCTAGCCATTACGTATATAATAGAGGTAAATATGCATATAAAAGATTATGGTTTAAACATTTTTAATTTGTTTTTATAAAATTAAAGTTCATACCTTCTCTCAGGTACTCTATTGAATTTTCTAAAATAAAAAGTGTTAATTTATGGTGTATTTAAAGAGTTTATCAGTTACTGATTTGTTATGTAATCATTTCTTTACAGGTCGGCAGTTTCCTGAATATGGCCATCCGATTCGGCGCCGAAACTGAAATGCTTATGAATGCAATTGAGCGCATCAAGGAGTACATTGGAGTACCAAATGAACCCTACGCAGGTACAGTGCCATAACTACTCAATTCAATATTAACATTGACAGACCTAAGTACTGATGACGTCACAGTTTGTTCACCACTTTGCAAGAAGAATGGGAAACCATTGCTCAACTGTCGGAAATGCAGTACCCAGAACAACCATGACGTCATCAGAACGGGGGTCTACTGCCACACTCTCATAAGAATTCCATAAAAAAAAATCAATAAGAAAGCAAATAAAATAACCAACTAATAAAAACAAATAAAGGGGACAAAATTGAAAGAAGAGCATGGCGGCTGAATATAAGTTTAAACCTGTTAAATTTCTTCTCAGCAGGAACGGAGCCCTCGCTGAACTGGCCGGAGCACGGTGCAATCACGATGGAAGGAATCTCAGTGCGATACGCAGCAGAGCTTGAACCCGTCCTCAAAAATATATCACTCAAGTTCCGCTCGGGAGAAAAGGTGCGTCTTCACAACTTCCTTTATACCTTGTTCAAGATTTGTTGTTATGTTAGAATTACTATGTCAATCTTGTTTTGATTTTGTTGATTTTAAACATTTTATTTATTGTTTAGGTTGGAATTTGTGGTCGCACGGGTAGTGGGAAGTCGTCGCTCACTCTAGCACTATTCAGACTTATCGATACTTACAAAGGTAAATGTTGACCCAATAATGATCCCATTTTCTTTATATCCCATTATGCACTCTATTTGCTGACCTGTTTTTTTCCCTGGTAAAAGGAATGGGTTTTGGACTTGGGCTACGGAAGTGGGTTTACTTTGGGGATGGGTCCGGTTCTGTTAGATTTGGTTTGGCTTAATGGGTTTGTTTGAGTTTGTTTGAGTTAGGTTCTGATGGGTTCTTTTGGGTTAATATGGTGGTCTCTTGGGTTGGGTTAAGCTGGGTAAAGTGGGTTAGGTTGGGTTGGGTCAGTTTTGGTTGATTTGGACGGGTGGAATTGGGATGGGCGGATCTGGTTTGGTTGGGACTGGGATGGGTTGGGTTAGTTTGGGCTGCGTTGGATTATCTTCAGTCGGGATAAGTTGGAAATCAGAATCGGGCTGAAAGTATGAACTGACCGGGATATCTTCCTCATCTGATTCCAGGTCGTATTCTCATTGATGAAGTGGACATCAGCAGCGTTCCTCTTAGCACTCTAAGACAACGCTTAGCAATCATCCCACAAGATCCCATCTTATTCAACGGCACAATCAGGTAATATGCATTGTTCTGGAAAGAATCAGTTCTTTAATAATAAAAATGATAATAATAAACAGTTTTTATATAGCGCAAAATTACAGTGAAGTCTCAAAGCGTTTAACGTAAGAACCACTTCGTATCCAGCTCTTAATAGTAGTTCGATGCAAGTTATATAATTAATTATATAGATTAGTAATTTGTTAGACAACGTATTATTTTTAAAATGTTTTTAAAATGTACTACATTGGATCATTGTAGTTTTGAATAGTTTTTCATTGCAACATTATAATGTAGCCTTCCAAATTATTTATTCTTTTGTGAAAATCCAGCATGAAATGGAGGGTATACCTTTGGTAATTACTCCAACATTTTTTGATCATAAACACTAACATGGTAAGAAGCACTGCAGCCGTTGATAATGTATAACATTTTGTGAAACGATTCCCTATCTAAGGAACGTTGTTTTAGAGAAAGGGAATTTTTTAAAGCCAATCAGTGAAACGTTTCATGCATGAAACATTTCTCAGATTGTGTATCTCATTCACGGATTATTTTTCCTGCGTAAAGACATAACCGGTTAAGATTTTCGGCGATATCTCAAAAACTCTATCACCTTTTGAAACGAAATGTTCACATGTTAGATTTTCTTGTATATCTACATTTATATAGGATTAAATCGATCAAACTGTTCCAAAACACAATGTATACTTTCCTTTAATAAATAAAACCTAAATATAATCTTTACAGATTTGATTTTCTCTATATTAAACGACAGATACAATCTTGATCCAGAAAACAAGAGATCAGAAAACGATCTCTGGAACAGTTTGGAGATCTCCCAGCTCAAGGAAACAGTGAAGAGGATGCCAGAAGGACTAGGTGAGAAAGTATATGAATCTAACATGACACCGGCACCGGCTACGGATGTGGCTGTGGCTATGGCTAACTGCGGCTACTGAAACGACCAAGATCAGCAGAGAGCCAGTGGAGGAAGGCAGTCCAACTAGTTTTTCAATACGAAAAAGCCATTACAAACTTACTTTAAAGGCCTACCAAGAAAAAATGTCATTTGGAGTAGATGTGATAATATTGTGGGTCTGATCAGGGTGTGCATATTTTTTGTAACATGGTTAACATATTATTGCTCACAGATTTGCGCATACCCTACATGCTATAAAAGATGGAGTAAAACTTCACTTAAAATTAGTTTGCTTGAAATGCTGTACTTTTTAAGAACTGAGTATAAGACAAGTAGTTTTGATCTCGTGAGAACAAAACTTGATGTATGAAAACAGGGTTTTTTCACTTTTTTCTTTTGACTCCGATGGCCGATTGAGCTTATGACGTCCACGGCTTTGTTGTTTCATGTAGGTTCACTTAAAGTGTGGATACAATTGTCTTTGAAAATGTTGTCCACGTGCTTTAAAAGCTAAATGATAACACAACACACCAAACACGATGCAAGTGCATTTTGTGCATAACAAAACTAGCCAGGTAAAATAAATGTTGCTATTGAAGTTGGTTTTTAAGACTTTCTGTTAGAATTGAGTCTGTCGAACCACCGTCAAACAAGCAAACCATTATACAAATATTGACTGCTTCGAGTGGCGTAGTAAAACTGGTCACTCGAGGTGATCCCCGGAGCAACTGTAAAATCTTACGTTGAAATACCGAGTTTTGACAAAATAAGAGGGAACCAGACTACTGCTGTTGCGTTCGTTCTCTAAAACGTATTTCAAATGCACATATTTTGTTCATTACACCGGGTTCGAGGTTGTCAAGCAGCTCGTTTAAATCAATGTTTGAAGTCAATGTAGTCAGGGTACCAGGGTATCCATGCACTAGTACATCGGTTGATAGGCTATCGTTGAATAGTCCGTTTGGTCGGTAAACATGTACATGAGTAATGTGACACGCTCTCGGCCAATCAATCAAAGGAAGTGGTGTTATAAAACAAAATATTGACAGTGTTGTTGATGCACTTCAGATTCGGAGGTATCGGAGGGTGGGGAGAATTTCAGCGTCGGTCAGCGGCAGCTCTTCTGCTTGGCTCGTGCTTTCTTGAGACGTTCTCGGATCCTCATCATGGATGAGGCTACGGCATCCATAGATATTGAGACGGTAAGGAGGAGGTGTATCGACTGCAACATTTCTATAAATATGTCCTTAAAGACACAATACGGGATTGGTAATCATCCAGGGAAATTTGATTAATTTTAATAAGTGCTCAATTGTTGTAAAGTTCATACCAGAACCAATCCTCCAGAGAAAAAAATCCGTCTGAAATGCTGTCAAACGGGCGCAAAAACAGTCGCACCATGAACGGACAACTAAATGAACGAACATATGTGACAGTATACTTGCCAGTGACATGAGTTCTTTATTATAAGCTATGCAGAATGCATGCTAAAACCTCATTAACATAATCATTAACAAAATGGAGGAATTCACTACACAGAGTAAACATGAGAAACGTGAAAATTAAATACGATAAAACTTCAAAGGCTGTTTATTGAAAACTAGATAATTTGACTAAATTTTCTTTATCCCCCTCCCCCCCCCTCCCCCCCAAAAAAAAATGCCCATACAACCCCAATGAACTTCTGTTCTTTTTTAAACATCCAGAAGGATCTAAAATATAACATCAATATTTAAATTACACAAATGCTTACAAAGAATGACTGTAAGAATACAAAACGCACTGTATAAGTGCAAAGCATGTTTACAAAGAAACTGTAAGAATAATTATAAAGAAGAACTTTAGTGGCACACAAAAATGTGTACATAAAACGTTGGTACATACACGCCATTTGTGATTAAGATTCTATGTGGATTTACACAGAACATTTTTAACAGTGTACCTGTAGTTTTCAATAAACACATTCAATCACATTTCCAAAAGTTGGAAGCAACAGTATTTCAGACAATAACTACCTATCTGTGTTTGTCTTTAATGTGAAGGGGAATATAGTGGCATCCGAAACGGCCCCTACATAAGGAAATGATTTCCCAAAACGGAGAGTCATTACCTGTTTGTCTTTCAAATTAATTTAAATTTAAATCTTATTTACAGGATCGGATTCTTCAAGAAGTCGTGGCAAATGTTTTTGCCGAATGCACAGTTCTGACTATAGCGGTAAGCGGTCGACTTACACCGTTTTCAGCTTGAATTGTAAACTTTCATTTTGGTTGTTTCGAAAATACTCAGCTTAGACTCTGATAGTTGATATCAAAACAGGATTGTTATAAATTAAAACAAATATTGAGTAAAAGACACTCACATACTTTTACGGTATTTTTTTAAAGGGAAAATTAGCATGATTTTACAGTTTTGGAAGGATTTTTCAAAGAGTGTTTATATTTATTGATTGATTTATTTTTCACCAGCATCGAGTGGCAACCATTTTGGATTCGGACACCATCTTGACGCTGAGTGACGGGAAGGTAGTGGAGTACGATACGCCAGAAAACCTCCTCGCAAAGCCCACCAGTATTTTTGCTTCACTAGTCAACTCCAACCAATAACTATACAGAACTTGACTGATGTTTGTTACAGCTTACATAATCAGCAAGTTGGTGTATCAACGACCCACCAATGTTTCTTTTGATGTTTTTTTTTTTTTTATTATTATTTTACAATATTTCGTACAAAAGTTGAAGTTCGTAAAAGGGGAATGTTTCAGACCAAGAGATATCTTTAATACCAAAAACAAAATCTTTAAACATGGGCGTTGAAATGAATTGTAGAGTCTTTCTATGGAATGGGTATATAATTGGTCATTTTGTTGGTCCATTTAATCTTCAATCCCATTTGTGGCAATTTCCATTGACCCCCCCCCCCAAAAAAAGAGAACAATCCTAAGTTTCTTTGCTCACTTTCTAATCCTGTGTCTGCTCTCTGCTCCTTGCTTTTCACTCCACACAAATTGTATTAACACCTGACTGCTACATGTATGTGTGCATGTGTTGTCGTTTAGCCTTTGAGATAGACTCTGATGGTATCATGTTGTGACACGTTTTAATCAGTCAACCTGGTTGGTAACATTTTATGACCAGAAACAGGTTTTACCAAAAACGATTCAAGGCAGAAACATGACTTTGCTTAGCCGTGGTGGTGACCATTTTGTAAAAATGTTGATTACTTGAACTTTGGGCTCGTTCTGCTTGTCAAACATTTGTGCTTAACAGCTTGAAATTTAGCTTAAGGGGGAAAAGGTATGTAGCAACAATGAAAATTAGCCAAGTTTATAAGTCATAGAATCCAAATGGTTAATTAAGCAAATGTTGATTAGGCAAATGGTTAATTAAAAGCAAATTGTTAATTTAGTAAATTGTTAATTAAGCAAATGGTTACACAACCAAATGGTTTATGGCTTCCAAATGGTCAGTTAACCAAATGGTTAATGGTTTGATTAACCCATTAACCATTAAAATGGTTTGGGGTTTATTTTGCTGGAATGCTTAGTTCTTTCCGCGGCTTTTGTTGTTGTTGTTGTTGCTGTTTTCACGTTAAATGCTGCATCACCTACAGTGTGAAGAGCACTCTGTTCGTGCTTATTATTATTATCACGAAAGTATTAACAATAAAATAACACTGTTTTTACTACACACACAGAGCCTTGTCATTTGATTAGTGGAACACGCGTCACGGGTCATCCATTATTTTACCCTGCTATTCACTGTTTAATATTGGAGTCCAATGTGGATATTTATTGAACGCTTCGCCTCGTCGTCAAAATAATCTTTCCCCGCCCCTATGTCCACACAACGCAAGGTCCTGTCTCGGCGGACAAAGGCTGGTGTCTGTACGGAGTCGTCGTCCATGTTGTTTAAAAGTTTTTTTAAAGGGGTGGACGAGGTTCTGTTTCTATCTTGTGTCTATTGTGAATAAATTTAAAATGAAATAGATCTTTGTGTGAGTTATAATTATATAACATAAAATGAGTTCATTGTCGAATAATGTAATCACTCGGTGAAATCTGGCTTTTCACTCGGCTCATGAAATGGAATAGTCCATATTTTACCTCGTGATTATATCCTGTGACAATGAACTCATATTGTGCATACAATTATATCCTTTATACATGGAATTCCCTTTTTAGATTGAAGCGATTTTAGACAGCAATTCTCAGGAAAAAATTGTATCAGCTTTAACTTTTCTACTAAACCCTTTGTTGCAATTCTGTGCAACCAGCTGACTTTCACAAGTGGTATTTGTTTAAATGAAGCAAATGGACCCCAAATGTGTTCAGCACCTTCAAAAAAATGTCCGTGTTTTTATTAATGTCATTAAAATGTACACATTGTGTAGGGAAAGCGTTTGTGGACCAAATACGTACCGATAACCTCAGTAGATCCCCCACACACCACGACTACCATTTGAGATTTGTAAACAAGTCCCCCGTCAATTGTTATCCACGCACTAACATCAACTCTGTTATTTATCTATCATTTAAAACATCAGTGTATGCTATTGAGGGGGCAGAAAGTAGGAGGGTTAACTGTGTACTGTGTATGAGATGAGAATCCATCACATTTTTGGTTGTAAAAACAGGCCGGTACAGTTTACCAAGGGCCTATGATTCAAAACCACAGTGGGTTAAATACAAATAATGAATGTTTATGAGTGCAATGGTGCGAATATTTTCATGAGTTGAAAGATGGAATGTTCTTTCCAACGAGGCGGAGCCGAGTTGAATGGAACATTCCATCTTTCAACGAATGAAAATATTCTGGGGTATCCTGTACACAAAGGAATTGACTCCCCAAAAGGTGGAAATGGTGGACGCGCATTGTGCAGAGTTGTGTTCCGATTCGTGAAAGGGGTATAAACCGGTATATTATCAAATCAACATGTTGCCACTTTGCATTTAATCTTGATTCTTGCTTCGGCTGTGCTTCGTGGACGGGTGTACTAATGTGCCACCAGGCACCTTGGCTTGAGGCTTTCACCAAATAATAGATCAGTGTTTTTTTGCACATGGGTTGGGGGTTATTATGGGAACCAAACCTAATCGGACTAGTATGTATCGTTTGTATAGATATTATTCTCAGCATCAACGCCCCAGAATGTACTCGATACTGACTCGATTTGTTTGAGTTTCCCGTCAATCTGTCTCCAAACTGTACCAGTAGGAGATTCAGCTGACGTACCTACGCGATAATAGATCGCGTCATCAAAATCAACACCGTAAATGACGTCACCTGAACTAATGTACTTCAATGAGATCTCAGAGGATACAGTTGTCCAGCCCGAGCCGTCTGGGTCCGAGTCTGGGTCACCGTAAGTCTCTCTACGGTAAAAGATCCGACTATCTCGGTAGATCCCCCAGACACCACCACCACTACCTATTGAGATTTGTACGAGTCCCCCTTCAATTATTATCCACGGACTAGCGGCAAATTGGTAAGCACTCGCACCCCTGCGATGAAAAATCACGTTACTTCCATTAACACCCCCAGACATGCCCCTTTTGACTTACACTTACTTGCTTCAAATCAACAGACACCTTGATCCACGACGTTAAACTAGGATTACTGGTGGAGACGTTTCGATAGTAAACTTTATCACCACCATCAACGCCCCAGACTACGTTCTCACCAACATCCACCTGTTTGATAGAACCGACAATCAGTGTCCAGGAGCATCCGCACCACGCCCTGTAGTAGATACGGTCCTGGGAATCAACGCCCCAAACTCCAGCTTCACCGATTGACACGTGCTTCATGGATCCAGCAACTTGGTTTGGGCCATCTTTCCAAGCTGAAAATAAATAATTAAACTCAGAATAAACACACAAGTTGTCTATCGTTTACATGGCAAAAACCATTTCATGTTTTTTGAAGCACTTACCATCATCTCGAGCTTCGTATTCAAAGTAAACACAACGGCCTGATGAATGCAGGGCAGTACTGTTCTCGGAATATACTGCAGAGTTTAGCTGACAAAGCTCTTCATCTTTGCAATAGTTGAACGACTTGCAGGAATCATCTTGTAGACAAGCAGACGCGCATTTCGCGACCGTCTTTATGGTTTGATTGCGGTAATTGCTACCAATAAGACCAGACGATTGAATGGTGCTGAGTTGATACCGGGTGTTTTTCTGACGGGATCTGTACTCTTTTGATATTGGAGGACAGCATAGATCACAACTGTCGTCTGAAGCAACTGATCCAATGCCCATTAGTACCCCAAATATCACAACCGACCTAGAACAAAACGAAAAAAATACAAATAAGAATCAAGAAGAAAACTTCATTTGACTGTACTGCGCATGTCATCGGTTCCCCTGCCCTTTCAAACCAGAATGTTCGCACCCCCTCCCAAACTTCCCGGCCGCCCAAAGGTGTTCCGTGCGTACGCAAATTTACTCTAACTTTTGCTTCAATGTCAAAATTAGTGTACATTTGGACGAAACGCACCGAGAGTCTCGGGTCAGAATGACCCGTAAACGGGTCCCATGGTTGCAATACTCATTTCCGGGGCAGTTCGACCCCATTTCCGGTCCCAGAATTGCAGTCAGTAACACATTAATGCCCCAAAGTCCTGGTCAGTGTGACACCAGAAAACGGGCCATGTCGACCAGGACAATAGATCAAGTCCCGGACCCCTCTTTCTAGAAAAAAAACACGCACTCAACTCGACATTATGATAACGAATTCCGAATATATCTCTGTGTATCTTGACATGACCCACTTACGATGCACAATGCACTTACATGCGCCTATCCTGTCTGACATTTTGGGAGTCACTATGTACACAAAGGAATTGACTCCCAAAATGGTGGAATTGGTAGACGCAATTGTGCGATTGTGCGTTCCGCGTCGTGCATGTAAGTGGTCAGTGTATGGTTTTTTGCTTATTGCACAGTCATGCATATTTTATGGTCATTGAAAGTGAACAGACCCGGACCTCTTGCATTTTGCACGACGTCACAAGATCAAACATGGCCTTCTCTTGAGGTCAAAGTAAGACCTTACATTGTTTAAGTCTTACCTTTCGAAATGATAGAGACCAAACAGTCTCATGACGACAGCGATGTTGAGATCAATTTATCATTGAAAGTTGTTTCTGTTGCATCTAATCGTTATAAAGCCTTGAAGTTCGTTTGCAGTGCTCAACATAGAGTGTAACCCATCCAGTAATTGACCAGACCGTGTGACATAAGCCGAACTACAACTTTCCTACTTTCGCGTCTTCAAACGAGTTCATCAGTCTTGTTGCTTTTGTTCTTACATACTTGTGTACTTGTCCGTGTTGAAGAGCAATTGCTTCGATTCATTCGTTTCTGGAGATCCTATCAGATGAGCCAGGTATTTTGCCTATTGTTGTTTTTCAACGAATGTGGACACCGGGTTGCTCTGCAGGTACGGGTTCGTGCGTTTGGAGTGTATGTGGTTACTGGATTCGAAATCCGGGTTATTGGATGGTTTCCTCTTTATAACCAACGATTGTGTTCTTCTTCTTTTCGTTTCACTGAAGTCTGACGGCTATATGACAGTTTCCCATTGTAATAAGGCAATGTTGATTGATGGCCGACGCTATAGGTGTGTGCAGCGTTTCTGCTGGGCTTTGCGTCAGTCTAGAGTAGATCGTGTAATGAATTAGTTAGTGAGGCATCGCCCATCACTCACTGGTTCGAGTTTATTTCGGTTAATGGTTCCATGCCTGCAGTCTTCGTGCTCTTAAAGGTACACATCGGCTTCGTTGTGTTACTTTGGCTAAATATGACTCTGAAGATCTTCCAGGTGTATAATTATAGGACGGTTTCTAAAAGAGAAATTGCCAAAACTTTCCAGTTTCTTTCAAGAAACTGAGGTCTATCGTGATTTTTTCCAAACCAGAATTTTAGTTTGGATAATTGATATAAATCACTTGATCCTGGGAGTAAGTTTTACTTCCCGCCGAAAAGAAACAAAGTTGGGTTTGGTACAACAGTTAACTTGAATATATAAACTAAGTAGCCAACTTTGTTTATTGAACCGCAGGACGGCCAGGTCTGAAAGCTCCTCTTTAGACGTGTTTATACGACAGTAAACACACACATTGTAGCAATTTTATACCGCTTTACGTAATAGGTGTTGGGTTGTTACTATGTGATCATTGGGACGTTTTCCGCTTGTCCTATATACAATAGCCCAAAATAATTTCTGATGAGTTATTTAAAACATCATTCACCGTGACAGCACCCCAGACACAAAGCACCAACTAGCGATGCGTAATAATGCATACTCAGTTTTCATATGCAAATTTTGATATCTTCGTAACAAATTATTGATGCTCGTCTATTGGTGGATCGCCGCCTATTCTTCTATTCGTCGCTCGATCTAAATTAATCAGTCAAAATATTCGCCAGACACTAAAGGTTTACAAAACGTGTATTTTGTATTAAAAGGGAAAGAAATAATGGTCGCTGTGTTCCTACTCTAAAAGACCACAAAATGGCGGTATCCTAAAAAATAACAACAGTAACAAATATTTAGGCGATTTTAAAATTGATCATAATTAATGTGTACGCCTCAGAAGTGGTTTTCCAAGGAATTTCGTGGTAAGCATGCAGTGCCATGATAATGAGCCAACTGTTTTACAATTATTACTGTCATCGCGTTTACACTAAATCCGGAAAGGTGGATTGAGATCCAGCGTTTCTATCATGACCACAGATCAAGATCTGTGTCGGGTTTACACGCTGCCTGATCCAGCCATGATACTCTGTTACACAAATCATGTCGACTGCACTAACAAACCGAAATTTATGTGTATCTTTTAAATCGAGATAAAGGGATCCGGGGAGCAAATTTATGTTCTGCAGCACACGTCGGCTATGGAGTCAACAGTTAAGGGATAGGGAAGAGCAGCCCATCCCTTAACTGTTGACTCCATAGCCGACGTGTGCTGCAGAAAAAAAATCGCATCCGGGGAGGCGCCCATACCCTATGCGTGTATACAATATCCAGCGTTTGGTATGAAAAGAAAATCGCACGCGGTTTGGGTACCGTACTACTACTATATGTAGCAGTTTGCTCGAGTTTGCATGCGTATACTTCAAGGATTACGACGATCGCCCTTTTATTGCATGGTCTTTATGATCAGCTTTTTTTAAAATTCAAACCAACTTAAATGAGTGAAATTTACAAAAAACATCGCAATACAAATACAATACACGCTGTAGCTGCTATGCGAAGTGCCCGGAAGTCCAGACTCTTGCCAAAGCTCGTACGCTCTCGAGTTCAACTTACACAGTCTATGGCCGCCATCGTTGATGGTGGCCATTGATGTCATGTGCAATCATTTGCATAATGATGAACTGCGCTTCTCGCACACAAAAGGGTTAGTGCGCACATTATCCATTCAATTTTTCTTGCCGAGAATTGTTGGTTCATTCCTGACTTTTTCAGAGTGAAATTTGAAACATGACGTCATTGGATTTCAGCAACACATGGGTCTTTACATTTCAAGGAGGAATTTTGTCGTCAGTCAAAAGGTCAAATTCAAGGCAGTTTTGATTGAGTACCATCGAAAGTCAGGAATGAACCAAACATTCCCGTACAGAAATGTACAGAGTGGACCCACTTATACCAGAATAATAACATCTGATGTTTTGGATGTTGACAAATTTTGCACTGGAAGGACATCGAATAAAATGACATTATACACCATTTCAACGTGAGGCTAGAGACTTGCAGTTGTTCCCAACTCATATGAGGACTCTATCTATTGGAAAGTTGAACTTGACCTTGAGTAGCTTCTCTATAAAGACGCTAGTTCCGGTTTTTGGGCCGATTTGACCCGACAATTTTAACAAACCGCCAATAATAAATTCTAATTAATTGACAATTAAAAAATGTACAAACATGCTTGCATGTATTTTGTGCAATGTCCGTGGCGTTGGGCTATGCGATTCGTTTTGAAACAGCATCATCATTCAAAGTTCAGAGACCTTTCAAAAACGAAATATCTGTCGGCGAAAATTTTGCCATGCAACTTGAGGTTTGTACATAAACCTAGACTCGCCCACACGGGTATGACGAAAGGAATTTTTTTACGATCTCAGTAAACATTAGCTGTGTTGGGGTTTATACATATCTAATTTTTTTTTAAGGGATCAGGGCCCAATAGCACTGCTCTGCTTACCTCCAAATTATGTGCTGACCTGTGAAATACGCTTGAAAAATCCTGCTTCCGTTAAGATCCGATTCTTTGCTTACGGTAAGCAGAGCCATGTAATTGGTGGGCCATGTTAGTTCGCAACGCAAGCAGATCGTGTTCAGTCGTCAACTGTCGGAATATTTTTTTATTGGTAGCAAGCCTCCTACAATTCGCGGATACCCAGTGAGGTTTTACCAGGTTTTATAGCAGTAGCAAAACTCCCACATTGGAGCTCCACAGTGGGTAAACGTCTCCGTTGTGTCTCATTTTGTTTGTGCTTTGACGATTGCGCAAAACTTGCAGCCAGATTAGGTGTGTATCTATAACCTCAGTGCATGTCCCAGTATACTTTGTGCATAAATTGATCGGAAGCAAATTCCCCGTTATACTATTCAAGATCCACTGTGGATAAGTTGCTTATTGTGTGCCATGGTGTTTGTAAATATTTCAATAGATGCGTAAAAAGCGAATGCTGCAATGTATTTTTTTGCGACGCCAGTGTCCCAAACTACGGAGCTTTTGAAGGTACAACTTACTAGGTGAAGAAAAACATCTGGAAAAAATCTTCGTTCGAACGAAGATTATTTTCGTTCGAACAAGATTTTTTCTAAATTTTTCCCACCTATGTCCCTTTAAAGGCTCAGTACCAAACTGGGTCCTGACAACAATGGAACAATGGACCCCACAAGGTCATTTCAATAGGAACAATAGGGCCCCCACAAGGGAATTCTTCAGAAAAGGGAATAATAGAACAACAATAGCAGTACCCCACAAACCGGATCCGTAATTGATGTGTGTGTGTGTGTGTGTGTGTGCGTGCGCGCAAAGTGATCGGTAGAAAATCACTCATATTATTTGCATGTCTACAACAGCTGGTCCGTCTCAGCCAGCTTCAGACCACAATGTGTGCCATACATAGCTTTATGTCCCACATACTGTATGAACAAAGTGATCGGTTGAAAATCGCCCATATCCAAGTCCCCGGTTACGTAAACCTCCTCATTGTGTGCCATAGTGTTTGTACCGTTAGACGATCGTGTGAGCCAAGCAAGCCTGAATGCTGAATACGAATGCATCTTTACACAAACCAATGGCCATACTGTATGCACAAAGTGATCGGTTGAAAAAATCACCCATGCTTTTAAGGTCCGCCATGGGTTTCAATGTGTGCCGTAGAATGAACCCTAAGACTTTGGGGCGTATAGTGGCAATGTTGATGACACTGAGTGACTACGGTATTTGACTGACTGAAACTTGGAACTTTCATTGAACTCAAATTCGACAAGAAAGACTGTGGTCATGCAGTAATTATTCAGCCAGAGGGCGCTGTGTGCACACTACTTTGTAGTACCATCACACCACAAAGATGCTTTCCAAAGGAGTACTCTCGACCCTCCATTAGGTATATATTACCACCGTTCAAAGTAAGTTGCCTTCCTTTCTGATTTCCTAAGTCCGTCTTGGTAATAGCAGAATGTGTTATATTAACACGACCAACCCCAGGATAGACTCGTCTAGAGCAATGGGTGCATAGATATTAGACCCATTTAGAGTTGAATAAAGTCCCCCATTCATTGGAGACAGCACGAGCAAGGCAAAGACGTTGTCCGTGCCCCCCCCCCCGCCGCGATTTTTTTTTCCCCCAAACGACATTGCTATGATGACCCTTTTTGTTATGATTTTGATTTTTTTTTTTCGATCGGAGTGCGGATGTTGGAAGGAAATAAAATATAAAAAAAAGGAAAAAAAAAAAGTTTGGGAAAAAAAAATTCGCCCCCGGCCAGGTGCTCCCATGAATGAATGGGGCAACCGCTTGTAAAAAATAAATAAATAAATAAATACAAATATTACACTAGTCTCGCCGCAGTGCGTTCTGGTCTTCCATTTGCAAGCAAGTTTCAGCTGTTACAATGTGCACAAACTGCATGTTTTATCATAGTAGTAAGCGGGAGAGTTCTTTTCAGAACTCAACAGTCTCCCGAATTCCGAAGTCTACTCCACGGTAGTAAAATTAGCAAGACAAGTTCTCAAGAACAATATACACAGCACAGTAGATATACACATGGTGTTATACCGCTATTAAAACCGATGTACATCATTATTTTTACAGTACCTTATGAGTTTTTGTCAGCACAGTCTTGTTGTTATTTGATCTTTGTTTTTTGGGGGGTGTAGGGGTGCTTGTTTGTTTGTTGTTGTTGTTTTTGTTGATGTAGTAGAAAATATAATTATTCAACAATTATACTAAACTCAACAACGCAGAAAAAGCAGATGAAGAAGCAAAGCAAATGGTTTGTTATTGTTGATGTTTTCTGTGTTGTTGTTTTTGCAGTAGTTTCTACTGCTGACACCGTATCTTAATACTACACAGCGTCACGTGAGACCACGCGCCGATACCTTGAACAGACTTCCGTTTGTGATCGCTACCTGGTGGATGCTAAATAGATAATATTTTACAAGTTCATTGTTATCTCGTAAAAGAACCTTCGACTCTACGCGTAAATACAACAAGTGAACAAAGTCTACATAATCCCAACCCTTCATTTGTTTTTATGATCAAAACGCTCAGTAACTTGAATGCTGAACTGAAAAACAGTTAAACCATGAGCTCTGTTCAAAGGTCAGTAAGATTGTGCCGATTGTGTCATGATTTCCTTTAGGGCTTTACAAAACGAAGGCAGGTCATATTGAGTTAAACCGTACTGGTGGCCTACTTATGAAGAAAGAATAACTTCAGACCTAAAGATGTTTCGCATAAAAAGATTTATTTGCCAATGAATCTAACAATGTACTGAGGAGTTGGGTGCTGATAACTCGTGTCGTAGATCAACCATGGCACCTGAGAACACTGGTTGGCATTGGCTCTGTGGGGTCAACTCGACCGATCTGTATGACACTGGAACCTTCATACTCGGCAGAGTGTCTGACAATACTTGTTTTATTGGTCTTCTCGATGCACTGCCGCATCTGTGGTTTGTTTTAACAGCTGCAACTGTTCTCTTGGCACTTGCTTGTTTTGTCAGATTCAAACACAGCTGGAGATCTGATTATATCCTCCGTTTTCCCGGTCATCTTATGAGATGGTTTATCTCCATCATCCTGTTGATTTGCCTATTAGCCTCTTCAGCAGAAGGCATCCTCACGGATGAGACTTACATTCAGAGTCTTGGCGGCAGTCAGCCTCATCTTTACATTCCATCCATCACTGCCCTAGTTGCTTGCTTCATTTCCCTTGTATATTACCACCACATGGAAGTGTGGCAAGCTGGTGGTATGGCCTTCGTGTCTGTGCTCTACTTTGCATTGGCAGCGCTAGGAGAGATCGGGAAGCTCATCAACTTACATGGTACAAACCATGGCTCGGTTGAAATAGCAAGGTTTGATCTCTCAATCCTGCAGCTGATCTGTTACTCGCTTCTCTTTTTATTGGACATCAATGTAATCAGATGTAAGGTATGTAGCGTGAATGATTCGAGGTTTTACCAAAGGAATAAAAGAGCGGGGTCGTGGCCTTGCAATAAAGGACCGAGACATAGGCGAGGTCGTTTATCATACGGTCACGAACCTGCAAGGTTTTAAACAGTCATTTAAGACTGAGTCATCACTCTTGTATTCCTATTCATATACCTTCCGTAAGAAACATCCAAAAACCTTTAAAAGTTGAAAACAAATCTGACAGTTTAGCCTCAGGACACTCCACCATGGCTCACTTCGACTTTCTATGTACGTGTCGAGCGCTATAGTAGCTCCTTGCACAAGTTTAAAACTTGGGCGCTTAAGTTTCAAACTATTGTAGGCAAGAATTCAAACTTGCGCGAGCCAAATAAGCACCCTACCAATCTCGTTCTCAGTGGTGTACGATCTGCGGCCGCGCCACCCCCCCCCCTAGAATGTCTTACTCGATTATAACCCCTAAAAATGTGACTTTGAAATATCAAAATATAGGCTATGTAATAGTTTTAAATAGTCCTGTGGTTGATCCATTCTGTGTTAAACCCGTGGTTTTCATCTCTATGTACCCTGGTTCGAATCCCGTCGCGTAGGAACCTCGTTTCCATTCCCCTCCTGTTAGTTTCAGTTTTTTCCCACTTAGGAATTTACATGAACATTGCCTTCATCGTTTTTATGTCACTAGTATTTTCTAGTTTGTTCAGTATATACCAGAAAGAGCTAACCATGACAATCACAGTACTGCGCTTTGATCGTCCCTGCATATTTTTAGGTCTTTCGTAGCAATCCAAACCCTTCCAGTGAGATTGTCGACGACTTGACATCCCCGGAGCCACTGTTCCGAGCATACTACGTCAACTTCGCCTCGCAGGTGTCTTTCTGGTGGTTGAATTGGATCTTCTTCCTGGGCTACAAGAGGCAATTGGATGTTCCGGACCTGGGCAGGTTGCCGGAGAGTCTAAGCGCAGAGACACTACACCAGCAGTTCAAGGACGAATATGAAAAGGAGAAGGTACACTTTGATCTTGAACAAAAAGTCACTTTTGCGATAGTGGAGTCAAAACCAAAACTTTGAAACTTGTTCATTTACAAATATTAAATATATTTTCGGTAAAACTACAACATCTTTTCAACTTAATTCAAAATAGCAAACGGCTGAGTCTAAAGGTCGCCAGCCATCACTGGGTAAGGTCATCGTCCGCATCTACTTTGTACGAATGGCGTTGGCGGGTATCCTGAAACTGCTCGGTGATTTTGCTGGTGTGGTCGGCCCGGTGTGCGTTCCGGGATTGTACTGTACGTGGCAGATTTTTACTACGAGACTGACCGGCATGATGAGGTGATTCTATATTTTATACAGTCCGAAGGACAAAAGATGAATTCTTTTTAGGACAACAGGACGTGCCAGCAGACTAACCTCATACATTTTACGTGCTGGAAAATAATAATGCGCATGCTCAGAACTACTTAAGCGATTGGATGTTAGCTGGTATGTCTGGTGTCACTCCTATATACTTGGTCTCAAAATCTCATACATGCACCACACCTTGGTAATAATGATATAATAGTTATGGTCTATACATAATATGTAATGATGGAAGATACGAATTTACGTTTTCTAATCTAAAAAAACATATACCTTTAAGTATTTTCCTGAGATTTCTTCCGCTCCAAAATCTTACAAAGTAAGAGAAATTGTTTCGAACATTTAGTCCTCATTTCGATAAATATATCTCGAGGAAGTCACTCAAAAATAAACAGAAAGATATGTTATAAACATAAACCAATAGGCCTATTACTGGGTATTTTTCTCCAAAACACGACTACCTATAATTCTGGTATAAGTTCACTATGATTGGTTTGTTTATTAATATCTATAGGTTGTGAATTTCTATTACTCACTCAAAAACCGTTGATGTTCACCACTACAGTTCACAGTAACATTTTTTCACCAAATCTTTCCAAATCAAAATAACCTTTCATTTTTGTCTCTGCATATTTATTGTTGAAGGTTAAGCCTCACTTTGTCAGCGTAACCGAATTCCTGGGCAACGGGTTCGTGCTTGCGTTCGTGTCCTACATTGCGGAAACATTCCAGTTCATTGCTGCGCATTTGTCATTGTACTACTCCACTTATTATGGAATGTGTCTACGGTCAACCATACAGGTATTTCAGTAAAAGTCTGATTTGTGGGTAATTGCCGTCTGAAAAGATCTTGAAATGGAGGCGGGATGGTCACTATATGCGCTGCAATCATACCCCCTCCCCAACCCATGCCCTTGAGAAAGAATTGTTCCCCTGTAAATTCTCTCCCCGTCTTAATGACCCACAATAATTGACACTTATTATTAGTCATTGCTTTTAGGGATATTGGGGTTAGCCCTCTGCCAAAGGGCTGGGCGGCAGTACTGTGTGCATAAGGTTAGATTCTTTAACAACAGATTCATAATAAATGTCAAATTTATCCATAAATGGTGAACTTTAAAGGCGTGCTCAACGTGCAAGACGTCAAAGTTTTGATGTTATCCCAAATGCCGAAATATGTTCTTGTTCTTATCTGGGCGACGTCAACTTCACCTTTTCTAAACTTGTGACATCATGCATGGGGGTCGGTTAATTACCCCCTGGCACCATGAAAACAGACACAGTTGACCTTTGCACGAGGCAGCCATCTTGCTTTTCTTACCTTCGACCCAATGTAACCAAAACCGAGGCTAGAAGCGATATGCCTGGTCCCTTTCATGATATGGGAATTGAAACTGCCACTGTCCCTTTTGCGTGCAGATGACCCAGGTGACCCCAGCATGATAAAGTTATATTACGTTATGACTCAAATGAATGAAGTTACGGAGTAAAAAACACCAAGACTAACTCACGAATACGATTAATAAGAACTAATTTCATTCTTGTTTATGTCCAAATATAGTCAATGGTATACGAGAAATCACTGAGCTTGTCCACGTTTGCTACGACTGGGGGCGACATGACCGTGGGTCAGATCACCAATCACATGTCTACGGACCCAATGAATCTGTTGTACATGTTCCAGTATTTTCATTTTCTGTGGACCGTTCCTTTCTTGGTAAGAGACAAATTCAAAATCTTACTTTGTCCAACCCCTGTGACGACTGCAGCAGGCAAAACTACAAAATTACAACACTTAGAAATGGACACTACTCACAAAGGTAGACACGGACTCAAACCACAAAACATATGTCAAACTACCTTTCTAATTGTGTATTTCAAATCAACAGTAAAGGAGTGTCACTTTATTGGACAGCGCCACCATTATAATAACTACCGCACACATAGACTCTTGTCATTTCATTGGTTGAACACGCGTCACGTGTCATCCTTTATTTTGCCATGTATACTGCCGCGACGATCCTAACTTTCACAGAGGAGTCCAATATGGATGATCAGTGGACGCCTCGCAGCGTTGTTCCCAAGATTAATCGTTCCAGCCCGTTTGTCGAAAGGAGGCAAGTTCGTGTCACGGCGGACAAGTTTGGTGTCTATATGTAGTCGTCCTTCATGAAGTCTGCATGAGGCACAGCCGAGTGAAATGGAATTGGTATATATTTCACCCCGTGATTATTATGTTGATAGTGTACACTAAAATGCATCATATATCTTTTATTATGTGCTAATTCCCGTAATGACTGTATCGGCAAGATGTGATGATAACAATAAAAAGCAAATTAATCAGCAGTCTTTAAATAAATATTCTATCAATGCTCGATATGTGCTTACAAATCTTGAAATTATTGACTGCCATTTTGTTTCTAGATTGTACTTGTTCTGTACCTTCTATACATGCAACTGGGTACTGCGGCTCTGCTTGGTTCAGTGGTTTACATACTTGTTATTCCAGTCCAGTTATGGATCGCTAACTTCATGGCCAAACACCAGAAGAGTGCCCTGGTAAATATTACAACAATACTTTAATTATTTCAGAACTTTATTCGTATTACATCTAACAGCGAGTTGAACTATTTTAACTATATTGCTATAAGAGTTCTAGGTTCCGTTAGATGTATGTACTACTTATCATAAAGTACACAGAAACCACGACTAAACGTTTCAACTGAGGGTAAAGCCGTTTGACCATGAGGCAGTCACTTCGATGTCCATCGTTTTTCTCCTCTGTTCAGAATTTAGCAGATGAAAGACTGAAACATTCCAACGAGATCTTGCAAGGGATCAAGCTGCTGAAGTCTTACGGATGGGAGCAACTCTATGTGAAAGTCGTCGAGAAGATACGACTCAAAGAGTTGAATCATATACTGCGGATGAACGTCGGTTATGGACTTATAGGTATTATATAATTCATGTGTTGATGGTTATTGTTACTGCGGTTGTTGTTGTTGCTGCTGCTGCTGCTGCTGCTGCTCCAGCTGTTGTTATATTTGTTGATGTTGCTGTTATTGTTGTTGCTGTTGCTGTTGTTGTTGTTGTTGTTGCTGTTGTTATTGTTGTTGTCGTTGTTCTTGTTCATGTTTTTGTTGTTCTTGTTGTTCTTGTTCGTGTCCTTGTTTTGTTGTTAGTCTTGTTTTTGATGCTGTTAATTTCAACACCGTTTCAATTGAATATTTGCTTTTTACAATTCACAGGATTTATCGTTTCGTCCGCCCCACTCGCGGTGACATGTCTGGTTAGTAAAACCTGTCCTTTTTTATATTTTTTATATCCATGGTGTAAAAATGAAATAAGTGAGCAAAACTTGTCGTGGATTATGCCTAAAATGAACTTTGATTTACGTAAAGTTGCACCATTAACAAAATACAAACTTTACGTTTGGTGGTTTCAAAGGAAGTTCAAAAACAAATACGAGAATAAACGTAGACATCAAAATTACAACATTTTACCAGAAAGCCTCTTCTTTTATTTATGTTGTGTGTATTTTTTTTACCGCGGCAGACATTTGGGACCTACCCCGCCCTCAGCGGTGAAGACCTCACACCGATAAGTCTTTCTCCGCCCTGGCGTTGTTCAACCTAATGACTGGTCCCCTCTTCATGTTACCAATGATAACCACGCACCTTGTCAATGGTATAATCAGCACCGGACGACTGCAGCGATTCCTTATGGCGCAGGAAGTCGAGATGCAAAGCGCGGGAAACGATTGGCGGGAAAGGGATTATAAGAAAACTGACCACGGCATGGATAATGATTGTGTGAGTAGCTTTCACATCAGTTTAAAATCTTGTTTGTAATTTAGGATTTATGTCGTTGAAGGACACAATTTTTGACTGTATACATTGGTTGCATTGGCAAACAATTTCGTTTCAGGCAAAACTCAACATTTCTCCCTTGTCTGTTTCTTAACCTCTGCTTAATCCCTCCTTTGTCTGGTCTCACGACCAGAATGTGACTCTTTGCCTTTTCTATTTGGGTTCATTACAAGCATAACTTCTGCTCACACCCTGTGTCAAGTATGTGAGTGTTTTGTATGTCATCCATTTTGTTTCCGTTTGTAAGGGTGTTCGATGTGTTCGAAACGTAAGGTATTAAACTGACCATACAATGTTGAGTATTTTGGCTTTATGACGCAACGGGTTTTTAGTGGATAGGAATTTACTATTATTGTGGTATATAGATAGATTAAAGGATGTAATGAATGATAGAGGCAATGCCAGCTATATTGTGGCAAATGCATGCCTATACACAGTTCGTGTTAAGAAATTATGTGTGCAGTAAAAGTTGTACCATACACAACCCGCGCAGCTGAATGGTTGAATGGCTCGAAACTCAATCAAGCCTACAAATTATTACCGACTGTTAAAAGGGAAATAGTAAGTATACGTATCCATGTGAATTGATTCGAAATGTAACAACTACAGTGAAAGAAAGTATAAAGTGGAAACAGTTATTTTGTTTTTTTTATTTTTGCAGAAATGTGCACCAAAATAATCCTGTATCCCTTTCTAGTTGCTCTCAGAATGTGTTTGTTTTTGGCTACAGTCTTCAGTAATTAAAATTAATTAATATGAAACCACTTGTCACGCTCACAAATAAAGCCAAATTGCAAACTGGTGAAAATATGGCCCATATGGGCATCCTTCAAAACCACGACTGGTATTACTGACTCGCAATGTTGATTCTATGATAATATTTAGCACTTGTGTTATCATTACATAGGGTGGTCATCACAACGCACACGAGAACGGTTATGTTGATAACCACATCGATGAAGTAGACGAAACGTCAAGTATGTTACCAAAGGTGGTGGTATCAAAGCGTTCCATTAAATATGGGATTACGCACACAACAAACCTCAGTCATGTGCCTCGGTCAGTTGCCATTAAGGTAAACATTGTTTTAAAAAATGTCATATTTTGCCTTTTTAATAATGCTCGTCTTTCTAGACTTTAAAGTTCTAGATTTCCAGTGAGTCTAAAAACGTTGTAAATCAACTTTGTATCAAAACCGTTCCCATGCTGAAAGATTCGAATGTTTGGGAAACGCTCCAACGTCTGTTCCATGTATTAATGAATTCATAAACAGCAACTCTTGCATGTCTTTACCGACAGATTACAGATGGCAATTTCACCTGGGACGAGAATAGCAAAAGGCCAATCCTTTCAGACATCAACGTTGACATACCGGCAGGTAAAAGTAATACAGACCAGAGTTTTTCTACAAGACGAATAAGATTGACAGTGCATAAAACGAGGCTGTCAAGTTGAATAGACTGGCACAATGGAGTGCTGATTATCAGTGCTGCACTGACGTACACAGGGAATAAGACGCAATAACTCGTACAATTTAAAATAAAAACTCTGTACCATGCTCAATATGGGGCACAGTGTACCTCAACTGTTACTTTGAACACACTGTTTTCCTCTTGTTTCCTCTGTTCTTTTGTAGAACGCAAATTATATAAAAAAATTAAAAAAAACATAGTGTATAAGTTTATAACCCTTTCCACAGGTAAGTTGACGATGATCATTGGAGCCGTTGGAAGCGGCAAGTCGTCCCTGGTGTCTGCTATGCAGGGCGAGATGACCACATTGTCCGGCAGCGTCCAGTTCAGTAGGTCAGTGTATACTCATTTTTTAGGCCGTGTCCGAATTGGCGGCTACAGCTACGGCTACGGCTAGATTTCCATGTCATCATGCAATGAAGTATAGTATGTCCTTAGCAACACCTCAGCAACAGTCGTAGCCGTAGCTATAGCCGCCAATTCGGTACGGCCAGTACTTAGGCTTCTCCGAATTGGCGGTCTAAGTTTTGACCGTTCTGCTAAATCAATACAAATATATTCTGCAAACCGCATAATTATTATAGCCTAAACCTCTCGACTTGGCCCGATTTAGTGTTTTCTGCAATCGTTTGTTTACTAAGATAAAAACTTCAGATGCATTTATTTGTTTTCAGATTGTGCCAACATTTCATGTTTCATTAAGTAATGTTCATTTAGTTGTAGTTTTTTCTTTTTCTTTTGCAGGACCAAAAGTTCAATCGCATACGCAGCGCAGAAAGCATGGCTGATCAACGCAACATTACAAGACAATGTCCTGTTCGGTGAACGGTTGGGCACAAAAAAGTAAGATTTTGATATTGTTTTGTGTGCAAGGTAGGAGAGGGAAAAGCAATGAAATGACAACTTCGTCCATATTTGTCTGGCCAAGTGTCCCGTAAGGCTACAGTGCACTCTATCCAGTCTGTTTTGTTTTCGTCACCTGGCACAATCGGTAGTTTAGCGGTCCAGACGGCTGCTCTAGAATAGATAGTTCCCAGTAGACGCCATCTTTACGGGCAAATTGTATTTTGGCTTGCAGATGCGTCAAACGCTCAACTTATTAACGCAGCCGCGTTGTTCACTGACCAATCCTGCAATGAGTTTCGTGAGATGCGCGCGTGTTGCACGCCGTTCTCACACGAAACGCAAGTCTGTTTGTTCTAAACTGCCCGTAAAGATGGCCAATTTACGTCATACTGCAACCTATCTATATTCGGGGTCATTGTTTCGAATTCCACCAGAGGGTAGCAATTGGAAGTTTGTATCGGAAGTTGTTATTGAATAATGCACACTCGCTTTTCTGCATTTCCACCTCTGTGGACCCTGATTCGAATCCCACCGGAGCCTTGCATGAGGATTGTTTCTTCTCGTTTTCCAATTAATCCTGTTCCATTGGCTCTAATTGTGCTGTCGGATGTGTAGTAAATATCAGTCTAAAGGTCTATAAGAAAATTATAATGTAAGGTGTACACTTCTGTATCGAATATTAAACATGACATACGAAATAGAAAACATCTTACTGCCTTTCAGCTAGCTCCGCGCATTACGGTTCGAACCTCACCATAGATTAGAGCTTTACATGCCAATGGCGGGTTTTCACCATTTAGGAGTTTATCCTGCCACATATGATACTCAAAACCTGTTCGTTGTCTCTACTTCAAAGACATTTTCATATCTAACAGTTCAGTGCTATTCACCTTGGATGCTCGATACCTTTGTTTCATAACCAAAAAAATGAATATGTAAATAAAAGAGATAGTAATTATTGTATCTTGACTTCCGTTCCTTTCAGATACAAGAAGACCATTGATGTGTGTGGCATGAAACCAGACATTGATATCTTACCAGGAGGAGACCAGACTGAGATTGGAGAGAAAGGGATCAACCTGAGCGGTGGACAGAAGCAGAGGATTAGCGTGGCTAGGACGGTCTACTCGGGCAGAGATATCATCATCTTGGTGGGTCATAGTCATCTTAATCAATGAGCGTATAGCACAGCAATTTTTCATATTCTTAAAGCCTCATCTTCGTGTAATTTGCTCTATACAAATCACTCGAGGTAACATTCAGTTCTTCCACAGTCGTAATCGTATGATTTCCTCTTAACGCAACACAAGTTTAAATACTATTCTATGATTTTACAAATGGGAACCAGTCTATTAACTGTGAAAGGTAACCAGACTATTTTCCCCAAACAAATTTCGGTAAAGCGTCACAGAATCAAGACATTTGTTTGTGTACCACCATTAAGAATAATTGTACGTTTATAATACTGCAAATTAATTCTGTAAAACAACACTCACTGATCTATATAAAAATGTCTCTTAACCTTATCACAATTCATGCGTGAATAATAAATGCACAAAGCAAACACTATAAGACAGGATTCAAATCTTCATTCTTCTATCGGTTAGAGCTGATCAGAGACCAATGTTCCTTATATGAACCGAAGGATGCTCTTGCGTATTGTTAGTATTAATACAATCTTTCGTGTGATGTAATAGGACGATCCACTGTCTGCTTTAGATGTCCATGTTGGATCGCATGTCTTCCAGAAAGCTATTGTGGGCACTATGCTACGTAAGAAGCGAACCGTCGTGTTGGTAACGCATCAGTTACAATACCTCCACCACGCCCAGAAGGTAAGTTTCCGAGTATACTTCCACTTCCAGAGTAAACTGATATTATAAGAAGACACAAGAAAAATGCTGTAACCCTTTAAAGGCTTTAATGACATTTTTTAAAATTTCAGATCATCGTGATGAAAGAGGGCAAGATAGCTCACCAAGGAACCCTTCAGGACATTATCGACGAGACTCCAGATCTTTACAGCGAATATCAACAAGCTGTCAAGACGGCGACTGAATCCGAAACGGAGATTGACGAGACCCTTCGCGGACTGTCTGAAGACGAAAGGAAAACTGTGTTTCGGAAGCAGATCTCGCGAGAACTGTCAAAAGAATCAGGTGAGAACGTTATTTTTACGACGCTCTAGCTCGAACCAGGCACTTCCTTATAATACTAAAAAGTGGAATTCTGTTTGTTGGGGTGTGTTTGTTTGTTGTTGTTGTTGTTTTTATAATTTTTACTTTTCCAACGATTCACTGAACTTCAACAATTTTTTGCTGCTTTGTTTTAGTGTCAATGCCAAAAGGAGCTAAACTGATCGAACAAGAGGAGGTGGAAAAAGGTTCCGTTTCATACAAGGTGTATATATTCTACTTTCAAGCCATGACCTTGTTCATGTCGATGTCGTCCGTGTGCGGCTACATTGCACATGGCACCTTCACGGCTGGCACCAATTTCTGGCTGTCGTCTTGGTCCGAGGCGGGCATCTCCACAGGCAACGTAAATAAACTGATCAATTATATCTGAAGAATAATACTTATCTTTGCAATGCACAATAGAGTGCGCCACCAAGTGTTCGCAACGGAGAGGCCCCTTTTTTAAGAGTCATAGAAAAAGTATACATTTTTTCTTCTTGATTGAAATAAACAGGCAACATTAGACGAACAATTTTACTTTGTGAAAGTGATTTCATCTATAAAGAGTATTCTCAATGGGCTTTTTGGTAACTGTGAACTTTATCGAAGCAAAAATATATTTACCGCGTTCAATGTGGATCCTCTATTTTGACCGTTATTATTTTTGTGAATGATTTCTTTAGAGCAAAGTCTTGGTGGCGCTCTCTATTGTTAATCCTTTGAACCTGTCTTCATTTGGCAACCGAAGAACCAAACCTTAAGAATTGTTAACCTGATCTTTGTGATAAGCCATAAAACTAAAATGATTGAATTTTGACATGAAGTAAAATGTCAATCACGACTTTTCTCTTGTAAGGTTTACTGTGACACTACTAATGCATAAACATAATATCTCCGAGAGTTGCGGTGGTGCTGAAAAGTGGTGTACAAACCCTACGTTTCGATAAATATGTTCTATATGTCTTCAGAACCACAATTCATGAAGAGATTAATCTGTTTATACTGGTATATGAACATGGTGTTACCGCAAAAGTCCTGATATCTTCCATGCAAGGTTTCAAATAACCTTTATGTTGTCTGTTTTTGCCAAATACCAGTCCACAAAGGAACCGCTATCCTACTACATCGCAGGCTATGCTGGTCTCTCGCTTGCGGGTGTGATGTCTATTTTTGTTGGTAACGTGTCCATTGCAGTCGGTGCGTACATTGCGTCCAAGAAACTGCACATAACCATGCTGCAAAACGTAACACGGTGCTCTATGAGGTAAATTAGTCATGTTATAATATCAACCCCATTCGTTGGTACATCACTTTAACTCGCATTGGTAATGTATTTCTGTTCTATTTATGCAGAATTATTTGGTAGAGAAAAGTAAAACGACTATTATTGTAAACGTTTATATTTCTTATGGCAGTATATAATGATCCATAAAAACTCATTTAACTTATATTTAATTATTTTGCCGCTCCATTCTCCGTGCCTTGCTTTAATTGCTAATACGTGAATTTCATTGGATTTTTTTCATTTTCTGCTTGAACTTTCCTACTTTTACTTCTCCCTTTTCCTTCATGTTTTTTTTGTCTTTGCAATGTCGACAAAATATTTGGATGAACATTGATTTTATCCTCAAACATGTTTAAATGAGAAATACTTATGTTAAAAGTACATTCAACGGAACTGTTTGAAGAGATACTTAAGTACTCTTTACTCACCAAATAATTGGTTTGAAATTTCCTTGGCAGGTTTTTTGACACCACACCATTAGGACGCATTCTCAATCGCCTATCAAGTGACACAAAATCATGGACATGGTAAGACACAGGGTTGAAACTCATGTCGTAGATTTATTTCTGTCTCGAAAGGATGTGCCAAAGTAAGTTGTTATTTGTATTTAAAAATGGAGCTAAAAACCTATTCTTAGGGAAAGATTTGTGAAACTTTTGATTGATGTATTTTGAAAAGGTTACCCACCAAAGGGCCGTGACTTTGACGGTGTCAATTCTAATCAAGTCCAATCTAATCTTATCATTTTCTTTTGGTACACATACAATAGTCTCAGCACACTGTACAAGAAAAACTGCAATTACAAAAGTAAGATTCAGGAAATTTCTTGTTGTGGAAAAGGAAAAGGAAAAAACGTTAATCACAAAATGTTAATAAAAATGTATGTTAAAATGTTGGGACAGATACACAGTTGGTGGAGGTAGACAGCAATAAGTGGGAACTCCAAAATATTTTAAAGAACAAAGGATCAAAAAAGGGAAGAACTCTTATACAAAGACCTAGACTAGATCAAAACGTATTTACATACTTTTTTTAGATCGGAAAAATAAAAGATTATTGGCTTAAAAGTCAATACTTGAATAATTATCTTGGTAAATGTATATAACAAATGTGATCAACACTGGTAAACTATTCACTTTATTGTGCACTTTGCGTTACTTGTATATTCAATGAAGGACTTCTGTCTTTGTTGACTTCCAGAAACTTTTTCAAAGCATTGATACCACGATCTTCTTCAGCGTTGGGTACCTCAGTGGTGTTATTGTGAACTGCATCGTCTTGCCAATCTTTATTCTCTTCGCTGTTCCGCTGCTGCTGTGCGGGTTTCTCCTGGCAACGTTCTACGTCACAACGTCAAGGTTCGATGAAAGCACCCCTAAGAAAAGTTACAAATAATGACACCCCTGTTAGTGGTTCCGCTTGCCATTTGTTTCCTATTAGCTAGAGGCAATTTGTAGCAAATTTGTTTTGGGCCTCACAGCTGAACCCTAAATTCAAACAAAACATATTGCTTTGACAGGTCATGCAGTACATTGTAATGTAAACTTGTTGTTGGCATGATTGACTTCAGATTGGTCAAAGTTGCATGGCACAATCCAAGAAATACTGGCGAATTTTGACAGATGATGCTGTTTCAAAACGTTAACGAAACATACACAAATTTGCATTGCAATTTTTCAGCGCAAACTATAAATGATTAAACTTAGTTAAATTCGTCAAAGACGATCGACTAGCATAAATTAAGGGTCTCACAATTCAAACAAAGCACTGCATACCAGTCATAAATATAATGAGCGCTTTGATACGCCCGTTCAGGCGCTGAACTGTGGATTATTTGTCTTTTATTTCCAGGTCCGTGCAGCGACTAGACAGCGTAACCAAATCTCCAATATTCGCCCACTTTTCAGAAACTCTGAGCGGTCTACCAACAATACGGGCTTACAGGTATACGATTGGGCATGTTTACTTACTTGCTTTCATTATTTACTTTTTCTATACTGATGTGTGTATAAGTTGTTGTTTTTGTTTTGTTTTTGTTTTAGCTTTTTTCACATTTCGAATGGAAATGCGTTTTTAAATTATTATACCTATAAACTTTTTTCCCCTCAAAATACAGGTGTTGCAACATAATTTTGTCCGAGGGCTTCCGGAGTTATGTAATAGGTTTTCCCAGTCAATTTCAGCAACATTTAATACAGTGTCATTAGCACACAATTTAATTCACGCATGTTCCCTTAATTCATTCAAACTACGGTACCGTTTTAGCTATACTATGTAATTCAATTTAGTTTTCGTGCACACCAATGATTTCGGTCTTCTCTAATTGTTGAAATTGAATGGTTGACAAGCATCTTGCGACCAAATGAATTGGAATGATCTCATTTGACCAGTGAATGCTAAACGTTGAAAGTGAACTTTACTTCTTTAGACTGTTGAGTGCTGATTCAACGGAGCATTCAGTTCCAAATGAAATTGAACGAGCCGGTTGTTAATGGACTGAAGTTCTATCGAAGTTAGCCGGGAAACCTATTTAAAAATAACATATTATTACAATGTATATTGTGCATTACCATACCAGTCAAAATACCATGTTTCCATCATTATAGACTATATAGGGCTTCTTCCAGTAAAGGTTGCTTGGCGTATTGCAGTTATAAAGCAACACTTTCTGCTGTCAAAGAAGCTCCACGTGAACGCTTTTGGAAGGAGAAATTCATTTCCATCCTCTAGTTTTCAATACATACACCCTACATATTTTTTAGAGATTATCCCTAATGTGCACGTCAGTAATGGTTTCAGTGTCTGTCGACGTTATTTGTTTCTGTAGTGCATTGGTTCTGGTGTTAACTTTATAATAATTAGTATTCTTTCTTTTTTCAGTTACAATTTCAGCAGGCCTACATGGTCTTTCATGGTCGTTTTAATTGCATGCTAATTTATTCAAAATCTAGGGACCAGAATCGATTCTACCATGCCCTTATGAAGAAACTAAACGTTAACAACACGACGTTCCTGTACCTTCAATCAACGCATAGATGGAATGGTCTTCGACTGGTAAAGCAAAACTACTCTAATTGCAGACTATCCTTGAATATTGAGTGCTTAGATGATGCATATTCAGTAGTTTGATGCACTAACTCTGTTTAAGATCGGTCGAAGCTGAAGCTTTTGACTGTTGAATGTTTGTTTATCTCTAATGCACAGGAGGATCATGCATATTAATCACGTGGCACTTGTAGGTCATTATATTATTTTAAAAGGCTTAAAGCTATAAGCTTTTTAACTTTTAATTTTGTTCACGTTTTATTGTGCGATGTGCCTTTTAATTGTAAAAAATGTTATGCATATTCTTCAGGTTATGCCCACCTTCCTTTTCATTGGGCCAGGGTCGTTCAAAGATTAGGCTTATGAATATTAAGTGTTTGTGATTTTCATATTCACATCAGGTTATGGTCTATCTGCTCTCTGATTGGGGAACAGTAAGTTCATTCAAAGGTATTTGCCAATCAAATTAAGCGTGCTGTTCTGAGATTATATTTTGATCTTTGTATTTGCGTTCTAGGAGATGATCGGAACGATAGGTATGCTTATCGCAGGGATTGGAACCATCATTAGTTCCGTGAACGGCTCCATTGAACCGAGCATGGTCGGTTTAGCTATTACGTATATAATAGAGGTAAATACTCATAGAGGATAATGGTTTTAAAGTTGAATAGCCGGATCGGATGTGTTTTTCCCCCCTTTCCTTTCCTTTATTATTATTTTTTCTTTCAAATTTAAAACTCATACTTGCTCACAAATACTCTAAAATCAATATGAATATGATAATTGATCAGTTACTGATTCCTTTAATAATTATGTAATCACTGCTTTCCAGATCGGCGCTTTCATGAATTTTGCTATCCGATTCGGTGCTGAAACTGAAATGCTTATGAATGCAATTGAGCGAATCAAGGAGTACATTGGAGTACCAAATGAATCCTACGCAGGTACAGTGCCATAACTACTCAATTCAATAATAACATTGACAGACCTAAGTATGAGACGTCACAGTTTGTTCACCACTTTGCAGAAGAATTGGAAACCATTGTTCAACTGTCGGAAATGCAGTACCCAGAACAAACCATGACGTCATCAGTACCAGGGGTCTATTACCACACTCTCACATACTTCCATTAACAAAAATTATGAAGAAAGCAAGTAAACACAAATATTATGAAGACAGTAATAGTGGTTGAAAAAATTAATGATATGGGGCCGATTAAGTCAAAACTTGTAAAAAATCCGCGCGTTGACGGATAGACGAGTAAACGCGTACATAACAAGACATGCCATTGTGGCAGGAGATTATGTGTAAACTTTTCTTTTGATAGCGCCCTCTTTAATTCAGGCCATGTTTTTTCGCATATTGGGGACATACGTCTCCTGGAGAAATAATCTCCGGGGGACAGATTTTCCTACGGCACCGGCAATTAGACAAAAGCCTACATACACGAGACTAGACAGACAAGTGTGACAAGTATTGCGAGAAACCAACTCGAATGAAGACTATTCTTTTTAAATGAAATCAGAGCTTCTTTATACATTTTATTGATACAAAATTCTTGTAATTGAAAATGCCCAAGAGCAAATTGCTGTCAATACAATTTTAATTTCTACATGGTACACAAATAGTCTGTTAAAACTAACTATGAAACAAAACTTGGGACGAGGAAACCCCATTTTGCCAATCATCATAAAGTAGGTTTAATGATAACGTGTAAGTCAGTAGGGCGCAATTCTTAACTGTTTAAAAGTAAAGCCTAACCGGAAACTGTGGTCAATTCGTATTCTAGATTTTCTTTGTTGATTTGTTAAATTTATTTTACTTTAGACCATATATTTCAAGGCTAAATTTTACTTTCCCAACAATATGGTTTATAGGCCTGAACTACGTTAAACTAAAGTTTTGTTTTGACAAAACAGAATCACGCGCACGTAAAACTCAATATCGTTGGGACCAACTTGATGCCGAAAGTTCAAATATACGCGCGAGAATGGCACAGTGTATTCCAATAAACACGATAAAATATGAATTTGTTGTTATTGTTGAAAAACTAAGATTATCAGTCATCTAGTGTTACACCATACACTAATCGAACTGTAAACATTTACTTCGGTATAGGTCACGTGGTTTCGATACAGGATCGACAATTGACGTTTTTTTTTATATATTTTTTTTCAGAGAATTTGACCGTTTGTTAAATTTCTTCTCGACAGGAACGGAGCCCGCGCTCGACTGGCCGGAGCACGGTGCAATCACGATGGAAGGAATCTCAGTGCGATACGCAGCAGAGCTTGAACCCGTCCTCAAAAATATATCACTCAAGTTCCGCTCGGGAGAAAAGGTGCGTCTTCACAATGTATTCTATTCCTCAGTGTCAACTAATTGAGGTTATGTTTGAATTACTATGTCAATCTTGTTTTGATTTGGTTGTTTTTTAACTTATTTTTTTAGGTTGGAATTTGTGGTCGCACGGGTAGTGGGAAGTCGTCACTCACTCTAGCACTATTCAGAATTATCGATACTTACAAAGGTAAATGTAACGTGTGCGACACGTTGCCCCGTTAGTGACCCTTTTCTTTGATATCCCATTGAGCCCTCAATCTGACCTGACCCGTTTCGTCCCTGTAAAAACAATGAATTGTTTGTTTGGTTTTTGTTAGTTAATTGTTTTTAATTTATTTATTTTGTTGTGTTTATTGTTGGGGGGGGGTAATGGGCTGGGCTGGTTGGCTTCGGGTGAATTGGGTTGGATGGGTTCCGTTGGTTTGAGTTTATTTGTGTGGGTTTGGGTTGGGATGGTTTCGTTTGGGTTGCTATGGGATGGGTCGATTTGGTTGGGTTGGGTAAGTTTTGGTTGTTTTAGATGGGTGGAGTTGGGGTGGATGGATCGGGACTGGGATGGGTTGGTTCGGGTTGCGTTGGGTTATGTTCCTTTGGCCTTTTTAGGATTGTTTGGGGTGATGCGGGATTGAATGGGATAAGTTGGTAATCAAAGTGACTGAAGTAACTGACCCAGGGTGTCTTTCTCATCTGATTCCAGGTCGTATTCTCATTGATGAAGTGGACATCAGCAGCGTTCCTCTTAGCACTCTAAGACAACGCATAGCAATCATCCCACAAGATCCCATCTTATTCAACGGCACAATCAGGTAATATAGGCATACATTGTTCCGGAAGGAATCGGTTCTTCAAACGTAGAGCCGCTTCCTCATACCCATCTCTTAATAGTGGTTTAATGAATGTTGTATAAACAGTATACAGATCAGTATTACTTGTAAGACAATGTCGGGCTAATATTCTTGTCACAAGTGTTTTTAGAGTGATACATTGATCATTGTTGTTTTGAATAGACTTACATTTTTGTATTCAAATGGAACCTTTTGTGGCAGTCCCGAATCAAATAGACCTGAATCTCTGCAGATATTTTGTCTCTTCCTAACGACAGATACAATCTTGATCCTGAATACAAGAGATCAGAAAACGATCTCTGGAACAGTTTGGAGATCTCCCAGCTCAAGGAAACGGTGAAGATGATGCCAGAAGGACTAGGTGAGAAAGTCTATGAATCTAACATGGCTCCGGCTACGCATAAGGCTGTGGCTGTCGCTAACAGCCATGGATGTGGATGGGTACAGCTGCGGCTGGCTGCATGTTTTGAGAAGACCAAACGCTGTCTGCAAAGAGCCAGTGCAGGAATTAGGCGTTGGTCCAACAACAAGTCTATTGGTTTTCGATACGAAAAGCTATTGCAAACTGCATAAGACATATCAAGAAAGTTGCCCGTGGAATAATGCGAAAAGTTGGTCTGGTCTGACCCTGGCAGAGATGTTTCTAATTAAAGGCTAAACGACATCACAGCACAAACTATAAACTTGTATTTGTATAAAAAATGCAGTCAGGTAGAAAAGTTCCTTAGAAGCTATGAAAATGGTCTTTTAAGTAAAAAAAAATTTAAAAAAATGACCATTTGCATTTATCTGTATTTCTGAAACTGTAAAGCTATAATGTTCATAATTGGGCATCTGAGTGATAGATGAAGACTATATGTTATAATTTCATTGGCCTGTCGAACCATCGGCTAAAAAGCAAACCAGAACAAAAATTAAACAATGACCCTTGGATGCAATGTCATTAACATTTCAGATTCACAGGTATCGGAGGGTGGGGAGAATTTCAGCGTCGGTCAGCGGCAGCTCTTCTGCTTGGCTCGTGCTTTCTTGAGACGTTCTCGGATCCTCATCATGGATGAGGCTACGGCATCCATAGATATTGAGACGGTAAGGAGGTGTATCGACTGCAACATTTCTGTTCACATGTCCTTAAAGACATAATACATAAATCATTAAGATAAATTTGATTATTTTAAATCATGGTTTTGAACGTGCCTTTTAAATGAGTTGTTTATTTACTTATAGGATAAGATTCTCCAAGAAGTCGTGGCAACGGTTTTTGCCGATTGTACAGTTCTGACCATAGCGGTAAGTTTTACTGACATGTTCGTTTTAATTGTCAAACTTTCATTTTCGGTTGCTGTCAAATTTTCCTCTCCGATACTCTGATACTTATTAACAAAACAGAAATGCTTTAGGGTTAAAAAGACTGTTGAAAACATTGAGTATTAATATAGGTCGCTAACATACTTTGTTCTTAATTTTTAAAGAGGAAAAATAGCATTGTTAATTTTTTTTTTTTTTGAAGAACTTTCCAAAGGTTATTTCCATAATAATTGATAAAAAATTATGCACTAATGCATTGTGTAGTCCTAGTTCTGTTTCTGTTAACGAGAATATTTTGCCAAAAATATTTCACAATTCTTTCTCCATGTTAAAAACAATATCAAACAACAAATTGCTTTAAACAAGTCAACTGCTTTTAATGGATATATATACATGTATATGCATTTCAGTTTTTAATATTTTTGTTTGTACCAGCATCGAGTGGCAACCATTTTGGATTCGGACACCATCTTGACGCTGAGTGACGGTAAGGTAGTGGAGTACGATGCGCCAGAAAACCTCCTCGCAAAGCCCACCAGTATTTTTGCTTCACTAGTCAACTCCAACCAATGAACTCACAATTCTGTAGAATAAGTCAACTGATATTTGATTATTTTATGCTTAAATACTCAGCGAGTTTGTATTCCAACAAACCACCATTGTGTGTTTGTTGTTGCTTTTCATTTTACAATTATGCATACAAAATTCGAAGTTCTTAAAAAGTGAGACATTGGACAACATAATGTATTGAAAACAATTCTATAGATCTTCGTACCAAAACCAACACCAAATGGAAAATGGCGTTGAAACGAATTATAGAGTATTCTTTTGAATGAATACATATTTTAAGTCCTTTGAGTCCATTTTTCCCAAGCCACACGTTTCAATCCACTGGTTTTAAGATATATATCTAAGTCCAACTTCATTGAAAAGTATAAAAAGTGTCATTGACAAATTTGTGTAATGTTCACTTTTACATCTTGTGTCCGCTCCCTGCACCTTGCTTTTCACTCCACAGCAATTTGTAAAAACCTGACTGCTCTAAGAGAAAGCTCAGCTCAGCTTGGGTTTTGTGTACATGCTTTTGTGAATGCAATAACAATAACGGAAACTAGATAAATCAACCCTAAGATACCAAAGTGACCAGAAACAGCTTGAACCAACCCTTTTTTAAGGCATATATTTTTTACTTTGCTTAGCCAAAACAAAATTAACAGGGGGTTGACACCGTTTGCAATAAAAATTAATGTTAATTGCATGGCATTTTAGATGGCTGGTTATCCAATTCTGCTGAGTAAGATATTTCTGTGCTTATCAAATAATATGTGCTTACTAGCTTGGAATGGTGCTAAATAGAAAGGGGTAAGTTATTAACAACCACAAAAATCAGTCAAATCTATAAGGATGGCTTCCAAGTGGTAAAATGGCTTCCATATTGGATATTTGGCTTCCAAAGTGTTGATGGCTTCCAAATGAATAAAGTCTCCCAAATGGTTAATGGTTTCCAAAAGGTTAATGGCTTCCCAATCATTAATTGTCAACATCGGCTTGGCTTCCAAATGATTACTTTTACTAATTTTGCTTGAATGCTTGGTTCTTTCCACGCTTTTCTGCTTACTTTTTCTTTTGTGCACATGTAACATTCTGCGACCTATAGTCTGTGAGAGAGCGCTCTGTTAAAGTGCTCATTATTATCACGAAAGGGTCGATAACAATGTGTTTTATACATGGCATTTTTTTATGTTTTTAAATAACATTTTAGACAGCAATTTTAAGGATAATTTGTATCAGCATTAACTTGATAGCAACTTACCTTTCCGATTAAAAAGCCCCCCCCCCCCAAAAAAAAAAAAAAACCTAAAGGGCACCAAATCCCAATACATACACACACAATTGATTACCAATCCTGTATTATGCCATTTTGGAATTCACATTAAACATGTTAAACACTGAAATGAAACAAACTGAATTTCTGTATTTAATGCTTCCTTTTCTGTTTTATTTCAAGTCCTATTTCGACCAACATTTAGTACTTTTGTAAGCCATTCAGCCCAGGAAAAAAATCTGTGACAAAAGTTGATTTATTTGTTAATACTTGTTATTTTTTAATTAATTAATTTTTTTATTGTAAGAGTGAATTTGTTCGGATTCCCTAGTTTTCAAGAAAAACATTGAAAGTACAGAACACCGTTTGATCAAGCTTAAATAGATGGGTCATTATGGATTTTTACAACAGCCAAAAAACACACAAATGGGTGGGTCATCATGGATTTTTGGAAGAGAACAATCCTCAATCCTGCAGTCTTCATGTCATAGAGGGATGATTCATCAATATAGTTTTGGAATGAAACAACTTTTTATAAGCCTACTATATCACGGCAGTGACACTCCCTTTCAAATCCATGCAACCAAACCGAGGCTTGGAGGACAAAATATTTTTACCATCACATCAATGTAGGAGTTGGCATCAATTTTTGCTATTGCACACAGGAAACAATACAAGAATGGCGTCAAACACAGCAAAATATCGGGTCCTTATTTCATAATGCTGTTTAGCAGAAAATACTGCTAAGCAAAACATGAGTAAAGTACCAGTTGCAACAATGTAAACATTGTTGCATTTTGGCTGGTAACCCTATTTCTGCTAAGCATTATTTGTCTGTGCTGAGCAAGTTTTTGTGCTTACAGGCTTTATGCTCATTTTACATACATTTTAGTAGAACACAGTTACAGCATCGTTAAAAAGTTATCAAACAAAATGGCGTGTTTTTTATAACTTAAGTCTAAAAAGTTAATTTTTTTATGAATCTTAGGGCCTATTCTTTATATATTAGATTTTTTTAGTCTTTTTTATTTAACTTCTATGAGTTAAAACAACAATCTAGCTTTAATGGATGCTTACTTCTAATTCAACTTGTTGATGCATTATCCGGTGAGGTCAAGAAGGCTGAGGTTGTTTTAATGTTTATTAATCACAGTGCCCGAATGTGTCTTCGTCTGAAGACCTTCCCCCTATCCTCCACAATGCTCCACTCTATGATAACTCAACACCAACTACTACGACTTGGATAAAATTGGTATAATATGGTCCAATGACAGATAATTAGTAACAAGCAAGTGGTCTTTGACCCCGCAGTACCACTCAACAGTCACGTTGTCATTTTTTTATTGAGGATTTGGGACTGTTAGGGTTAACTAAAAAAAATCTCAATAAATACTTCCATAAGACAATACCAACATTTGACAATACTTCAGAAATTGCTTTGTAAATGTCACAAGTACAAAAGTAAGCTGACTTTTACAACTGTTAATCACTGTGACCTTTTAATCTATGTAAACAAACAAAAAATGAACATGACTCATAAATATTAATTTGTTTTTGTATCGTCTGAAAATAACACCTGTCCACTATCATAATTCTTCACGAACTTTTTCCTCCTCAACAACCTTCCCATCTGTAAACTCGGAATCTTTGCTTTGAACATTTTCCGAACCGTTACTTTCACCGGTCTTGGTTAATATTTGCGATTCATCACTGATATTGTCAGCCTCCCCTCCAATGGTAGTGGTACGATCTGCTTCCTTTTGTTTTTCTTCATCGGGTGAAGCATCACCATCTGCAAAAGGAGGGGCAGCACAACAAATTAATCTTTGGTCAATAGTTTAGTTGTTCCCATTTTTTCTACGAAAGTACAATGCACCCCCCCCCCCACAAAAAAAAATTTTTAACAGAAAGAAAAAAACGAACCTTCCTTCTATAGTTTTTAACGAGTATTAAATCATAAGGGAAACTGATTGGGTACGTATTAAAATAATTTGGAGTTGAACAAAGAAAGATCGACTGGAGCGGGACTTGAACCTGCGACCACCGGATTAATGTGCAGTCTATAGTTTTAGTGTACTTTTAAAACGACCAAGCAAAGAAATCATGTTTTGCAGAACAGGTTACCTGCCAAAACGCAATATAGTTAACACTGTTGAAACTGGTTCCCTTACGATTACTTTTCTTTGCCAATACATATTGACTTCCTTCAGTATAAACTCGTGAATACATCTTGTTAAAAAAATTAAATTTATTGGCAAAGCCTTTTTAGAAAAACATTTGCTGCTCCAGCTAATTTTGGTTTTCTTTAAGTATTGCAGAATTCCATAAAAGTTTGCAGAAATAGGCCTAATCCTATCACTTTTTAATATTTCAAATTGTTTTAAAACTGTTTTGTTATGGCAATTTTTTGCAAAGATGACATGCAAGTATAAAATGGCGTACCACAAAATAATTTTTAAAATGACAATAACATGACAACATCGTCAACTTTGGCAAGATTAGCAACACCTTTGGCTTCCAATGAATAACAAAAACCAGGGAGATGTAAATCAACTTTTACAATCAAAAATTACAATATTACACAGTAATTCATTTTGTAAAAAACATAAAAACCAAAACATGCACATTAAATTATCAAAAATGCAAATATTTTACAAATAAACAAAAGCCATCAGTGCAAAACATACTCAGTTATTAGGGAGTGAAGTGTGTATATCAATCACATCCAGGGTCCAATGACACAGAGCTGCTTTAAGCAGAAAGTATTGCTTAAAAATTGTCTGCTAAGCATGAATGAGCAGGATACCAATCACAAATGGTACAATAACGTGGTAGTTTGGCTGGTAACCTTATTCTGGTAAGCATAACTTTGCTGTGCTTGGCATCTTTTTGTGCTTAAGCAGCTCTATGAAATTGGAGCCAGGGGCTCAATGTCAGAGCTCTGCTTAAGAATAAGCATTAGCTAAGAACACAAAATGTTGCTTACCAGAACATGGTTTCCAGCACAAAATATCATGTCATCGATACTGCTTGATTTTGACTTAGCAGAAATTTAATTTGCAATATTTGGCCCAGTTGGTTGATTTATGGATTAAGGTGGTTAGGGACTGCTGATAGTGATAACATACAGTGTTGGCACAACAAAGACATCTTTAAAATATACCCTGTTTCCAATGATTATGTGTGTCAATAAAAAAACTCTTCAAACATTGAACTAAAGGTGCTGAAGAGTTATTGTATTTTCAATGAGCACACACTTCATGAACTTTGGAGGGTCGAGACCTAGCAACTAAAGTTCATGGCCTAATTTCAGAAAGCTGGTAAACAATAAAAATGCTAAGCAGAGACGAATCTTGCTTAGTAGCAAGAATAGTTACCAGCCAAAATGTCATGTGCATATTGTTTTCCTTGCTGTGACTGGTGCCCTAATTGTAACTTGCTAAGCGATATTACCTATACTCAACAGGAATTAAACTTAGCCCCAGTATTTTCAGAGGGTGGGATTGAGGGGGTGCACTCTTGGTAGGCCTACATGCTAATTCTTCAGCAGAGTATCTTATACCATACCCGATATTCGGAGGAGGGTGGTCCCCCCCCCAAATGTTCCCATGCTTTATCACACTCTTTTCATCTTGTACAGAAGTACCCCCCTCCCCCCTAAGATTCTCGAAAGAATTCCTAAGATTCCCAGAACACAATGAAGACATGGTGGTGGTGGGGGGAGGGTACTGTACACCATGCCACACATTGAGCACCAAATGGAGTACTTTTTCTTCAATCACAACCACAATGCATGCAATTCACAAAGTGTACACAACTCAAAACGACAATCACACAATAAAGAAAGTTGATTACATGATGGAGGTTGCCTGGGACATCAAAAGGTGCCAGGATGTACTCTCCGCAATGATTACATCTCACAGTTGCTCCATCTTCAAGTTTGCATCACACGTCACCATTCTTGGTTGTCTAGACACAATCTCCAGGTGTAACTGACAAGAAATCTCAGGTTGTCTTCTGGGCCCATTTTGTAAAAAGCTGCTAAGCATAAATATTTTTTCGGTAGTGAAGGATACAAAACCAAAAACTTTTGTATTCTAATGTGAGTGTTTCACAGCTTGCTAGCTATTGGTAAACAATTTTACTGAACAGATTTTTTCTGTCGATAGAAATTAAATTGGGCCCTGATTGCACTTGGGCCAAGGTTGCTTAGCAGGAAAAAAGGGTGCTGAACAAATTTATCTGCTCAGCAAATATTTGCAGAGAACCAGTCATATGCAATGTAAATTAAATGGCATTTTGGCCAATAACCAGTTTCTGCCAAGTAAGATTTGTCTGTGCTTAGGTAAATATGTTTGAAGAGCCGCTCTGACCTTTCACCTTCCAGAATGAAATTCAAGGCTTGATGATATTACAAACTTTAACCCAACACAACAAATGTCTCCTGTTTGAAAGTGTGATGTAATTTAACTGTAAGCGACGCCCACTTCAAACAAGTGGCTCCGACAACAATTTCCAGGAATTACATTAAGCTAGTTTTCCCATTAAAGATTATGTTAACAAAATTAATTTTTAGGACTTGCCACTCTCACATTTTGAAAAGCTATAAGGACTTCTCAGATTTATCAGTTTCTTTCATAAGAAATGCCTTTGAATGAGAAAAAAATACATACAAACTTACATACAAACTTAGATGCCAGAAGTAACAACAAGTTTGGGACTTAATGACTTGCCAACATAATAGTGTTGGACCACTGACCAAATGCATAAGGGCACCAAATCTCAATAAATACTTAAACCACGTAATCTTGTTTGATTTCAAAAATAATGGAGATACCAATTTCTCTATGACAGTTGTATCATCACCACGGTAACCAATTATGGTGTCATACAAAGACAGAAATGAGAAAAATGGACACAAGGAGATGACTGTATGAAAATGATTTATTTCATGTTGGTGTGTTTCATAGTAACTTTTAAAATTTCTCAGGAAAGTAAAATGTGAAAGAGCCACATCACTTCGGCTAAAAAAGTTATGTATTGTAAATCTACCATTTCGGCTCCAGCTTGAGCTCCATCAGTGTTTTTTTTTTTTTTTTTTTTTTTTTTTTTTTTAACGAGTGATTTCATTATGGGACCTCAAACAGGCAGGTGGAGCCGGAGCCCAAGCTCAAGCCATGATTTCAAAAGACACCAAGATTCATTCTAAGATGAGTTCAATATCTGCCTTGTTCATGAGTTCGCCATCTTAAGTCTTATTCCCCGTCAACAGGTTCTGTTACAAGCAATGCTCATCATGGGTATCAGACTATTTTTTTGTTAAAATATGCTGGAAACCAGTTGCAAAAGGTACATACGACATGGTAATTTGGCCGGTAACCTATTTGAGGCAAGCACAATTTTTTTGTAGTGCTTGGCTACTTTTTGTGTTGAAGCTGCTTCATGAAATTGGGGCCGGAACTTGATTTTTTTATGTCAGGAATTACATATCATAGAACTAGAGGGTGCACTGACTATAACCGTGCAGTCCCACAATGGTCAACAACGTCCGAGGATTGTACTCTGTGTACTGATGCATGACCAGCATAATATTACAATCGGGTCAACACTATTTTTCTTGATGGGTAAAATCGCTTCGAGGGCCACGTTACATGGTTTCTATATCCTCTAGTTCTTGTATATACATGTAACTTTGTGTGAATAAAATGGCGTTGCTCAAATAACTAACACATCCATTTCACTGATGATGCATGCATGATGTCAGCCTAGGGAAGGCCTCAATTTCAAATCAACCATGAAGAAGGCAAATTAGGCAATACGTCAGCCCTGCCAACCAAAGTCACAACACAAACTGAAATGACAGTGGTACAAACCCACCTTGAAATGAATCTCAGCGTTTCATGAATTCTATCCCAGGGTGTGTTTATTTTGCACAGATGTGACTCTTGATCGATTGGATCAAGATTGTTCACTGATCCAGATGACTTTTAAAGGTGGATTTGTGAAATAAAGATGGCTGCATCCATCATGACTAAAGAGTACTGGTCGCTACTTGCTATTCGAGTAAAATTTCTCTGAAATGTTGGGTATTTTCAACCAATTTCTTGTTTCATATTCCAAAATAATTCAACAAGGATTTGTGGTTTTGAATTTGTTTGGTTTTGCTCCATCAAACAATCCAAACCAGGATCTCGTGCAAAACAAACACTGGCAAAATAAAGTAAAGATTCTGAAAAAGTCTTCAGATTTTTCACCCTAAATATATATAAACATTGATTCAACTGACACGCTCTATCACAAATTGATTATCCCTAACCATCCCTGACCCATCAAAATCCACTCGCATGTCTATTTGATTCTGTTGGACTGAGTACTGCACTGAGTAAACTGATAATGCTTTACATGGGATCAGGCATACCACCATAATCAGAATCCCAACAGTTTGGGTGTTGAGTTACTGAATGGTGTTGGACTGAGTACTGCACTGAGTAAACTGATCATGCTTTACATGGGATCAGGCATACCACCATAATCAGAATCCCAACAGTTTGGGTGTTGAGTTACTGAATGGTGTTGGACTGAGTACTGCACTGAGTAAACTGATCATGCTTTACATGGGATCAGGCCATACCACCATAATCAGAGTCCAACAGTTTGGGTGCTGAATTACCATATGGTGTTGGATTTTGTTAGAGTGAGGATGGATCCTAATAAACCACTCAAGGGAGATAGGATTAATGAACATGATTTTTCATAAATATAAGGGAATAAATACACTTTAAAACACTATATATATATAAAGTTAGTATTTGTTTGGCACTAAACACCCTGTGAGTCTTTAGTAACAGCCTTCCTTAACCCTCCTACTCCTAAGTTTGTGGTGGTATCATGTAGGTAAATCTCTCTTTTGAGTATGTGTGGTTCAGAAAGGAACCGTTGAACGCAATGTTTCGGACAGTATACTCTATTCCTAGCCAAGAGACTGTCAGGTCTTTCTTTCCTGTTAGTTGACCTATCATTTTAAAATCGTTCAACTGCAAAGGTTGTCTTTGGTGGCACAACTGTTCACAGAACCAACTGTGTAGACAGAGCGCATTAGCCGTGGAATAAAGTGCATGCTGATAGCGGTTCATGGTGTAATGGCGGTAACGGTAATGATAGCGCCCTCTGGTGGCGAGTGGTCCGTGGGGTGATAGCGGTTTAGATAGCGGTTAGGTTTTCGTGACTACACAACTGGAGCGTCTTGGAACCAAGACTAGGCTAGCGCATGCGTAAAAAGTATTTGCAGAGTAGTCTGTGTACAGTGAAGAAATGTTCACTACATGTAATCAGATTGCACGCTTGCTTAGTTTATCTTTTCCTCCAACCCAGAGTGAATGGTCAGACAGTAGGAGGGTTAATCAAACTACAAGTATTCTAACTTATGGAAAATCTTATTTATGGAGATGATTATTGGATACTCGCAAAACATTTTCAGATTTTCCACAAAATGCAACAGAATAAATATTTCAAAATCGAAACCCTGACACATCGATGAATACAGAATGCAACAACTGTTTAAAATGTATAAAAACGTCAATGGCTACAAATATTCCATGTATACAATAGTCTTGTAGCCCGATAAAAGGAAAGAATTCCATGAATTGTAACCATGATTCCCTCGGACTGTCAAGAAGGATTTCATAACACAGAAACTATCAATGTCAACAACTCCGGGCACAACAAAATACAATGGAAGTGTAAAATGTCATAACGGTGGAATAGTACAGAATTTATAACAAGATAAATAAATAATCATACACAGAGTATGATATCCTAAATAACATGTCACACACACTAAAGTATGTAATGTATACAGGTCCCCCTCCCCCTTCCCCTAGTCGACCTGAATGGACTTTTACCTTTAAAAAAAAAATCATAATAACAATAATAAACTTCAAAAAAGGGGCAACAATTTCCACAGAGCTTTTCAGCAGAAAATTGTAATACACAATTTGTTCCTGCTAAGCGTACAACAGCAGGAAACCAGTCAAAAAACGATACACATGACAAGCCATTTTTGGGCTGGTAACCATCATCTGCTCAGCAGAACGTTTGTTTTTGCGTCAGTGTTGAGTAAACTTCATGTTTGGCAGCTGTATGATAATTTTAGCACTGGAAGTATTTTGATAACTTATGCAGGCGCTTTTAGAAATTGTATTGGATTTATTTTTTCATTTTTCAGAAGAAAGCTAAGAAAAAACATTTCTGCGGGAGACCTGCCCCCCCCCCTCCAAAAAAAGGAAAAAAAGAAAAAAGAATGCCATAAAAACGGTTTTCAAGCTTCTGTCTTTGCAGGCAAGGTTCACTTTTCATGAAACAATCTAAAAGTCTCTCACACCAGCCGATGTTTGAAATATTGCTTGTTTATGCTTTGTGTGAATGTAGATTTGCCATGAAAATGGTTGAAGAGTGTCCAGTAAAACATTGTCCTGCTCTTCTGCATGAAATTATGATCTAGACAGTTCAAATACCCCATACACTTATTATAACTAATGACGAGATTCAAACAATTTAGTAAACCCAAATGTTTTGGATACGGCATCCAAAACATTTACGAGGTTTTCATACCCTTCTCCCCCATGAAAATTCAAAAATTAAACCTTACCCAGAATATTATGTCGGGAAGGTTTTGGGCATTTTCTATTTGTGGTTTTTTTTACCATCCATCATAACAAAAAAACATCTTGCATAAATTGCCTCGTATCCTTTTTCTTCTGTTCAAAGTCTCAACTCCTACTCTCTGCCTCCAATGCAAACATTCTCAACATGTACCACACCCCAAAACCCAAACCGAAGATGACTGCCATTATAGGGCTCCCTCTAGAGGCCAGCACCGAACCAATGAATATGAAAAAATAGAGAAGATAGAGAAGAATTTCACCTTTAAGGCCCAGGGTTGGCTCAAGTAGATTCTCTTTTCCGTCCACTGTTTTTGTTTAAGAGCAAAAAAAAGAGGAAGAAGATTATTACGAGTATGAATAGGATTTCTCTAACTTGATGTAATAATTGCATCGTGGAGAGAGAATATTAGTTTTGTTTTATCCTTTCCCTGATGTTGCAGTAAAAACCAAAATAGTATTTGCAAATTGTATGGTAACCAGGAAAACGAAACTTGACACCAATATCTTAACTGCGAGATTATCGAGCATGACTGCTGATAACAGGCCAAGTCCTGGTCAGCAGCGCCATAAAATTGGGCCTTGTTTAGGGATGCAAGGGTTCGGAGTTTGAATCCCACCCGAGTACCCTGCACATTTTTTTTTTCTTTTAACAGGACTAAGAAAGTTCCGAGTATACTGTGCTTGTCACACATCAGTTTACAGGCAAAAAACTTTTGAAAACTTAAAAGTTGTACAAGAAAATTATATTAGAATAATCAGATTTCATTCCCGGAGTGACCAGTGCCCATCTTCATTTCACTGCTTATAGCGGAATGATGTGTTTTACATGGACTGTAACCTTCCGAGCATTTCTGGTTAGCAGGGCCATGAAATTGGGACCAGGTGTTTCAATTTCACTTCGGACAACTCTTAATGTTCATCTTTTTTCACTAGAGCACTCTAGTCCTGGGACGGCACTTTAAAAAGTTGACTTACGTATAGATTTCTCGACACAGCCATCTGTAGTCTGCAAGTATCCATCCTCGCACTCGCACAAAAAACTGCCGGGAACGTTTTTACAGAACATGTGATCCTTCGTACACGTCTCGTCAGTGTCGCACTCGTTTATATCTGCGATATAACAAAAGTACAAGACAAAAACAAAATAAAGCCACGGTCCAGAGGCCCGTACTGGGTAACTTTGATTCTATTATTCAGGACATGACTTTGCCACGTGTATTGTCTTGTAAAAACGTGGAGGCAATGGAGGCTTCCATGCCCCCCTGGTCATTGCCTTGGTGCTCCTTCAAATAATAATAATAATAAATAATAGTGGCTTCTTATAGAGCGCACAGGTCCGTCAGGCATGACGCTCATGGCGCTGTACAAGCAAAATAAATACAAATACAGAATAAATTACAATATAAACAGATATATATATGTCTATACAGCATTAGCATATTGACTAACTTAGGCTGACTTTAAGATAAAGATACAGGATAAGGAACGACTTTCAGTTCCATGAAACAGAATTACAAAGTGAACAGATATGTTTTGAGTAATTGTTTGAAAGAACTAGCGGAGGAAGCTTGGCGAAGAACAAGAGGAAGATTGTTCCAGAGAGATGGGCCTGCGCGGGAAAGGCTGTGGTCATCCCAAGAGTGCCTGGACAAATTCTACTTTTCCCTCACAGCACTGGCAGTGACCAAGGCAGAAAGGGCACCTTAACCTGTTAGGCACGACCTCACCATACTTTAAACAAACTATTGTAATTATTGATAATTGAACAGAGGATAGAAAACTTCTGAGTCACTAGTTGAACCTCACCTTTGCACGTCGTCTCCTCCATTGTGAAACCCGTTTTGCATTTCACACAGCTCTCCGGCCCCTCGCCTATGCAAGTCTCGCATGCCATGTGGCACTCCACCACTTGAAAGAACCTGGGGAGTTGTCACAGAATTGCCTGGACTCACAGGGTGGGTGGTCCTGGTTACACTCATCTATATCTGGGGGTTTTTAAAGAGGAAAATATGGGGTGTTCAATTAAACTGGTATCCTATTTTTATCCATATGGTTAACCAGTTTACACGTTGGTATATACGCGATGGCTTTGCGATGTCTCTGCTTGGTATTATTTTTCTGAAATTTTCAGCATTTCTGGAGTAATAATTTTTCCTTTGAGAATATGGTTGTCACAATGAAAGCCTGACTTAATACCAGGAAAGAGATCAAAGGGTCTCATAGTGTATGGCAGAGCAACTGTGCACAAAACTATCTGTAAACTTGTGTAGATGCATTCCCCACATATTGTAGGCCGGCATAGTTTATCTATCATTCAAAACCACAGTGGATGATCCAGTAGGAGGGTTGACTGTGTACTAAGTAGAACCAATCACCACATGATATTATATTGCAGGCCGGCATAGTGCATCTATAATTCAAAACCATGTGGTTGATATCAAAATGGTCAGACAGCAAGAGGTACTTGTGCTCAAAGCATCAAAGCGAGACAAAAAACAAATTTAATTCTTATAACAAATTGTCAAAGATAGCATAACACCAGACATCTATTCCCAGTAGTGAGAAGTTACCTTGACAGCCCTTCTCTTCCACCAGGTTGTACCCTCCTTTGCATTTCTTGCATCCTGTAGGTCCCCCATGGGTACACGTTGAGGCACATGATTCATCACATCCTAAAAATTGAGATCACAACATGGGGTTTATGTGTAATAATGGGAGAGCCCCAAATCTTAACGGTTATGGCTGTAAGCAAAGCACTCCATACATCAAGTCACAATGTTACAAATTGTAGTAAACAGTGCCAGATAAGAATATATATTCACTAACAATTAAGGGCTCGAATTTTTTTACACTGGACCGCTTGTCCCGAGGCCAGTGATTTTAGCATCGGGCTAATACACCCAAGTCCGGTGGTCTTGTGTTTGTGTTCAAATGTTGACTTTCAGTCTGATAAATACAAGTCTGTTGATTATCAAAGACTACTTACCCATAATATACAAATGAGATAAATCTTCTCTTAGTGCTTTTTTTCAAATTCAAACAGTTCAATTATTAATCTGTGTAGGCATTTGTTCTTCTCACTTCAATTCTGGTCTTCCAGTACTCCAAATTCCGGTTCAGTAAATATTTTGAGCTACAAGCCCTGCGGTCTTGTTGGTTTTTCCCCCAAATTTTAGCCCTGCAATTTGACAACTAATTACATTTTATGATTTTATTTAAGCCATTCGTGTTGGAACTTGCACTAACATGTACAACAAATACATTGACTTCTTCCATAAAACAACCAATGTCCACAGCAGCAATATTTATGAAATCTTCATAATGATGAGTTTCTTTGACCACTAAGAAATCCACAAATGGGCAGGAATCCGTAAGTGGGCAGAAATCCATAAATGAGCAGAAATCCCTACATGGGTACGAAGCGCCTGGCTTACACTCTAACCCACTCTGCACATCTTTAAAGAACGTTACATTGTCTTGAAGACTAACCTGTGCAGACAGTATGCGTCTCATTACTCATCTCCGTGAAGAAACCATTTTTACAAACATCGCATAAATCTCCCTTGTAACCTCCGTTGCATTTACATTTTCCCGTACCACCGCGTGTTCCACCACCCTGTAAACGAAACAGGTCAGTAAAGCAGGATTATTTTCAAGTTTGAAAAAAAGGAACTGAAGCAATGAAGTTGTGGACAATCAGGTTTCTCCTGAAAACGAACAGAGTATACTGTTAGAAACGGCGAGACCACACCGGCTAAGAGCCAACACTCTCACAAAAAAGATTTACACATGGTTGTACCCGCAAGTTTACTATTTATTTATAGTTCCTTCTGACAATTTTAAAGTTGCCTCGCCTGATTTTTGCCAGAAAACATAAAAACTTTTTACAATATTTTTCTCTAAACGAATTTTGACAAGATGATGGTGTTTCATCCATGTACTTCCTCCTGATGCAGATGATCAATGCATACTGATTGAGAACATCAAGTTCTTCAGGGGTGAGATTCATTCCTGACCAAAAAGGTCTGAAAGTTGGATCCAAATTTCAGGAAAATAATGTTTTTTTAATTTTGTTTATTCCTGAAGACCTTTTCTAGAACCACCTTATTTTCTTCCCCTCGTGTTAAGACAAATTTGCAAGAGGGCAAATTTTCCTTTAATTTAAACCCCCCCCCCCCAAAAAAAAGGAAATGGAGGTTAGGAGTAAACTTACCGAACACTTTCCATTGCTTTTACATGGTCTCTCCAACCCTCCTAGACATTCTACAAAATAAAAACACAAAGTCTGAAATCAAGAAATGATGACAAAAACTCTTTTGTAATCCACTGATGCGCTTGATTAGCTTCCCCAGACATTACCGAGGTTAATGTAGTCTTGGCCAAGATGTGACAAAACCATGCAAATTTATCCATTTAAATTTGTAATGAAGTTTCAGTATCTTCCAGTATGCATCTTCTTTTTTCATTTTCTTCCTTGCATTTTTGGGGGGCGGCTAGTGGGGATTTTTCTAATGGGGGGGGGCTAAAGCCTCCCCTAGTCCTGGTTTCCTCGCACAGCCTCAGGAGTCTCTGGCAGCTACACTGTATGGTAGCAAGTAACCAGCTTATTTTCCTTGCCGAAATAGGCAAGCAAAAGGAAAGAAAAAAAATAGGCACTAACGTTACAGAGGGATGTTATGTTTCAGTCGTGAAATACTTGAGGACCACAAACAGATACTAGAGTGTAATCATAATTCCTAAATCTATAACTGGTAAAAAATATGGTTTCCCTACCTTCGCAATTTGGACCAAATCTATTCTCAGGACAGCAAACTGTAGAGAAAATGTGAACAAAAAAGTATACAAATTGTGAACAAAAATGGATGGCTGAACACATACTTTAGACAAAAAAAACTTTAAAAGAGTAAATTCATCAAGATACTACTTGGAAAAGAAGAAAGTTCTAGATTAACCAGTCTGACTTCCCGAGTCATGTGTTTAAACTCCTTGCACAATTAAGATAAATAAATCAGTGTTCTCCCTTAGCCCTGGTAGGACGTCAGTATCCGTTGCATGCAACGGAGGAGTCCAACCTCGGCTATGTTCTCCCTATGCACAAGCTAGCGTATCGAGCCAAAACCAGAATACATGCGAATTCCAGAATGTCACGGCTCCAGTTTAAGTTTTGGAAAAAAACCTGAGGTGAACCCTATTAGTTGTAAATACAGCATCATCCAATTACTGAACTGTGTGGACAATAAGAAGTAACTATAACTATAAATAGTAGTAAACTTGCGGGTACAACCATGTGTAAAATCTCTTTTGTGTGAGTGTTGGCTCTGAAAAGAGCCGGTTTGGTCTCGACGTTTCGAACAGTATACTCTGCTCGTCTTCATTGTGTGGCCAATGCCACAGAGATGTCTGCGTTCTCAAAAACATGGGATTTGTGGTTCTGTAAATGTGAAGACTGGCTACAGTGTTCTATTTTTTAATCCTGGTGGATCCTGGAAAGTGTGTTAACATCTGCACCTACTCTCTGGACCAATCTCCCCCATCACATTCGTTCTATCACCTCCTTTAAATCATACAAAAGTGCCCTGACAACCCACCTTTTTTTCTATACAGCATTAATTACCTTGCTTGTGTGTTAATCATTCAGTCAATTGTACATAATTTAACAGGTTATTTATTTGAGTTTTTGTACAGCGCCTAGAGATAACTTTATATTAGGCGCTATATAAATTTCTTTTACAGGTCAGCTCATAGTTTAAGACTGGAATCGGTAGAAACGGTTAAACAGTAAACGGAAGTCAAAAGTTCTGTTTAAATTCCGTTCAGGAAAAATAAGTGTAGATGCACAACTCTATTTAAAGGGAGAATGCTGGAAGAAAAAGAACGCTACTTACTTTTGAGAGTGTCTATACAAAACCATTGCAGTAAATCTGGATGCTCCGTTTGGTGTTGTGTCCACCATGTCTCTATTGTTTCTTCATTGTGTTCAAGCATTGTATTGCACTGTAAATAAACAATGATTTTGTTTGTTTGTTTGTTTGTTTATTTTATGTATTCATTAATTTATTTGTTATTTCAACCGGGTGGACCATTCGGTTATACGCTGGGCTCCCATCGGTCATCAGCAATCAACCATGTTGTCAAAGACAGCAATTAAAACATTCAACAATGACAAAGTAAACGCACTAAAAACAATCTGTGATAAAACATTGAATTGAACAATTGTAAAACATCAACAAATCTTTGGAAAATGCAAAAAACAAATTGTTTTTCTTCAATTCAAACCAATGTAACCAAACTGAGGCTGGAAAGGAAAAATAGTCTGGCCCCTTTTTACAAATTGAGAATTACAACTATCAGTGCCCTTGAGTACACAGGGAATATGACAAAGATGGCTGCAATGTGATAACGGTCTACTCCAAAGATTAGAGAGCGCGGAAGGTGCAAGACTGGAAACTGGAGCTTTATCTTTTTGTAGGAATGGGGAAATACGCATGGGCACCATTCCAGCAAGCAAATGTTTTGTTTACCATTGATAGCGCTGGTCATTGTCTGCACTGATTTATGTTGCATCACATGTACATGTACCATCCTTCGGCGCTCTATACGCTTTTGTTCTACTCTCACCTCATGTTTGTCTTTGGTGCATAACCGCTCCACAATTTCAATCAGCCTTGTTTCACTGTGTAAAAAAAAAGACAAAATGACACGGTAAATACATTACAGTAAACTTCCAAATGTGTTTTACTGTTTAAAAAAACCTAAAACAGTAAATACATTACAGTGAACTTCCAAATTTGCAATTTGATATCAGTTTCCCATGTGGTTTATTACTTGATAATTGATATTTGACATAAAGAAGATCCCCTGGCTGCCACTTCTCAGGTTGTATCGTAAACTTGGGTGTGATCCCTGGCTACAAAGCAGTATGGCTTCTGACTGGCACCCCCGAACAAAGATATTGACAAAATAGGGAGACCACCAACATAGGGCTAGATAGCTCAGTTGGTAGAGCGCCGGCACATTAATCCCAGAGGCCGATGGTTCAAATTCCATTCTAGTCAATTTTTCTTTGTTTAACCCCAAATCATTCAAAATATACCCAGTTATTGCTTGATTTATTTGTGTACAATTTTATTCTGTTTATTTGTCGTGTCTTGCCTATTGATACATGTAGGTTTCAATGTGAACACACAGTCATGTGAGAACTGTATGCAGCATGTACACATTTCAAAAACTCATTGCACGATTGGTTAGTGAACAACGCGGCAGCGTTAATAATTTGAGCTATTGATGTGCCTGCAAGCCAAATCGCAATCTGCCCGTAAAGATGGAGTCTATTGGGAGCTATCTATAGGCCTCCCTGATCAAGCTGTGCTGTATTTTGGGGATTTGCCTCTGTTTCGCTCTCTCCTCAGAGTTGTCATTTCAGTTTTTCTACTATCTTTGTTTTTCTTGTATTTTTTTCTGTATTACTGTACACCGTACATTTTCTTGTATCTATTGGTTTATGCGTTACAGAGATCAATTTTTATTTGAATTGAATTGAACTTGATATTTAGTTTTGGCAGTGCAATCAGGAGCATTGCAAATGGTTTTATTTTATGACTTTTGTAAATTTGATCTTAAATCTTCTTCTTTTTTATAATCAATAAATAAATAATTTGTGTGTTTGCGTTATCAGCCTGCACTTTGAACATAACCTGCCCGATCTACGATCTTGTGCATGGGGAACCCTTGATAATCCTAGATAAAACAACACAAGAAAGGAAGTAGGATTAAGAAGTTTGTAGTAAGAAAATAAAATTGTACCGGCCAGTACAACCCTTTTCATTCTCTTTAAAAAAAAACATTTATGCTATCCAAAAAATAGGCCTACCAGTATCTGAAATAAGTCTGCAGACCAGCAAATAAAACAAGGTTATTTTAATACTTAGTATGATACCAGTAACATGTTAGAAAAGTTTTGACCACTGAAATGATTGAGTACATCTGCTGGTATAGACTGTACATTATGCCCAAGTTCATAGAACAGATTGCTGTTCATCTTAGGAATTGATTACAAATCCTGACCATCATCACTCTGACTGCATACTTGGGACAATACACTGACATAGGCACAGCATTTCACAAACTGCTACTACCTGTGTACTTACTCTCTTTGAATCAAAATAAGGTACAACAGACTGCTGCTTCAGATGCTTACATTCTCGACTAAACAAGATAAGGTCCAGCATTGGTAATCTTGGCAAAACTACAGATTTGGGTAAATATGCCTACTCTCTTTGAATCAAGGTAACATACGGCAAACTGCTGCATTAGAAACTTACATTCTCTATGAAACAATATAAGGTACAGCACTGCTAATGTTGGCAAAACTGCAGTGAGGCTAAACCCAAGATCATCATTTTCTACACCACCTGCCCACGAAAAAGAACGAGGGAATGGAATCTGTCTGAATGTCACCCACAGTGACCTTTGACCTGGCTGTTTGATCTCTAAAGAGCCTCAGAGCTGACCGTCACCCAAAAAAAGCCGACTTCTAACAACAGATTATCCCAACACTGTAAGTACACATTCTCTTCATCCATTTAGATCATGTCACCTTGTTTACAGACAGGGGGACCATTTACATTCCAGGGCATTTCCTAGCAGGCAAGATACTTCACTTGTCATGAGAAAAGAAACTAATTTTGTATCATCTCATAAAATCTAGACTTGTAAAAATAACGGTTAAACAAATTATGAGAGCCGTCCGCTTCGTTTCAAAAGTTTGTAAAAATTGGACGTTGACATTTCAACAAAACATGTTTTTCTCCATTGAGCGGTGTTTCGTGCCTGCACAAAGTCCAGGCTTCGCAACTCTTTTGCATTATGTCAAAGGTTACACTGTCCCAAGTGTCTATGACTGGAAACCTCCCACAACCTCCATTATCATTTATGTAGTCTTTGGATGGGTAGCCAAACACCCAAGTGTTTGGATTGTGATCAAACTACTAGAGTGCATGGCCCCAAGCAAGGAGTCAGTAGGGAAGCAAAGCAGACAGCTGGATTTTGAAGGACTTGGGGTGATCCCATGCAACTGGAGATGTGTAAAACTTTAAAGGAACAGTTGCCTTCAAATCTCATGAAATTTTACTGTTTGGAGGTGTTCCTTATACTTATTAATGTGTTATAATTAGTGAATGGTAATTTAAAAAAACAAACATTGACCTCTGACCCCCGAGACATGTCCTGCGAAATGTATACGTTTTTCAAGCCGTCAATACGATCATCGATGCAATAACAGTAACGGGTACCAGACCTTCTTACACCACACAAAGCATTGGTGTTACTAGGTTGGCCCGCTAAAATCATACATTGTACGAGAACCCTGTCTTCGCGTCGTCTACTGTTACTGCAGCATGCAGGGGGAGGTCTATGGGTGGTATGGCCGCAGGGTTTTGCTGCTGCTGGTACATCCCTGGACGCCCGGACGGACCGAGGACTTTCTACTTAATTATTTAACGTATGTTTTTTCTTTCTTTTTTCATTCATTTATTAACTAGATATTTATTGGAATACAATAAACAGATGGTAATCGTAACATTTTTAATAAAATAATTGCTCAGTCGTAGTTCAACAGCTGTGACTGGAAATAAGACTAATAGAATTTGTCCGCCATTTATGGGAGTCAAAATCTTGACTCTCATAAATGGCGGAGCGTTTTGTTTCGCGAAAGTTATCAAAAGCGAAGCATTTCTAAGGCACGTTTGTGTGGATCATTATATTCTACTTTTTAAACATCTTTCCGACCGTGCTCATTATACATCAAACGCTTGTTATAGCCCAAAAGCGCCCAACCCGAAGGCAACGTGTTCCTTTAAAAAACGATGCACAACTCTTTTTTCCTTATAAATGTCTTGAGGAACTTTCTATTCATAAAGCAAATTCATCATGGTATGGCAATTCGTTGAAAATATGGATATTTCTATTCATCTCTGCTTCGCCGAGAAGAGGTTAGTAGTTAATTTATACTATGTGCTAATCACTGCAAATATCTGTTTAAACACTGCATAGGTTTGTGGAGCCATCAAGCATGATAAGAGACTACTCTCTTTTGAATAAGTGCGGCTCTAAGAAGAATTGAAACTCATCATTTTGAAGTGTATGCTCTACGCTTTATCACCAGCCCACTATTGATTCATTGCGAAATGCCTGTGGTTCTTGCCTGCCCATTGTTTCCTCTCACATACGAATAATCAATAGTGATCTTCTGCCATCAAGTATGGGATAGTTTGTCAACCATGTGAGATTTCTGCTGGTATTGAGTTAAGACCATCTGTCTGACAGAATGGACATTTGTCTTTGAACAAGCACAAAATTGTACATGTTAAAAAAATCTGTTTTCAGGAAGATTTTGAGAAAGCTGTTGAGATTGTTTAAGTTGCATGGCCCAATTTTTGCCCGCAATTTTTGTTTTCTCTGAATTATTTTTTGTTTTCAAAACTAAAAAATTAAAACTTCTACATATTCCACAGACAATGCATTTAACATCCAAAATTGTTTGTACAATGTACATGGCTGATGAGCGTGATTTAATGTCAGGACCCCAACGATAATTCATTTTCTGTTTATAATTAACTACTACTCTATCAGTGGCGGATTTATTCAGAATGCAATAACTTAAATGAAAGCTGAAAACGTTCTTGAATCTAAATAAATTGCTATTTACAATTTAAATCAAAGTGTTGATGTTCTTCATGGTTTACTTCGTGGCTTGTCGTTCAGGGACGCCATCTTGGAATTTGTCTTCATTCAGGGCTTGCACCGAATGATCACTACATCAAACAAAATTCATTGATCCTGCCGTGTTCGTTACAGCGATGTTCTACTGTACTTTGCTAATTTGCATTCTTGGCTGAGATTCTGAGAAAAGGTGTAATTGTAACTGCTTGGGTTTCTTAAAAACAAAAAATAAGTGCCAATAACTACTGCAATATCTTTACACAAGTCCTTTACAGAGAAAATGTAGCAAGTATAGGGGAAGTTCACACCAATACGATATCACAGAGAAATATTGCCATCTGAAATACCGTCTTTCTGTGGAAATAGCATTCAAACTTTAAAGACCCCCGAAATCACTGTTGCTTATTACAATTGCCACAATCGTGCCAATTTAAATAAGACACATATACCATGAACTAAACAATTTTTGTCCGAACAAGGATTACTGAATTTGATAAAAAAAAATTTTATTCTGCTCATTTAGAGTAAAGGTTGATATTAAATTTTTTCTGAGAAAGAAAAAAACACATTATTAAAAAAAATCAGATGTACCTTAAGTACATTGTAATTTTTGTTTTTGTTACAAATAAAATTTAATCTAATCAACTTAATGTTCATAACTTAAGACAGCCACATAAGTTCCTAATTTAATCTAATTTCCCTTAAATACCTTGTGGAATATTTGCCTAGCTTTTTCTCCTCCCAGTCCGTGTCACCACCAGCGAAATTGTATCGCGCCGTACGCTCCATCCCCTGCAGGGCAAACAAAAATACAGTTGGTCAGTTGTAAAGAATTCAGCAAAACTATTGCAGCTATAGGAAAAAACCAATGCGGCGTACACATTTGTTCATAAACTTTAATTTTTTCTATCATGTTGGGTTTTCTCAATTCTTCCGACTAGAAACTTCATACAAAGTAGGCGTTTTTATTTCTCTCCATTTTCCTGGTACAAGTTGCTATTTTCCCTCCTTTTGTTGTATAAAAAGAGGGTGTAGGAAGGAAACTATGAGTAACTAGTTTTTAGAGTTCCAGTTAATTTAATCAACGTCTAATTATTGTTATGTTGCAAATTTTATCTGTATAATTATTCTTATTTATTAATCTGTTTTTTGGGGGTTTTTTTTCTTTTTTTTTTTTACCATTTGTTTACTCTTTTTTTTTTTAAACTTATACTCCTCTGGTTCCTGCCTTGAATAACACACATCTTAGCAGATTAGTGTTTCCTTCTAACAAACCATGGAATTATCATTAATCAGAGCAATAACTTGGTCATCTACATGCATTTACACAATGGAAGACTTTTGAACGCTACATGTAGATGGCAGCAGACCTACCAGGTAAAATTCCATTGATTACATAATTCTTAGCATGCCCACATTGCCGAGAACTACGGATTTACCTGGTAAGCCTGCTGCCACCTAGCATCCCAAGAGTCCCCCATTGGTTCAATGCAACATTGGTATCACTCAGTGTGCTGGATGACACAACCTTTTCACACAACAAAACCATTAATTAAGAGAACAAAAAAAACACTACAATACAAAAAAAAGCAGCACATCAGAGGCAAGAGTTTTATTTAAACGCCATCAACCAGAACTTACCTCTTTGAAAGACTTGACCAGCTCCCTACATGTGTCACACTTCTTCTTGATTTCCTCATTTTTCTTCTTGTTTGCGAGATTGCCAACCACAAGGAGTAGAAAAACCACAGCTACATGGAAAGTTAGGTTCTTTATTGAGGCCATGTTTGTACACAGTATAACTCCACCAGCTGTCTGAAGGAATGGAGCATAAAATGCCTTCTAATAACTCAAAGTTGTTTCTTTTTGATCAGTTTCACCGAAATCCCCAGCTCAGCTAGCTCAAGATGGTTCTGAAAATAACAAGTTTTAAACAGTTCAAATACTATATTATTTGGTCTATGAAAAAGGAATTCTGCTTAAATAGTGGGTCCATCCCGTAAAGCAGAAAACTTCTGCTTACATGTTTTGCAGATGTGTAATAGCAAATGAGTACAATCACACTCACACACTGTAAGCAAATCTACTTAGTACTGTAATGTCAATGTCTGTGCCTACTCCTAGAATTATGAGGTTCCATGAACCTCATAGAGGTCCATGTACAAACTACAATACAAAACTTTTTTTCATTTACGTTTCTGCACCTGGAGTTCTCATTTGAAATCGGATCTCGCCAAAATTAGGCTCTACGTGTTCCTTGGAATCTCATTGAGCGTTGCATGGGTAAAGAAAATCCACTCCGCAAATTTAAAATTGTTAAAAAGCAATAAATTCTTACCGTCATTCCCAGTCCTCTTCAAACAGTGTGAGTGTTGTAACAAATATGGCGCTGGAGTCACATGATGTGTGTACAAAACCAACCTACAGTTGCCGGGACCAGCGTTGCTGCGCGCGGAGTACCAGTTTGTTCGGTAGACCTTTGCGAGCGCAGCAAGCGCCATATTTGTTATAACACTCACACTGTTTGAGGAGGACTGGGAATGACGGTAAGAATTTATTGCTTTTTAACAATTTTAAATTTGCGGAGCGGATTTTCTTGACCCATGCAACGCTCAATGAGATTCCAAGGAACATGTAGAGCCTAATTTTGGCGAGATCCGATTTCAAATGAGAACTCCAGGTGCAGAAACGTAAATGAAAAAAAGTTTTGTTTTGTAGTTTGTACATGGACCTCTATGAGGTTCATGGAACCTCATAATTCTAGGAGTAGTCTGTGCCATGGTCATCAATTCATTGTATTTGTTTTAAGTTCAATGAATCATCTTTTGCATAAAATAGTTAGTGGCCTTGAGTTGTGGTCCAGTTGATGAAAAAGTAAATAGTCCGGCCGAACACAAACAACTAACAGTACACTGTAACACTAAAGCACTACATCAGTAACACTCTACGTCTCTCTAGTCACGGAGGTAGCCCTAGTAGTCTTTGTATCATGCCGAATTGTAATTGATTTGTATCATGACACGGAGAGCATAGAACAAGGACTGTCATTGTTTTAATACACCTGTAATCAGTACTGTAGTAGCGGTACTATCATCTACCTCCATGTATAGTTGCGATAATCGTAACCCTCCATCCTCCCGACGGTCTGGAGGGTTACGATTATCGCAACTACTGTAAAATAGTACTCTGTGTTTACTACTACTACCTTGCACCTGTAATAATTAATTATAAGTAACGTCAACTATTGCCGGATCGGAAAGAGTGTGATTGTGTATGGGTCTTTACTCTTTAGTTTTGCGACGTCTAGACCATCCCGTGATGCGTGAGCAACGTCGCGAAACAAAGACTCTTCCTCCCTGCACACAGTCCTACTCCTCCTCCTACCTAGCTCATTCACCGACGACACCGCTTGCGGTTTTACACAGACGAACAGGGAAGTCCTCATTCGACACTCTTATTATAAAACTTACAGATAATTTTGTATTGCAAATCCTTTATGTGATTGGTAATACTTACTGGTTAATAGGTAGATTAATACAGCTGATCCGACCATGGATGTAAAAAAAGAAATGCTACGTACGAGACGACGAGCCGGCCTTCTCTGTCTGATCGTTACATGGGCGCTGCCATTTTGTTCAGAAATTGCTCTACCAGCCAATGGACTTACGCCACATGACTTGAATAACAAAGCCCACGTTACCTATAAAAATAGCGCCCTCAATATTTTTTGGTGGACTTCTCAGTGGAGGCAGGCATTCGATCCAAAGTCAGATTACAATTAAATAATACTTCGAAGAATAAATTATGATAACGTGAACTGATGTAAATAAAGGACTTCACTGTGTATGGGCATGGACAGAGCTACGTTTGTTGTTTAGCAAGTTTTGTTGACATTAGATAAACAAAAAAAAACACAAAAAACACACACAAAATAATAACAATGATAATAATACAAAAATAAAAACATATAAATAACAAAACAAAAAAAACAAGCTAATAAACAAACAAGCAAATTCAATATTTCACTCTCAAAAGCACGCGAACAAAATTAGGCCTAATTGTCACAGACCATGATCCGCACGACCCTGTTGTTATACGTGAAAGCATATGAAATGAAGCTCAATCGGTAATCGTAGTCGCTAGAAAACAATTGTAGAAAAAATGCATCATAGTAAGTAGGCCTACAAAATTATAAACTAACTAGACCTTAGGTGTTTGTGAACAAACACAAAGCTGTTCCGTTTTGTTTTAATTTGATTAAACGCTCTGTATTAAGCTAGCAGACATCACAAAGATTATGACTTTATGGCATGTGGTTCTTTATGGATCTTCATTATAAGTTGTGTGCAAAATCTGTAAACAGCCAGTCTGAAAATGTTGTGCATAGTCCGTATAGTGTCCCCAACAAATCCCGTCCCATAAGTGTCAAGCGCTTCCAAGTTGGCGTAATGTTTTCCCTCAACCATTTCCTAACCTCCATGCCTCAACCAATACCTCCCCGCCCTATGGATTCAGAGGTCTTGTTTTCGTGCCCTCCATGTCCCATCCATCATCGTTCCCCTAACCACACGGTCCAGTAATAAAGGTGTGATCACATCACACTTTGATATGATTTAAAATGTGATTTATACTATAAATCCATGTATCTTAATTGTTTTATTGTTCTACACTGCCCCAATTATACGTCAACTTCAAAAAACAACAACAATGAGTCCACCGGGTCAAGACCACTTTTGACTCGATTTCTTAAAGACACTGTAGGCAAAAGAGATCAGCAGAGCGTTTTAGAATGATCGTCATAGACCAACCTGTAACATCACATAGTTCCCAAAAAGAACCTGGCCTACAGGCAGCCACGGTTTGTAATACACAGCTCGATCGAAGAAAACATTAAATATTATTTGACATCTTTATGGACTGGATTGCTGTCTGATATGTATAAACGTTTTATAACATGAAGAAACAATTGGGCCCATCTCAAACTTGTGCGTCCGTTATTGTTTTATATCTGGCGTGTTGAGATCTTGGCGGATAAGAGCACCGGACTCAAGCTCTGGTGTTTTTGTTCAGCAGAGTGTGGGTTCGAGTCCCAGTCGTAACACTTGTGTCCTTAAGCGAGACGGGACGTAAAGCCGTTGGTCCCGTGTGTTGTGTAATGCACGTAAAAGAACCCAGTGCATTTTCGAAAGAGAAGGGGTTCGCCAGTGTTCAGTGGTTTGATTGGCAGCATATTGCGCCAACGCACCTTGTAAACCATTACATTGTGCTATGTAAAGGAATAGGTCTCAAACTTCAAAAAGTAGCTCCACATATACCTTGGAGGAAAATACTGACTGTTGAAGCGCCTTGAGCGTCACTGAGTGACGGATATGAGCGCTATCAGCAATTTCACGAAGTGCCAAAAAACTCACCTTGAAAAATCGGTAGAAACCTCATATTGATTTTTTTGTTGGTTTCGATGTAGTTGATTGGTATCTAACAATTGACAAAGTTACAACTCTCAAAAGCGTCTACTTTCTTAATTAGTCTATGAAAGGCAAAAACCCGAAGAACCTGGAATTGCGTTTTCACGAAGAGCCAAAAACCTTTTTGTCATTTTGTGTATTCGCGACCGCGTTGATTGTATAGCTGGCACATTGCCAATCATGAGTGCTCCGGCTTTTGCGTTTTCACGAAGTGACAAAAACTTTGTTATTGCGTTTTCACGAACAGCCAAAAAGTTTACACACGACGCGCGCGTGCTGCACACAGACCACAATTTGTACAGTTTTGTATGATTTAGGATCTCTACTTCCCTGATATGTAAAATTTTAAAGATTAAACTGCGAATAGTCTACCAACCAGTAATTTTAAAATTAGCTTAACTTCAAACGCGGTTTTCTCCAAACATACATTTTTGGCTTTATGGGACTTTTTGGCACTTCGTGAAATTGCTGACGATATAAGAAGCCACTGTTATCTCTTGAATTTATGTAGGATTATATGGCAACAAAATTAAAGATTCCAATTATGACCAGTGTTTGCCTATAGGTATAAAGTATCTTGCCAGCCAGAAAATGCCCTGGAATGTTCAGGGTCACTCTTTTTGTAAACAGAGATTCCATGGTCTATGGCCTACGGTAATGCCAATTTGACCTGGTGAGATCTTTTAGTTTGAAACTTAAAGGAACATTATTGGTAAGAAAAAAAACTTGTAAAATATACTTTTGATCACAGATTTACACAAAACTTACACGGTGTAATGATGATGCTTAGAAAACATCCCTTAAAATATTTCTGTCTGAAATGTCATATTGATGAGAAATGAATAAACTAATTTTCCGATTGGAGTTTATCGCTCAGTGAGCGTTTTATTCATTTCATTAAAATCTATGATTTCATGCAAATGTGTAATCGGTTTTTCACTATTTTCTCGTGACCCAGATGGCCGATCGATCTCAAACCTCTACAGGTTTGTCAGTTTATGTATATGGTGGATTACATAAAGTGCTTACACTGCCAGCAACTGTTTTGTTAGCAAAAACCAGTTCTGTAATGTTCCTTTAACGAAATAATGTCCATCATCAGATGAATGTATTTATAAAAGGACAGGTCTTGGTGCAAGCATGGAGGAAGTTCTTCCTCCATGGTGCAAGTGTGTGTCTAATCTTTCCTCATGATGGAAAAGTCGAGAGTCAAGTTATCAATCATTGCTCTCGCTCTCTTTTTATGTCACTGCTGAACATGTTGAAGGGCACAAACTGATGGTACGACCGACTGAGTGATAATCCAAAGGTTCCCCCGAGTATCGCCAGTGTCAGTTGTACATCGACACAATGGTATCCATCAAGCGCGGCCATGCATGGAAAACCTTTCACAAGCTGATAATCCACTGTAGGCCTATAAGACTTGCCTCGATTTTTGTGTACCGTACAAACAAGTCAGAAGGGGGTTAATGTATTGCCACTGTGGAGGGTGAACCCCAAGTGCATTGGTATCACGCCACACTCTGCCTGTAAACGGCTGCGTACTTGCATCAGACTTGCCATTTTCTTTTCCGAACAAACTTGCAAGTTGTCGCAGGATATTTGCATACTGAGCAACTGTAGCCTTAACATACATTGAACAAAAGAGGCACTTTCTTATAAACATCACCGAAAAAGAGGTGGACAGAATCTTCATCTTTCTCCAATGCCCCCTATGGGCAACAGCGCTTCTGCCAACAAGAAGAACAAGCAACAAGTTGTCAAAACTTCACAAGAAGCAGCAGTCGAGACTAGTTGTGCGAAGCAACCTTCAAAGCCTGCTGTAGTAGTGGCCAAACCAGACGAGGTAGTGGATAAAATGGCCTCACAACAGAATGGACACCGCCAATCTGAAGCAGATGCAGAAAAGGTATATCTTTCTTCCGTCGAAACGAGTGAAATTCAAAATGAACAAGCACGACCCACTCATTTTTTCGTTTTTTTTAAAGCTAGTTAGATTCATTGAATTACCCTTTCCTGTACTTCCAAGCTCTTTCCTATTTCCATAAGCTTCATCGTGGCCGAGCGGTCATAATTTATAGCGAATGTCTGTGGCCGAGGGTGTGGATTTGTATCTCAGTCCTGGCACTCGTGTCCTAGACCTTGGGCAAGACACTAAAAATTGCTCCTTTTCGTTTGATTAAGCACTCTGTCAAGTATAACGAAGTAGAACAGGACCAATTTAGGAATCTGCGGCACCCTGGCATGACCCCCACCCCCCTTTCGGCCTCTTTGACTCTTTCATCACTATCCTTCGTCCTCCATCCGTAACAGTTGGTGATGCAATATATGGGTTTCTTCCTATACTTTTCAGGTATTTTCATAATGAGAATATTCCCAAAGCTTTTTTACAGGGTGAAATTATAATTCCAAATTTTATTTCAAATCCCATTTCACCTTTTCCCTTCACCGATATATAGTAAGGGCAAGTAATCCACAGTTTTTGATAACTATACGTGATTATTTCCATCCTCCATCCAGTTTTCAGTAAACACACAAATACATCCAACCTGTGAAAACTTCAACTCTGCTATAGTTACTTTCTACTTCATCACAGGTTTTGTGGGGGTAAAAAAAGTTTGCTTGTTGTCAGGGCTTTTGTACTTCCCACCTTTGGATCTGTCCCGCAACGATCTGCGATCAACTTGAATATTGAAACCCCGTTTAAGATTATGCTCGATATCACAAATCTGGTGTCACTTTTCGCCAGTATCTCTCAATAATAGTTTGTTGTCAGTTGTTTATCCTCACTGCCTTGTCAATGCTGTCCCTTTTGCTGCACCTGTACCTTTTTCCCCTTTTAACCTGACCTGCCAGTGATGCAATTCCATCACCACAATCAGTGCTGAATTTCCTCAACCATGCTGAATCTCTTCTTTGCCTTGTCGATCATCAGTCTTGAACAATCCAATAATTTTCTTTAACTATTTCCCCTTATTAAACATAATTTCCCAAAAACCTTCATGTCTCACGCCAAATCACCATAAAGGTCTTTTGTTTGAACGATGTCTTTTTACATAATCTGCCTAAATGTTACTATGCCGATCCAGAGTGTTGTGAATTCAGAAAATAATGTATTTATAGGATCTCCCAATCTCCTACCCTAGTCATCCAGTGTTGCATCCCGGTCAATCTCGTTTTCGATTTATTTTATTTTATTTATATTCATATAATTTGTATTTATTTTGTATTTATTTTATATTATGTTTTATTTATTTATTAAATTTATTATTATTATATTTTCTTTCTTTTCCGGGGGGGGGGGGGGGGTATTGTTTCCGTAACAATTTCCCGGGATCTATCCGTCTGTGCAGCGATCCGTGTATACTTGTTGAATAGCCCCACCTTGCGACCCATAAGTTCAGTGAGACTGAGGAGACTAGATACACACTAGATACTGATTGGCATGATCCTCTGGGGCAAGAAAGATTGACGTTGATCACCCGCAAAGAAAGAAGGCACATACACTAGAATTATTCCTACATGAAACCACCTCACAAAACTCTAATTAAAAATCGGCATGTAGCTGTAGCAAGATATATAAGTTACATCAGGAGATATGGTTATATACAACAATTTGGAGCTCAGTGCCAAACTTAGTCCCAATGACTTCCAGACGAACTACATGTATTTGCAAACTACCAAACTTGCTCGATTGTCAAGTTAATAGCTCAGAGCACAGAGAAATGACCCAGAGACATAATTTAACAGCAAAAGGGAGACGGGGGTGGGGGTGTGTAAACTAATAAATGAGTAAATAAATAATCCACGAGCCGCCTGTCAATCTTGCCTCCTAAAGTACAGATATAAAGGTCGAAGGATTTGGGACTTGAGCTTGGCTGCGGCGGCTGACTTTGAAATAAAGCTAATGTACCTACTAAGCCACAAACAAACTTTATTTAAAAAAATGTAAAAAATACCCCAACAAACAAGTAAAACGAGGGAGGCCGATCACCCCCGAGGGATTCCTCAGTTTATGGGGTCCATAACTTGAATTTACCAGGGATTTTAGTTTTGTTTATTTATTTATTTGTTAAATTTCTTTTATCGCTTACCTTTAAAACAAATAATTATTAGAAATAAAAAAAGTCACATTCTACTTCGAAGCAAAGTCGTCAAAAATCAGTTGACGTTTTCTGGGAAATGTACCGATGGCCTTTAGCGTTATCCGTACACTTACCTGTGTATACCACATACACGGTGTGTGCTATACCGTACATAATGTACACATACAATCTAGTACATCAATCATGTACACATCAAACGATGCTGCAGCGCATGTAAAAGAGGCCCTCTTGCACACACACAGGATTATGAGGATGACTGTGAGTTTTTTTTCGTGTGGTTTGAATAACAACATGCATTTCCAAGGCCTCCGAGGGGCGAAAGCACACACACAAGGAAGTACCTGCAGGTAAAAAAATCTCGTCGTGGCCAACAGCAGTACGAGATTAGCTGCACTTCTCCGCAGTCATTTTTAAATATCGATCTGTGAGGAGATCTTTGTCTCAAGTTGATTTGATCAGCTTGGAGTTGAGAGGAGCTAATTTGAACGTGAGAAGGCTGACATGCTCGCTGCTATCGCTCGCAGTACAGTCAGTTCAGCACAAAACACACACACTGCGTTGTTGACCGGCGTTTATTATTAAACAGTCTACCGTGACTTGCACAATTTCCACCGGGAAGAAACGGCAAACTTTTCAGACATGGCAAGTAATGGAACCGAGGTATGTATGTTTTGGGAAAAAATTAATTGGCTGTCGGCTTCAGACAATTTGTGTGTACGATTTACAAATAAGGGAGGGGCGGTTCGAATCATGGCCTGGGTGGATGCACTTTTCTTGTTTTACACCAAGTGCTTTTTCAATGCCTAAATCAAATTTTGGAAAGTGTTTTGGTTGACCGGTGGACGGTGGGTGTGATGGGGGAGGGGCGGGGGCTGTACTGAACTGTAACCATTGTCCTATGACTGAGTCTGAGCACTACAGTAGGGTTACATGCCTATTTACTGAAGGGTGGGGGGGGGGGGCTTAGACCACAGAGGAACAAGGGTTGGGGGGGGGTTGGAGCAGGGATGCCCTTTTTTCCAAGTCTGTTGATATTGAAATATCTGCCGATGGTGTGACCATACAGTGGTGTGACTAATGATTGATGACAGATTACAGAACATACTTGCTTCATGCTGTGTCATGCACTCATCAGTCCAGTGTCAACAAACCGAACAGTCGTGCACTGTTGTCCTTGCTCATGTAGCTCTATCTATTTGGCTCTATCTATGCAAGTGACCAGACGATCAGTTGTGGGACTTAATCAACATGATCAATGATACATAATATGTGACATGAATTAATCTTGTGCTCTGTGATGATTGATGATGTCGGAATAAATTTTTAATAGGGTGTGTTACTGTGTACAGTGTAGTCTTCGATGCACAATTTTGTGGACCTACTTTCTTCACAAACTGATCAATTTAATACACTTTTTAGTTGGGATCAAAATAAGAAAATGGTTTCCATGCATTTATGCCCTGGGCCCAATTTCATAGAGCTGCTAAGCTTAGCATGAAATTTCTTCCTTGATAAAAACAGGGTTACCAACCAAATTTCCATGTGTTGCATATTGCTTGTTACTGGTATTCAGCTGTTGTTTGCTTATCCTGAGAATCACGTGGAAATTCGGTTGGTAATCCTGTGTTTATCAATGAAGAAATTTCATGCTAAGCGAATTGTTGTGCTTAGCAGCTCTATGAAATTGGGCCCAGGCCTGATGCAAGAGTGAGTCATTTTCTCCTTTGTTAAGGGTATTTCTATGAGGAAATTGTAAATTTCTATTGGAATGTTTCAAGGGGCAGTAGACTTAAAAAAAAGGCCACATTGCCTCCCTGGAAGCCATCAGGCAGTTCATGCATGTATACCATGTTCTAAATAAATTGATACAGGCTTCTGACATGTTTTTTAAATATTTTTTTTAATGGATTGTTGGGCCTTAATCAATTCATGAGGATTGTACTTTCATGTTTTCCTAAAACTCAAATGGTGGGAAGAATTTATTGGGGTGTTGTGACTATGGCTATGAGCAAATTATTTTAGTTTTAGTTCATTTTTTTTCCTCTTTAGAACATTTATTTTTGGATGAATGCAACAAATAAACTGTTCTAGTTTTCCAAGAATGTCTAAGCCTAACATAAGAAAACTATGAGAAAATAGAAATTAGCTGTTGCAAACTGCTTACTAACTTAAAGACACTGGACACCTTTGTAATTGTCAAGACAGCTCAGTGTATCTCAACATATGCACAAAATAACAAACCTGTGAAAATTTGAACTCAATTGGTCGTCGAAGTTGCGAGTTAATAATGGAAGAAAAAACACCCTTGTCACACGAAGTTGTGTGCTTTCAGATGCTTGATTTCGAGACCTCACGCGTGAGGTCTCAAAATCAACTCAAATATTTTACTGAGAAATTACTTCTTTCTCAAAAACTACGCTACTTCAGAGGAAGCAGTTTCTCACAATGTTTTATACTATCAACAGCTCTCCATTGCTCGTTACCAAGTAAGTTTTTATGCTAACAATTATTTTGAGTAATTACCAATAGTGTCCAGTGCCTTTAAAGGGCCTGGTATAAATTATGAATGGCCTGACGTTTCGACCCTAGCAGAGTCTTTCTTGAATGCAAAAAAATCCCCTTAAAACTCATTCACCGTTTATCAGTATGTTACATGTAGTTCCCTTGGTATTTTATTTTGGAGCTTGTTGTTTTCGTTATTCCTAAAACACATAGGGACTAGCAGTGATAAAAATCACTATACAAAAATACTGTTTACGTACGTTTGTTATTATTTGTTTCAAACCTGAAAAAAATTATAATACAGTTTTTGAGATTGTTACAGTTTAAATTCCCATCAGAGACACAGTGACTCCATTTCAGGGCTCTGTATTTTGACAAATTATCAAACCAGGAACTTCCTGTAGGCCTACTTAGATTTCCGTATTATGGTAACCCTTGAGACCGTGGAGGTAAATGTGTACATCACCCCGTGTCCCAGAGGTTTCATGCAGTACTTTCCTTTTTCAATGAATTTTTTGACAGCATGCACTGCAAATTATATTGGATACAATATGTTCGGAAATAAACTGATCCATTAAAGTCCCGCCCACCATGAGCAAAGGCTACCATAGCAACCAAACAGGGCCCTTATAGGTAGCGCATTGCAAGCTCTACCTCATCCACGCCACACACAAAAGACACAAAGCAGGTCAACCCAAATGGCTGAAACAAACTTTAAATTGCAAAGTCATTGGATTTTTAACAGACTTTAACAGCATTTTGGGGTATGCATTTGCATTGCGATTGGTCATTGGACCCAGTCTATTTTTATGTGGATCTATTGTGAGCATGTTATCGGACCAGAATGGTACATTGTATACTCAACACATTTGAATCTTTTTAACCAAACAAAATTCAGTTCTTGAATATTTAGCAATGCTCAGAAAAAGGTTTAAAATGGGAGAAACAAACTTGATGCACCCTCTTCATTACTGAAAATATATCATGAGAATTCCCACAGAGATAGATGTGCCCAATTACATAAAGCTGTTTTAAAAACAGAAAATTTCTTTTTGCTAACTTTGGGGTTTTAAAGCAAAAGTTAGCAGGGAAACCAGTCACAAATGATATAATGTACATTACATGTACATTACATGATTACATGGTACGTACACGGCTGGTAACCTGCTGAGTGTGAGTGTTTCTGCTGAACAAGATTTGTTTGTGCTAAGCAATTTTGTTGTGCTTGTGAGGTCTGGATTTCATACCTGGGGGGGGGGGGGCTCGGAATACCCACTGGCCAGATATCAAAACAACAAGTCCTGCATTTCCAGCATTTCGAACCTCGGCCAGATCTTGTCTACTTTTGTCTCACAAGAACCCCAGCACAACAAGTTCATATACCGATATTAATGTCTTTAGATGTCCATACAAAAATCATTTATATCACAGTTCAGTCAGTTTTATAGATGTCTCAGGTATCACATTTCTCGGCATCTTGGTCAATACTTGCACAAGTAGGCTTCTCAAAAGTATGCGCTTTTTCTTCGTCATCCGTTTCAATTGCTCCTCGACGTGTATTAACTCTGATATGGATTACACAATACGCATTGCGCAATACGCAATACGAACACGTGGACGTGTACACGTTGCTTGTGTGTTTTCATACACAATACGGACACATGGACTGTGAGGACCAAAAGTTCATCAAACTTTAAAAGAGAAGGAAATTGTTTGGTCTTGTAAAATATATTTTGAAAAAACAAATGAAGGAACTGGCGTATTGCACACTGCATACCAACCAAATTAACTTTGCCTTTGTGGTGTATAAATAAAAAACTTTATGTCTCATGTTTTAACCCAAGCAGAGTCTTTCTCAAAGGCTATAAAGACTCAGATGGAGTCAAGACATGAGGCCGTTTTCAAATAATTGTTTGCAAAAATGTTTTTTGGTTGGATAAAATTGCTGATGAGCTACATGTAGTGGAGATTTTTCTTGAAATTCAAGCCCCGTCCTTCACGGTTCTAGAGTGTAGACCTGAGTGGGTTTCAAAATAACCAAGGAATAACACCCTTAAGCCAACAATAACACAATGTAAATTGTTCAAGTATAGAGATCAAAACTATAGTCGCCCAAAACCCTGATCGTGGTGTTGTTAAGCCCCCGGAATGTGGTGTTGGGAAGAGATCTACCTGTAGTGGCTGCTGTATCTTGTGTCTTCACAGAGTCTCTGAGGCATCTAAACTGTTTTCATAACATGTACTTGCAACATTTATCGGATCACCCTTGTGATATTTGATTCATTAAAGAATTGAAAGACAGCCGTAACTCGGAGGTTTTACCAATCAGTTAGTTAAATTCCCCACATTAATATTTAGAGAGCATTCTGCACTCAGCAGGTCTTTTTTTATATAATATTTTTATTTTGAAGCTCTGGGCGCTTTGGCGAACCACAGCAAAAGTGCATGAACATGCAGGGAACCCATGGCAATTGTCTTGGGTGAATGACTGTGGGTAATTTAAAGCCTGGCCTGGCCATTAATATCCCTGATTTATGTCCATGGCTGACAGCAAATATATGCATATCCGCACAGGGTTCCATACAGGTACGTACCAGTGGAAATTTCATGATCTTCTACACAGGGCAAAATTTTCATTGCAGAAAAGTACTGCATTTAATAAATTTGTTTTAGCCGAGCCACAAATAGTGTTCTAAGTGAGTTTGGGTGACAACAGTAGTGACTTTATGAAGTTGGGATTAAAGCCTGGGCCCTGAAGTTTTTGTCTGAAAGTTGCCTTTGTGGAGCATACGTAGCAAAATGCTACACAAAATATATTCAGTCTTGCTACTCAATATTTGCATTCAGCATGCACAAAGCATGCTCAGTCTAAATGCGTTTGCATCACAAGTCAAGGGGCCACTAAAGTCTCAAGGTCAAAATAAGATTACAAAAGAAAAAGGAAAAGGAGCTAACGTACAGTACCAGTATACTACAATTTCAATACATGTACCGAACAACCAGTCTGTCAAAAATCAAATTCAGTGGTAAATTTCACAAAGAGAGTGAGAGAGATAGAAAAACCCCAGTACAACAGTACACACAACAGTACATGTTGTACGGGTTGTCAGGGATTTAAATGCAATTAGTGCTTGCGAGGCTGCAATGTAAATGTACCATAAATGTAGGATACTTGTATCGTTTAAAAGCAAACATGATTTTAAGGGTTTGTTCCATTTTCACCCTTTTATATATTCCAATTTTGTTTTAAATATTTATTTATTTGTATTCATTTATTTATTTTTTATTTTGTTATTATTATTATTATTTTTTTTTTTTTAAATAAACCTTTATTAAGGAGGAGGGGGGATATTAAAATGCTATTCTCTTGACTTTGATGGTATTTCTGAAGAAAATGTTACATCTGGAGGTACATGTACAGCATAATGGAAGGAAATATCCTCCATGCTGGTATGAACTTTATAATCAGTGAGCTTTCCAATTGAAACCAATTTGGGATTTTTATGTTAAACCTGTCATGCAGTGGGCTGTTTACACAATGTATGTAGAATTTGATGGTTGACATTCAGATACGTGTAGTGTGCAGGGTTCATATCAATAAACTGGAGTCCCATCATGAGAGCAAAGTGGTTAATTTCCTTAAAGGTCAGAGTTCTATATTTTTTCAGCCTGAGCTTTCTGATCTTCATATTTCTCCAAGTGCCAATATATTTTTTATTGCAATATCACTCAGGAAAAAAAGGTGATCACACAGCTTGTACATGTATGTAATCAAATTGATTACAGGGTCCCCACCTGCGGTCTTATGAAGAAAAAAATGTGTGTCGAGGGTTCTTGTTCAGGTTTGATATATATATTTGTTATATATTAGAAAAACTGCCATGAGCAGATGAGGTGTCACATTGAAAACTGTTGAGACTTCTTTTGAGCTGAAAGAGAAGCGTCCCAGCCCCTTAGCCTAGCCACCCAGCCCTTTAAAATCAAACAGCAAGTTTTGTTTGATTCTGTTTGACTGAGGGCTGCTTACATGGGAAACCACCATAATCAGAGTCCAACAGTCCAACAGGGTGTTGAGTTTACCATTATGGTGAACTAGATTTTGTTAAAGAGTGAGGAAGGATCCTAGTAAATCGCTCAAGGGAGTTCAGGCCATGGTCCTAAGATCAGGGATAAAAATAAAAATAAAAAATTGAAATAACATTCTTGCGTGTTTTTCTTGTTAAAAGTTGCTTCCCCTCTGTGAATTTACTGAGTTTATTTGATCAAACAGTGTAAGCGGAGCTTGCAAACAATGATAACAATAGCCTATACAGACATTCTCTTTATCAGATAAAGAAGATTAAAATTGTGATCAATTTTTCCTTTCTTGATATCAGGCGAGCTATCAGGAAATGAAAATCCATCTCCGGCTAAATAAACACGCCCCAGCACAGAGTATCCTCCTGGCCCCTAATTTCAGGAAACACGAACTCTGAGCAGGAACTACATGTAACCATTAATTTTTTGACAATAAAAAAGGACAAGGTTCTTTTCTCCATAGAACTTCATGTATGGCTGTCGAAATGAAGGGAAGGGCAGGTTTCTATTTACTAAGTAATTGACCCTTTAAAGAAGCAGTCAGTCGAAATAAAACAGCTTTCAGGTACATGTATATGATATGAAATTAATCTTTATGAATTGCTCCTTTAATAATAAATATGCTTCCAAAGGGGGAAAAAAACAAAAACTTAGAGATTATGAATTTTTGAAAAACAGGTACATGTAGGCCCAAAGTCATTGAATTTAATCGCAAGGACACCAATGGAAATAAGTCTCAATTGATGGCTGCCTTGGATTATTCCTGGATGGACAATGCTACAGTGCTTAGAAATATTACAGTGATGAGCTGCATAATGTAACTTTGTCATTTGTTGTTTAGGTTTTTTTTTCAATTTTCATGCACACCTGATGCAGTTGTTCTGGCAGGTGGGAGGGGAGGGGAGGGTCTCATATGCACTGCAGTATGCCCTTGTTAAGACACTAGGCCTTGCAAATTCCTTCCAATAGGAAATGACATTTTCATTTTGTCAAGGCCTAAACCTGGATCCGGTTTCAATGCTCTGCATACCTTCAGAATTATGCACTGCCTTAGTTATTGACCATGTAAATTTTTTTTACAAAAAGAGTGACATTCTACATTCTAGGGCCTTTCGGGCAGGCAATATACTGCACTGGTCTTAGAGGAATTTCCCCATAAAGTCAAGAGTTATAAAAGTAACAGCTGAACAAGTTTTGAGATGTGGCCCTTTTTCATATCAAACGTTGACAAAAATCAGATGGTGCAATCGCCATAAAGTATCTGGTTTAATATTTTCTTCCATTGAGATGCTTGCACAAATACTGCCTGCAGGAAGTCCGGGCTCTGTGGCTTTTTTTGTAAACATGTGATGTCACAGGTCACATGGTCTATACTTCCATCATTCACCATTTACCATTTTTGTGCTAGCTGTATAAACAAATAATGCTTATCAATGTGAATTATGCACCTACATGTATGAAAATCGCTTAATGGTAAATGCATATTTTTCTGCTACCTTAAGTGCTTATTGTAGAGTCTTGAAATTGAGCCCTGTGCACATTGTCTGCTTATCTATTTTCTGCTAAGCAAAAATGAGCAGGATACCAGTCACAGATGGTACATGGTGTTTTGTCTGTGGTTACCATGTTTTGGTAAGTATTGATCTGTCTTGTACTGAGCTACTTTTTGTGCTTTAAGCAGCTCTATGGAATTGGGCCCTCCTTCTTTCTGTGACTGGATTACCTTTCATTTTTTGCTTAAAGGATACATATTATGCCATGACCGGAACTCGAACCCACACTCTGGCAACACCAGAACTTGAGTCCAGTGCACTAGACCGCTCAATTTACACGCAAGCAGAATGTTCAAACCATTCAGCCGTCTAACATTACGATGTACATTACGATGTACCCCTTAGTGAAGAGAAGCAATTTAGTATAAAAGCATCTTGCTCTAAGGACACAAGTGTCAGGACAGGGATTCAAACCCACACCTGATAATCCTTAACCACCAGATTTTGAATCCGATGCTGTATACATTTATGTTCATAATTGAAGTACATTGTACCATGGATAATAATAGTAATAATAATAATAACTAGTTCTTTTACAGCGCATTTTACAATAACGTATCAACGCGCTTTACATTAGTGCACTAGTCATTGAGCCATTAACATTCCTTTAATCATTCTAAGATCCCTGCGGAGTATAAAGCCTGGGCTGCTGTGGTACTCTGAAGGCTTTTTCAAAACACAATATCAACCTCTACCCTTGCAGGTACCCATTTATACCTCTGGGTGAAGAGAAGCAATTATAGTATTTAAGCATCTTGCTCAAGGACACAAGTGTCATGACAGGGATTCAAACCCACACCCCGATGACTTAATCACCAGATTTTGAATCTGATGCTCTTTAAACCGCTCAGACATGACACAGCTCGATCCATCCTCCATGACTGTACACTGCAGTCTTTTTTATTGAGTACAGTGATTTATTTTATTATTATTATTTTTATTTATTTGTCATCATTCAAACAACATACAACAACAAGAAAACATACAATACAAGAGACACTAACTGATGACAGGAACTAAAAAAGTGAATTAAATCAGTGTTACCCTCAGGCATTTAGCTACCCGATAAATACAAGGTAATAAAATCCATTAAAATATGTTAATAAAAATATATTTTTATATGTACACAGATAAAAAAGCATTCTCCCTATAAAAATTCACCGGCTATAAAATTATGCACACTTCATAAATTATAATACAAGTAATCAGTGGGACAAAAAAAGAGAGCAAAATTGGGTCAAATCTAGTCTAAAATTAGATAAGTAACTATGCAGAAATGTATATAAAGCCATTATTTTCCTGTTGTGTACAGTTCACAGATTCAATTTTATTTGTGTGCACAGTGAACTGATAAAATTTAACACCAATTGAAAGGTAAATATTGCATCCCCCCTTTTATTTTCTTGCACTTTAATGGCATCGGTACAATTAAAAATGTTATAATTAGAGCACTCGGCAGAATTGTCACCGCATGTATTCACCACGCTGATGAGTTTGCATAAAATCCATGGAACAGACACACTTTGCGCATCATCTGGGGACACATGTGGTTTTTATTGCTCAGGACACCTTGGCTAAGTAGCAGACAGGAACCTGATGGAGTGCAGGAGGTCCATGGAGGGCTGTGGTTATTTGAGTTTAGGTGAATACCCTATGACATAAACAGGATCTGATGCTGACTGTATATAGTACCGGTACGTGTAAACTGCTAGGAAAGGGTATTCCAGTCTGCAGTGTATGGATGGAGAGCATGAGACACGGGACTGGTGCTGAGACAAGAAAAGAGGACTTTTAGTGGATATTGTCAGAGCATTCTCAATGACTTTCCGTGGAAGACGAGTGGAATTGTAGTGGATTGGTTGAGATGCTTTCTTAAATACTGTGAACTGCACCGTGACTCACCCTGTAAAGATTAGAGGAATAATTAGTGGATGTTGTTCACACTCTCTCAATGTGTTCAGTAATCTCTTGTTACGACTTTTCATGGAGACAAGTGCATTGTGGAATCATAGTATATAGGTAGATTGTTGTTGACTGTTGTTGATTGGTGTTGATTTATCTCTTCCAGTTACCGTGAACTGTATGTAAATGGTGGTCTCTTCTGTGACTTCCTGAGACACTAAGTGAATATTATACATGTAGTGGATGTTTTTATTCAACTCTCTCTATCTCTCTCTCTCTCTTCATTGTGGATGTTGTTGAACTCTCTCAAGTCTTCAGTAATCTTGCCTGCATTTCCTGTAAGATGAGAGGAATTAAAGAGGACGATTTACTCTTCAGTTATCCTGTGTAATCGTGATACTTCTATAGACCTTTCTATTGCAACGTCACAGAGGAGTTTTTGCCAACCAAGGTTGAAAAACTGGGAACCCATAAAGGCAAAGCGAAAACAGTTAGCCACAGTTTGTATTTTGTTACGTAAGTATTCCAAAACAGTGCTGAATTTGTTGGAAACAAAGCAACCAACCATTATTGAAAAGTTGCAGAAATGTTGAATTTGGTCACAACAACTGTTAACAGGATTAAATGTTTTGCTAACATTCGGCCGGCCTTGCCAATCAGTGGGGGTTTGTTGATCAACAATAGAAAGGTCTATCTCATAGGTAGAGACATTGAGGCTGTATTTTGACTTGTGTAGTGTGTTTTCAATGCAGTATAAAATGCTTGTGTCACATTGTGTTCACCCCATGCATGACGTACACATTTTAGTTGATGTTTAATTTAATTCACACTGTAGATCTGCAGATAAATTGTTATCCCACAGAATCATACAACAACATGAAGGTGGAGTTTAATGGGATGGGGATGGTTAGAATAAACATTACGTAAGCATGTTTCGCATTTGCAATCAGGACTCTTTGCTTGTACTGCAGGCATGTGTACTTCACGCGCATGTACCCTGTAGAGTTAATAAGAAGATTGCTCATTGGCCCGTCCTGTCCACCACACGTACGTAAAGCCGTGCGCTTTCATTGCTTCCCTTGTTTTACCGCTAAGACAACAATGGGATGGATGACCTAATTGCATGTTACCGTTATGGCATGATGTATGGTGACAATTAAGGGTGCAACTTTAAGGTGCTGCTTATTACCACATCATTAGGAGCTTACAGCGCCCCTGTCAAGCATGTAATCCTCTGGGCAGTATTCACCAAATTAAAGGAGGGAGATACTTTTTGTAATTACTGAAGAAATACATTACCATAAAACCTGACTTGGTAAGGAGCACCTGAGAGCTACTGATAGTATGAAACTTTGTGAGAAATGACTCTCCCTCTGAAAGTAAGTGTGTTCGTGCAGAAGCAGACACGAGCTGTTGATTTGGAGGGTTTGATGGGTTTTAGATGGTAGCAGACAATGTACAATGTTATGACCACTGAAAGGTTTTTGCATGATGTGCTACATGGTGTGGCATGACAGAATCTTGAAACAAATCTTACATTATGTACTTTCTTATCGCTTAACAGCTTAGCACAGAAATTTGGTGCTACAAGTTGCTCTGCAAGTGGAGAGTGTTGACCGTACCAATGCCACAATAAGCAATAATAGGAAATGTGCGATATTATAAGTTATCACTCAAGCGGGAGTGGAATACGGAAAAATATAGCGCGTCTGTGTCCCATTCCAACTCTGCCTTCGGCCTCGTTGGGTATGGGACGCAGACGCGCTATATTTTTCCATATTCCACAAGCGCGCATGTGGTAACGAATTTATCTTCCAGCCTAGTATAAAGTCAACTAACCTCATAAAGAAACAAAGAAACAAATAACTTCAACAACAACTTCATAAGCAATCCTGATAACCATTTTCTTGAATGTTAGTCTCGCAAAGTTTAAAATTTCAGAGCGTTATTTCATGACGAACTGCATGCACGCGCAAAGTTTAGAATGTAATTTTTGCACTGACCATATGCGGAGCGTGACGCATTGACACTCTCAATACACAGAGTGCAATATAAAAACTGGGAGTAGGTTATCGCTTGAATCACACTCCGGTTTGAGCATCTGATTGGATGATTAGCGCGTACTGGAAGATAAAAAATAATTGTCTCTTTCAGGGGCTGACTTGTTAGAATTTTTGTTGAATGGTAAGAGAGCCAAGCCATTAAGGCCTGCCGGCCATAGCAACTGTCTATCACGAGGCCAACACGAGCATGTCCGACACGTGGGTCTTTTTTTTTGCAATGTGCTACTTATACAATGCATGATGATGCAGCAACACATGTGTTGGCAGCTTTACAAGTGCTTCGATAGGGCTAATTGTGTTAAATGTGAACTGGAAGATTCATTCATGATCAGTCCGTGTGTTAAAGAATGCGGAAAGCATTGGTAATTGTCAAAGACCAGCATCCTTACTTTATGTGACCCAACCTACACACGAAATCAAACCGTGGAAGTTTAAGGTCAGTCAGTCATGAGGAAATAGTTTTTTTTTTAAATCCCTTAAATGTTTTCTTACTTTTTTCAAACGTAGGGTTTTAGACTCGCAAGATCAAAACTACATGTCTTACTCGTTTCTCTGGGGGAAAAAAAGCATTCCAGTTTTCCTCCATGACCATCTTTATATTGTGCAGATCTGTGCACATTTATATTTTTTCATTTTACGATGTTGCGCACATCACCAACTTAAGTATTTTAACCTTCGTTTCTCTCCTTCACCTTCAGAGTCGCCAGGAGGGCTTGAACATCATCCAGGGGACGATGAATGAAAAGTGTGGTGATGACCTCCATATCTTCATCATCCTTGGTGCCTCAGTGAGTAGTATTCTTAGGTTCAGAAGGGAAACCCAAATACTCTGATGCGTAAATCGAACATCTGTATTCATTTGCTAAACTTTGTGTCCCCACCGCACTCGAGTTCAGGAATTTGGTTTTGAGCCGGATTCAATAACAAAAGCAAACAAAGTTAAGAGAGACTTTTTAGCACAACTTTTTAATTCCCCAAAATGTACAACAATGATTCTTGTGATGAGTTCATTGGTGATCAATATCGACTGAAATTTATTCATTTTACATAGACTCGCCAAAAGTTATTAATCAATTTAAATAAGAATCTGGGTCGATGTGGCTGGTGGCCAAAGGCACCTTTTCATGTCTTCGGCTCGACCACATTGTACACATGTAGGTGCGTCCTTCGCAGTTCAGCTTTTCAGCTGCAAGGAAGGATGATTAACCTCCCAAATTATATTAGCGTAATCACCAGTAATCACTGGTTTTGAGTTCTGATCTTAGATCATAGACTCCAACAGATAAATGTCCTAATATGAACAACTATGATATATGAGGGACAACTTACACTCATTTTAGTTTACTCTGAAAATACTTTCTTGACATTGATTCTAATTGTCCTCTAAGCGTTATATAACACATCATTGTTGTACAAAAACAAATTCATTTTCAATTTGTTTTTCAGGGTGATCTTGCGAAGAAGAAAATTTACCCGACATTATGGTAAGTATTTTTTTTAGGAACAAGCAATATTAGAAGCCTGGGACAACTCTCATTGTATGGCCAAAATCTTTTGAACGCTTTTGCCGATAGGGAAATCCATCCAAAGGGAAAGGAATTCACGGTTGAGTGTTCCGTTCATGGACATTTAAGTGCCACACGCTGGACCTGAACCCAGACTCTGTTAACACATGAGCATTAGCATTAGACGGCTGTTAGCCATGACACTCCACAAGGTTTCACTGACAGTTATTGTAAAACTCTCATTCACAACTCAACATTCACAAGTCAGCTGACCAACTGTTCGGAACCATTCAGCCGCATACATGTTTGTGTACGGTGGAGCAACTGTGCACAGAACTCAGTGTGGATGCATTCAACACATGATATACTATGTTGCAGGTTGGCATAGTGCATCTTTCTTTCAAAACGGCAGTGGGTGATGTTGAACAATCAGAGAGTAGGAGGGTTGACTGTGTACTGTGTAGATGCATTCAACACATGACATCATATTACAGGCTGGCGTAGTGCACTATCATTCAAAACCTCAGTGGACAATATTGAATGGTCAGACAGTAGCTAGGAGATTTGACTATGTACAGTGCATTCAACACATGAAATCATATTGCAGGCTGGTATAGTGCATCTATCATTCAAAACCACAGTGGATGATATTGAATGGTCAGACAGTAGGAGGGTTTAATATAAAAAGTATGGCAAAGCAGTGTGTCCTCTGCAAAATTGACTTACGAAAATGGTGTTTCCTTTTCATGTGTCTTAGGTGGCTGTACAAGGATGGGCTCCTTCCAAAACGGACTCTGTTTGTCGGCTTTGCCAGATCGGTTCTGGCTATCTCAGATATCAAGAGCAGAACCAAGCCTTTCCTGAAGGTACATTTGAACAAAATTATATACCGTCCCCACGGAATATTAAATGCATTTCATTTGTGCATTGTCGCAGAATTAATCACTCAGTGAAATCTGGCTTTCCAACTTTACTTGGATTCACCTTGTGAAATGGAACAGTCCAGATTTCACCTCGTGATTGTATTCGGCGACAGTGCACTCACGTGTATCCAATATTTGTATACTATTGTGCAATTTGCCAAGGACTATTGCTGTGGTTGACTATTTCTGGACTAGTCCTGCTGCTCTTGCAGCAACTGTGGCAAGAGTGTTCCACTCGTAAAATCAGTCGGCACTGTATAAGTTTTTCCCTGTACGGCTTTGATACGTCCATTTGTTGTTGTTGTTGAAAAGTCCCTTATCCGATGCTCTGGTTTTATCAGAAACACAATACAAACAACTGTGAGCTTATTACATTTGCAATTAGGTGGTCTCACTTTTGATATTTGCTTATTTTCATTTGGTGGCATATTTTTTCACACAGCAGTATTTTGGACAGAACTACCCCTATAGTCATCTTGAGGAGACTGGAATAAGTTTTGTATTCTGCTATGAATTAATCTCGCTATCCTAGACCTATTCTTGCTATCCTAGACCTAGTGTGTGTCATGGCCCAGTGGTTTAGAGTATCGTATTCAAGTTCTGGTGGTTAAATCATCTGTGTGTGGGTTTGATTCCTGATCATGACACTTTTGTCCTTGAGCAAGATGCTTTACTCTAATTTACTCTTCACCCAGGGGTATATAAAATGGGTACCTGCGAGGGTAGAGGTTGATAATGTGTTAGAAAAACCCTTCGGAAGCACCTCGGCAGCCCAGGGCTGTTAACTCCCCAAGGAGCTGAGAAAGATTACAGGAAGTTATCGGCCCAATGACCAAGACACTAACGTAAAGCGCATTGAAACTTTATTGTAAAATGCGCTATATAAAGTCTAGTTATTATTATATTATTACTATCCTAGCTGAAACCTGGTGAAGAGGAAAAACTGGATACATTTTTTGCGGCTAACCGCTACGTCAAGGGCTCCTACACAGACGACTCGGCCTTTGAACATCTCAACGAGGTGTTGACTGGACTGGAGAAAAATGAGAGGGCAAACCGAGTTTTCTACCTTGCTCTGCCACCGAGCGTTTTCAAGGATGTGACCAAGCACATCAAGACACATTGCATGTCACCTAAGTAAGTCAATGTACCTTTGGAACAATTCTTTTCAGACTGCCTGTGTACCAGTGTTTTCTGGGACGCAAATCAACCCAGCATTCCTTTCAGGCATCTCCAACCAATGATATTGACGCAAATACACAAAAACGGCAACATGACGCAAGCTAAACCCTGAAGTCTTCATGTATGCGAGCATAAATTGATGCATCCCAGTGGTGGTAGATAAGAGTGGTACAGGGCTGTGCAAATTACCAATAGTTGATTGGTCTATAGAGAATGTCAGTTCATCGAGGCTGCACAGAGAGTACTACTTTGTAAGACACCCCTCTCCCCCAAAGTATTAGTGAAAACTTTGGTGCACATGCCAGTATCGATTTGTATTAAAGTAGTTGCTGGTTACCCCCCCCCCCACCTCCACCTCCCATCCCACCACTTTAGAGCCGATGTGATTGCCTGCTAGATAAAAGTTCTCCCCATGCACAAGCTAGCCTATCAGGCCAATGCGCGCAAATAGCGGGCCGATAGGTTTGATTTGCGGCTGATACGCAAATTGCACGTAAAGATATGGTGTATGTCTCAGCGTGCACATGCTGCCTAAAATGCGCACTTACGCAGTCATAACACAAGGGGGAAATCTTGACCCCCAAAAATGGCACAACCAAGTTATAATTACAATCTACCTATCAGAAACACCAGAGCTTGAGTCCAGTGCGCTTGACTGCTCGGCCGCGGTACACCACATTAACCCTTGTATTAACCCTATAAGAAGAAAACAAATCAATCTAACTGGGCTGTCACATTTCCCATCATATCCAGAGGCTGGTCCCGAGTGATTGTCGAGAAGCCCTTTGGGCGTGACTTAGAATCGTCTAACGAGCTATCAAATCACCTGGGGGCGCTGTTCACCGAGGATCAGCTGTACCGTATCGATCACTACTTGGGAAAGGAGATGGTGCAGAATATCATGATTCTAAGGTAGGTGGAATGGAGCTATATGAACCTTAAAGGAACATTACAGAATTGGTAAGAAAAAAACTTGTAAATTATACTTTTTGATCACAGATTTACATAAAACTTACACGGTCTAATGATGATAGTAGAAAACATCCCTTGAAATATTTCTGTCTGAAATGCCATATTTGAGAAATGAATAAACTAATTTTCCGATTGGAGTTTATCGCTCAGTGAGCGTTTTATTCATTTGTTGAATCTATATGATTTCATGCAAATGTGTAATCGGTTTTTCACTCTTTTTTCGTGACCCAGATCGCCGATCGATCTCAAACTTCTACAGGTTTGTCAGTTTATGTATATGGTGGATTACATAAAGTGCTTACACTGCCAGCAACTGTTTCGTTAGCAAAAACCAATTCTGTAATGTTCCTTTTTTAAAATGGCTGGGACTTCAGGCTTTGCTGGGTGGAGATGTCGATATACAAATTATGTGTTGGTCTGCAAGTGTAGTAAGCAGTTTAACCCAAACTCCTTGGAGTGATTCACCAGGATCCTTCCTCACTCTAGCAAAACACAACACCGTATGGTAACTCGACACCCAAACTGCTGGATTCCTGATTATGGTGGTGTGCTTGATCCCATGTAAAAATTGATGGAGGGTTCAACGCCCAAATGCATGATCAGTTTAGTAGTGCAGTCCATCGTTCAACAGAACCAAACAAAACATGCAACGGTTAGGGATTTTTATCACACACAATTGTAAAATTATAATAGCAATGAAAGTGTTATCTATTTTTGAAAAGTTACTGGTCAATACACACAATTTAAATCCATAACAGACACTGGAAAGCATGTAATTATCATACAGATTTGTATTACATTGTAGTTATACATTATTGATAAAAAGAACAGCTATTTTAGTGCTTACATTACAACCTTGCTTGGATGAACATTGGAAGAAAGAATTTAAGGTTGATGGAACCTAAATTCTTTTTACAAATTTAGTTCGTAGATGTGCACCATGTTGTTAACTCAAGCCCCAGTGTGTCTTTTTGCCAAATTCTCAAAAATATTCCACTCTGTGGTATTAAATTCAACACCCAAATATTGGACTTGGGTAATTAGACAAATTTTAATGAAGCAAATGTTATTTGGGTCTGCGGTTACCTTAATTATACAAGTATTTCTTGTTTGGGCCTGTAGCACCATAATTGGATAAGCAATTGTTATTTGGACCTGCAGGATCATTAGATATGCAATTGCTATTTTGCACTGTAGTACCATAATTAGAAAATCAATCGTTAATTGGGCATGCAGTACCATAGTTAGATAAGTAAAATGTGATTTGGGCATGCAGTACCAAAGTTAGATAAACGTGTTTTGGGGGCCTGCAGCACCATAATAATTCTTCAAAATCAGAAACCCTCTTGGAGGATTGTGGAGGGTTTGGGAGCAGTGTTGGGGTTGATTGATTGATTTATTTGTCACTTTTCTTAAAAACTTACATTGGCTTAGATTTTTTACCTCTGCCAAATAAGCCCTACCGTGATTAATGCTAATTACATTCACTCATGCGTACAGACACTATTGGTTGGCAAATGCTATAGAGTTGTGTACTGGGCAGATGTACAAACGCAGATGTACAAACACAGATGTACAAACGCAGATGTACAAACGCAGATGTACAAACGCAGATGTACAAACGCAGATGCGTCACGCCACCATCAGCCCATAAAAAGGCATGATGTGCCCTCATTTTGCCCACCAGTAGTGTTAGTGCGTACGAGCAACGTGCAATTTACATATTTCATGGGAAGGGTCTATTGTCCTGGTTGCTGCTAGCTTGAGCATGCACGGCATTAGCTAAAGTCACTCAATCCCGACACAGTCTTATTATTTTCTCAATTTGCATTGTTCCATTTTCCCCTTTCACTTTTTATAGATTTGGGAACCGGTTATTTGGGCCAGTGTGGAATCGTGACAGTATCGCTAGTGTGGTCATTACGTTCAAGGAACCGATTGGAACGGGGGGCCGTGGAGGTTACTTTGATCAATTTGGAATCATCAGGTAAAATTTTGAATTTTGTAACTTCTGGAAGAGATCAACAAAACAAAATACAATCGTATTCGTAGGAGTTAGAATTATGCATTTTCAACATGATTAAATGTTTTTTGTCTTTTATTAATTTCTTTAACTTGGGGCACCATTGTATAACATACTTGGCACAGTGCCAGGTAACCTGTTTGGACTCGGATTTCCCAAAGCTGTTCAGCAGGAAGTGTTTGGTGATTAGGAGGGAACCATTAATGGTTATTATTTTTATTTATTTTTTTTCTCTCCACAAGTTCAATAAGAATTTACACACAAAAGAGATCCAAAATAGGTATGGAGAAGGCTAGACTGAGGAGGAAATTGAGGAGGAAAATGTAAATTTTCCTATAACCTAAAGGTTCAGTCTGCCGATAAAAATATTTCTAGAAGGTACAGACACTCAATATAGAACACCTGTTGCTAGTTCTGTATTCTGGTTGGCTGAAACACGGTCACATGGGGTGAACTATTATAGGCTAGTGCATGAGATTTGCGCAACCATGAACTAGACATCGCACGCGCGTAATTTGTGGGAAATAGTTCCCGGAGCGGGCAATAGACTTAAAATTTTTGACTGGTTACAGCGCCCTCAAGAGGTTTGCCAGGCTTATTTTAATATGAAAAATGGTGGCGTCTGGATCGGATCACGGTGTAGTTACTTTTCTTATTTCATATTATGGACCGAGTTGTATTATAAAACACATATGGACTGTCATGATTTGGACACTAGAGCTCGTCTATCCCCCTCGGGCCCGGAGTGACCAGAAGAAGGGACCTATTCCCTTGTCTGGTCACTCACAGACCCGAGGGGGGATAGACGAGCTCTAGTGACCTCATTGCCAGTCTATATGTGTATACTGTTTAACACTACACGGCAATTTAGCTGGTATCCCGTTCTATTATTATTTATTTTCTATGTGATATCAACTTCTTTTATGTGGGTTTCTCACTACGAAACAGAAACAAAATGGGTTAAGTGTTTGCTTTTTGTTTGTATATACAGGGATGTGATGCAGAATCATCTGTTCCAGATTTTAACATTGGTTGCCATGGAGAAGCCAACCAGTGCTGGTGCAGATGATATGCGAGATGAAAAGGTAGAACTACTTTTGGCCATATTGTGGCATGTTACCCTCCTGTGTCACATGTTACCCTCTGGTGTCATTTGTTACCCTCCTGTGTCACATGTTGCCCTCTTACATATGTTACCCTTCAGTGTCACTTTACCAACCGGTGTCACATGTTACCCTTCAGTGTCACTTTACCAACCGGTGTCACATGTTACCCTTCAGTGTCACTTTACCAACCGGTGTCACATGTTACCCTTCAGTGTCACTTTACCAACCGGTGTCACATGTTACCCTTCAGTGTCACTTTACCAACCGGTGTCACATGTTACCCTTCAGTGTCACTTTACCAACCGGTGTCACATGTTACCCTTCAGTGTCACTTTACCAACCGGTGTCACATGTTACCCTTCAGTATCACTTTACCAACCGGTGTCACATGTTACCCTTCAGTGTCACTTTACCAACCGGCGTCACATGTTAACCTCTGATGTCACATGTTACCCTCTGGTGTCACATGTTACCCTCTGGTGTCACATGTTGCCATCTGGTGTCACATGTTGCAATAATAAGACTCATTCATTACATGTGTTCTAGTGTATAATGTTACTTTCTGGTGTTCTGGTGTAAAGTGTTCCCCTTTTTCATTTCAAGCTCCCCTTCTGCATTTTATGTTAGCGAAAACGAGCAGGACAACAGTCACATATTGTACATATGACATGGTATGTTGGCTGGTAAGCATACCCTTGTTGTGCTTAGCTTCTTTTAATGTAGTTAGGTATCTCTGTGATATTTAGCCCTGGTGTTACATGTTACTTTTCCAATCATACCCCAGGCTTTCAATGATATTCTCTGGTGCTGTGCATTACTCTCTCTGGTGTTTCGCATTACTGTTTAGTGTTACGCACAGCCATTGCATTTTACTCTCTTACATCAAGGGACACACTCTTTCATTACAAAGTATAAGTGTGGTCTATACGTCACTCTCTGGCCTGACTCTCATTACATGTTACTCCCTGGCATGAGTTGTGTTAATGTTACGCCCTGGCATGATTTGTGTTACACATTTTTCCTGTCATGACTCATGCTACCTAATTCTCCTGTCATGACTCATGCTACCTAATTCTCCTGTCATGACTCATGCTACCTAATTCTCCTGGTATGACTCTTGTTACGTGTTACTCCCTTGATGCAGGTGAAAGTGAGTAAATGCATTCAACCCCTAAACCTAGATGAGATGGTCCTTGGACAGTACATTGGTAACCCGGATGGAGAAGGAGAAGGTAAAGAGGGTTACCTGGACGACCCCACAGTGCCCCGTGGTTCCGTCACGCCAACGTTTGCTGCTGCAGTCTTCAAAATCAACAATGAGAGATGGGACGGTAAGGCCCAACGTAGAAAATACACCATGGGTTATGGGAAGGGTATGATTAGCATCTGGGCCTAATTTCATAGAGCTGTTTAAGCACAAAAAGTAGCTAAGCACAAAAAAAACTTTACTCACAGAATAAGGTAACCGGCCAAATAACATCACACACAGCATTGTCTTTGACTGGTTTCCTGCTTAGTTTCTTAGCAGAAAATTGGTAAGCAAAATTTGGCCCCAAGATATTTATGGGTTGGTTGATTAATTCCACCAATACACGGTGAAAGCTGTATATTTGGTGCTTGATATCAGATGAAGTCTGCCATGGCGACCATGCATTTTATGCATTTCCATGCCTTTGGAGCAGAATCTGTTCCAACATAGAATTTGTTCTGTGCCATCTTTGAAGTGTTCAAGAACTATTTCAATACATTTCACTTCTGTTGTTAATATTATTTTTTGTGTGGCTAGCACCATGATGAAACTATATCAGCACATTTTTCTGTCGGGAGCCTGTGGTGTATTCGAGTTTCTATGACTAAATGGGCCGACTTCTTCAGAATTTTAAATGGATGAATAAATATTTGTTATCAACTCATTTCTGCAGGTGTTCCTTTCATCCTGAAATGTGGTAAAGCACTCAACGAACGCAAGGCAGAGGTTCGAATCCAGTTCAGGGATGTCCCAGGGGACATATTCTCCGGCGACTGTAAACGCAATGAGTTGGTCATCCGTGTGCAGCCCAACGAGGCTGTGTATTGTAAAATGATGACTAAAGCTCCAGGGATGTCGTTTGCCCCTAAGGAGACCGAGTTGGATCTCACCTACGGATCTAGATATAAGGTAAAACTGCTTGGATTTTAATGTTTAAAGACAAAGTTCAAAGGGAAAAAATGCCTAGATTCACTTGACAAGAGTCAAGAAAATAGCATTGTTAAAGTCAAGATAAATTTGGATCGGGGATCAAGAATGATATTTGGTTTTACCTATACACCGATGTGTTTAAAGCACTGTGTACTCAGTACTTTCCCGAGCCCTGTCCCTTCAAGTCAGTTCAGGACAAAGGGATACAGTGAATTTTGTTCACAGAACTCGGGGGGGGGGGGGTGAAAAACTGAGTATACAGTGCTTTACACATATGGTGTATTGGTAAAACCAAATAATATTCTGTATCCCCAATGCAAATTTAACATCTATTAAATTGTTGCAGTACCCGCTGCTAAAATATGGGACTCGAACTGCCTCTAGCTATCGGGAAATCTCGGTGGTCTAGTGGTAAGACATCTGCTCTAGAAAGGCAGAGGTCGTGGGCTCGAATCCCACCTGAGTATGCCTGTGGATTTTTTTCGCAGGACTCTGGGGAAATTACTGAGTATGTAGTGCTTTACAAACATTGGTGTATGGGTAAAACAAAACTTAAAGCATTTATTTGTTACAAAACCATGATATGACAATTTTCCCTGATGCTGTTATGACTAGGATCTCAAGATGCCTGATGCTTATGAGCGTCTTATCCTGGACGTCTTCTGTGGAAGTCAGATTCACTTTGTCCGCAGGTGAGGAATCAGATCTTGTTTTCTTTCTCTGTGAAATAGTCCCTGTTGTGTCTGCTGCCACCTAGTGCCTGAATGTCTCCAACTTGTCATGTCCTTTGTGTCAATGATTGGTATGGGGGGGGGGGCTCTGCTTGTTGTAGAGTACATTGTTAGTGGGTTTTAGACTATAAGTGTTTTCCAGCCCCTGCTCCTTTCGATGGTGTTAGCCCTCCAATACTGTGGTACCACATGCAGCCACATACTACCGTATTTTCCTACGTATGCTCACTCACTCTACCGCATAGACAGCTGGGGTCCATTGCGCTGATCTCCTAGGTCCGGGGTTTGCTGCAGTGGTTCCATAGTCTGTCGACCTTGCTACGTGGATCCAGTTGCTTGATCCAAGATGTCCTCCAGCGGTCTTGACCATCCAGGTGCTGGGGGGGGGGGGGTTCTGCCTCTGCAGTTAATGGCCATGTTTAATTCCCTCTTTGATGTACAAGACCCGGTTTATCTAAAGCTTGCATCTTATCTAACGGTGCTCCTCATCTGCAATCATGTTTCGATGAGTTGGGGGAACTGTGCCATATATGGCTAGCGCTTTATAAGCTATCTTACCTTCCAGGCTAGCTTTTGGTGCATTGGTTTGTTCGGTTTGTTCTGTTTGTACGCTGGTATATCTGTTGTCTCCACAGCCTCCTGTGGATTTCTGTGGCAAGAGCCAACTGCAACAGGAGTGTTTAATCAATGTGAATCAGGTTTAAAACCGTTTTGCAATAACCAGTGGTCCACTGGGCCAGAGAGGAGTAAATTTAAGACTTGGCCAGTAACTCACACAATCCAAACAATTCCTGCAATTTAATGGGTTTTTTTTCCATACTTTTTTGGATTTACATCAAATTTTTAAAAGAATTAAATATTTTAGGTCTTGTGAAAAGTAGTCCTGTGCCAATGAAAAGGTCTCAGCTACAGGACCTGTGGTCTAGTGGAGAGTTGCTTGACACTCAAGCTGTGCCGACCAATGAATCGATGTTTGATTACTCTGTTATGACTTTCTCTTCTCAGTGATGAGCTGAAGGAGGCGTGGCGCATCTTCACACCAGTCCTTCATCAGATCGAGAAAGATAAACCAAAACCAATCGACTACGTCTTTGGCAGGTCAGTGTGAAAACAAATATCACCCCCCCCCCCTTGTCCTATAATCCTGCCCCACGCTCCAACTCTCGCCCCCCATGGCATCCATTTTAGGACTCCTAGCTACCAAGAATCTCAAACTATGAATGCGTCATGTTCCCTGAATTCATAGCAAATTGACATGAAAGGGGCCAGACTTTTTTTTGCTACCTTCCAACCTGAGCTTGTAGGATTTGAAACCTTGCATTTAGGGAGTACAATCAAGTGAGGTTTGCGGTGACACCATGGTCATCTACATCTATTCCCGTCTCTGCGCACCATTGAGCTATTAAGCCCTCCTACTTGTTGATCTCTTTGGCAGTACTTTAACAGCATACAGCAACAGAGTCCAGTATTCTCCTGAAGACGATCAGAGCATACCGATCGAAATGCCGTTACTAAACCACCAGTTCCTCTCGGAACCACCACTGCTGATATGGGATTTGTGTACATGGTGTCACCGCAAACCTCACTTGATTTATCCTAAGTTTATCCTGAGTCATGGGACGAGCCCAAAATGCCTTCACCTTGATAGGGGTCTGTTTGCCAGACTTCATTTTGTTCGAAAGAAAAATACTCCGTTCTGGTATTTTTCACTGAGGGAAAAAAACAAAAATTTCCAATCATCTGATATTAACGCACGGTCATCAAATACTATTATGTTGATTACACTGAACAATCAAGATCAGGGTATTGACCTTTTGTTGACTGCAAAATCTTATTAACAAATATTCATCTAATTATTTGGTTTATCAGGAATGGTTAATCAATCTATCATTTGTGTTAAGTTCCAAGCATTGATTATGTATTTGTTGGGATATAGGAATCTATTATTATCGGCAGCTTTTATTTTGTGTTCGGTGCACATATTGATAACCCAGCTGTTGGGATAAAGGAAAACCAATTATTTAGTTTTTCGGGAGGTATTGATATATTTGTGTATGTTTGTGTTAAATACATGTATTGATCATTAATTTGTTGGGATGAGCAAATCTATTTATTTGTTTTATCATCTGGTATCGACTGAGCTGTAATATTGTTTATTTCAGATTAGTGATGATTTGTTTTGGGGGGAATAAGAACGTTTTATCGTGTATTTTAACAGCTGGTGTTGATCAATCTATTATTTGTGTTTGTAAAAGTATTGATCATTTTCATTTGGGATAAGCTAATCTATTCGGGGATCAGGCTGGCTCAGTGTCAGTGGTTGCTTTCCCTGCCGTTCATCTCTGTGGTCCCTGGTTCGAATCCAGCCTCAGACCGGAGCCTTGCATGTGGATTGGGTTTTCAGTCCCTACCTGATTGTGTGGGTTTTCCCTATTGAGTTTTTCCTCCTACATGTATATCTAAAACTGACCATTTTTCTATTCATCCTGTTATTGCACTAATTGTTCTGTTGGATGTGTAATGAAATATATATAAATATTATTTATTTTATCAGATGATATTGACTGATTTATATTCATGTTAAGAACATAACGGCAGCAATTCTTAAATTAAAGAATTTAAATCTCAAATTATTTGCTACTTTATTTTGATGAGTTGATATTGATCTTATGATCCTCATTTATGTTTACAGCCGAGGACCACCAGAGGCAGACAAGCTTCTAGAGAAGAACAACTTCCGCTTCACAGGGACGTACAAATGGACCAATACTTGTGATTCCTACAACTTTGTTACCCGGATTGTTGACATTCTTCAATCGGCCCCCTTTTCCTTGTTCCTCTGGGGATGTCACTTAATTGGTGATGTTGCAAGTACATCTTAAGAGGATGTTCTTTGTCAAAAGAAGCCTTTTACTCAATACTCCCACCCACTTTAATTTCATAAACAGTTTTGTAGCTACGCTGGTTGGCAGTCCACTTGGTAGTGCCGACCGACACAAAAGAAAAATTTAAGTGCAAAATCCTGAATACCTACATGATTTAATTGAATAATCGACAAGCCTTTTGTTTCATTTACTTCTAACTCGGCAAAATGCAGTAAAACATGCACCTTACCAACTTCAATTCAATCATAACACTCAAACCTGGACAGACTGCACTTACGTGTAACCTGTCGATGCAGTGTGATGTACATGTATATAGTACACGTACATGCACATTTGTATCGAGCACTGGTACTCGGTATTGCCACTGGTACACGTAATGAAAACGCTGCACCGAAGGCTCCCACACAGCAGTTGTGTTCATTAAAATAAGCTGTTGTTGTGTACACGTGAAAAAGTTTGTATGTGAATGTCTTTCGTGATGGCGTTGATGTCGTGATGGCGTTGATGTCGTGATGGCGTTGATGTCGTGATGGCGTTAATGTCGTGATGGCGTTGATGTCGTGACGGCGTTGATATCGTGATGGCGTTGATGTCGTGATTGCGTTGATACTTTGATAACGATTGCTAGGTAATCGTACATGTATTTGTTTATTCTGGTGCAAAAAAAAAAAAAAAAAAAAAAGTGTGGACACTGGTCTTTGACTTTTACCAAATTTGTACACAGGCTTGAATGTCATCAAAGCATGAAAGCCCTTGGTCCGTGGTTCAAATCCAGTCCAAGACGAGGATTACAATACTTTGAAATTTCATGTTGTAAATAAATAACTCGCCAGCTTTGCAACTATGCATAGTTTTTGTGACAAATTACGATATTGTTCAGCTCAAATGATGTTCAAAACTATATATATATATATTTTGTTATCAAGAAATATTGAATCCACTTTTATTATTAAAATATCTCAAAAATACCACAAATGTCATTTTTTCATGTGCAATGAGCAAGACTCTTTTTAAAGGCACAGTACCTGTTTGGTAATTGGAGCCTACTGATTGTGTTAATCCTATATAAATGTAGGTACATACAATAAAACTAACCTGTGAAAATTTCACTTCAAAAGGTGGTCGCGTTTTTGAGATATCACCGAAAAACCAGAGCAAATATTTCCACGCAGAAAAAATATTCCCCATACAGTCTGAGAAACGCTTCTCAGATTCAAATTTTAGGGAATAAAAAGTGATATATTTTCCATAACCGATAGAACTTCAAAGTTAAAAGTTTCTCCAAATTCATTATACTACCCAAAGCTGCTGTCCTTCTTACCAAGTAAGTTTTTATTGCCATTAATTTTCAGAGTCATTACCAAACGTGTACTGTGCCTTTAAACGGAGCCTCGGAAACATTTTTAGTACACGCATTTTCAACAAATGTACTAATGTATTTAATCAGAAGTACATTTTCCATGAACTTAGCACAGGAAGCCATTTGTAAGTTAGATTTGTCTGGTCACAGATGAACGCTCAATTTGAATTCCTCAGACTACATCCAGTGTTGGTATGTTTTTTTTGGGGGGGGGGGGACACAGGCTTTTGCATTGCAACCTCCAGATTTTTCACCAAAGACTGGTACCCTTGCGCTGCACATTTCAATGGAGAATTGTGTGTGGGTGTTTGTCGTCTCTTTGGTAACTATGCAAACGCTTGCCCCTAACCATGTGACATAGAAACACTGGATGTAGTCTATGAGGAATTCAAATTGAGCATTCAAGTGTGACTGAACAATGCAATGTACCAGACATCATTCAAATCAAACTCGCAAATGGCTAATTGTTTAAGCAGACAAACTTGTTGACTTTTATCATTTTTGTTGGGTGGATGTGTGATTCCGGAGTTGTAGTGGAAAGTCACCAAAACTTGGCTTTGAGTATCTGCTGTAGCGCTTTGTGTCTTTAAGAAAGACAATTTGACTAGAATTTATCCCCGGTGCCAATGTTACATCGATTAAATAGAATTATCTTGTCACCCAGGTGTACATGGGTACCTGTAAGGTAGAGATTTTTATTTGATTGGTTGCTAGATAGCTGCCTGTATACTTGGCTGCCGGTTCTGCATACTCCTAAGGAGTTGAGGTGGTTTACAGACTGCCTTTGCTTGAATGCCTCATAAACAATTCAGCTTTTGTATTTGTATTAAAATGACGTGATGCAAATTGATAAGAGTTGAAATTATTTTGCACCATTCCAAGGCATAAACACCTTTTTTTCAATATGACAAATAACACTACATATGAAAAGATTTTATACTTCGTAGAAGTCAGTAAACGATTTTATACTTCGTAGAGTCAGTAAACGATTTTATACTTCGTAGAAGTTTTGGATACAATTTTAGAGGTGAGTGTGATAAATATCCCTCTAGGGGAGAAACTATTTTGTTTATAATTTATAGAAGCTGTTACAGAAAGAAAGATCATTTGCAGTGAGGTAGAAAGATCATTTGCAGTGAGGTAAATGATTTCTTACTGTCTGAAACATTTGCACTAAACTATCGGCGAGTAAAAAGAAAAAAATCAGCTTGGTGTGTGGTGTACAAGGAATTCATTCCGAGTGCTTAGTTTAAAGCTTGGGAGTTTAGAAAAATTACCTAACCCCACAGTTTTTTTCAGCCGACTTTATTTTTAGAAGGAGAAATCTGGTCAAACCATATTCCTGTTTGGGTTTACTGCTTGCTGGTTCTCGGCATTGGGAGAAATAACCCACAAGTCGACTACTTTTCATGATTGATCCTATTCGGTTCAAGAAAATGGCCTACAAAGATACAAGATTTAAAACTTTGCAGTTTTGTGTAGACCAATCCATTGTGGACGTCATGTATTGTATTTGTGGTGTGCGCCATTACTGGGACACAAATACGCCTGGCGCTCTTCAAGCGTCACGGGCATCCTCGTCCAATGATGCTGGTGCAACTATACGAAGCGCCGGGCTGTCATGAGATGAAACCTGCGTGTGATGTGAAGTGTGCATTGTAGGCGAGCATAAATGTGTCCCAGTAACGGGAAAAACTTATCCAAGGATTTATGCAAATAAGTATATAAAACAAATAAATTGGTCTATGAAATTGGGTGGCTAAGTTTGCTATCACGCCAGCCATCGAGATAACTAGATGGCTGGTAGACTTTGGTAAAATATTGTGTTTATTAACAGTTACAAAGTATTTTTATACCTGTACTCTAGTACTAGTGAATTCTGTTTATTTTATAGAAAATTCTATTGGCGACAATATAGGATTGAAGTTGCACGTACAAGTCTAATTTTTAGCAATTATTTTATTAGGGGTTGATGTTTACTGCAGTTAACATTTTAGCCGGAAAGATAACGTATAGGTTTTTTTTTCTCATCTGAGACAAATGTTACAGATATTTATAAGTTATTTCTCAAATATTTGTTGGTGTTAAGAAAGCAGTATTAAATCCTGTGGCTTTTGCGTAAAGACCTGCTGCTTTGGAGTAATAAAAGATATTTAATAAATTGTAGCATAATAAATATACTCTTTCAATTTAAACTATTGTAAAGACCCTGAAATATGATGCATTTCAGAAGGATTTGTTAAAAAAATAATAATAAAAGTGTATCACATACATGTACATGTTGATTGAAATTTGTTCCAAACTTGTTATATTTGGCGAAAGAAACTGTACAAACTCTTTGTAAGTTGGTTCAATAAAAAGAACGCATGTATTTGGGACCTTAATTACAGTTGTTGATTTACCTACATGTACCTCCCCCGTTTACTTGGTACTATGACCAGTGTCCAATTTCGTAGAGCTGCTTAAGTGCAATAAGTAGCTAAGCACAACAAAAGTATGCTTACCAGAATAAGGTTACCAGCCAAAATACCATGTCAAATGTACTGGTATCCTGCTTTTTTTCTGGTGTTTCTGTTCAGCAGAATGTGGGTTTGAGTCCCAGTCGTGACGCTTGTGTCCCTGAGCAAGACAATTAACTGTGATTGTTTCTCTCCACCCAGGGGTAAAATGGGTACCTGTGAGGGCAGTGATGGTTCTTGTGATTGATTTAGCTTAGTAGTGCATACTTGTTGCACAGGCTGTATACTCCCAGGGAGCTGAGATGGTTTAAGGAATGAAATAAATGGCCCACTGACCAGGGATAATAATGTTGGAAGCACTTTGAGACGCCCTTCGGGTGTATAAAGCGCTATATAAAAACCGATTATTATTATTATTATTAGGTCCTAAAAGGTTTCCACTTGTGTCAAAGGATTCGCCTGTAAATGGTTGGGGATTACACGACAAGGCCAATCTATGTCAGCTTTAGAACCAGAAGTAGCAGAACAAAATGTTTATCTTACAATGTGTATGCAGGCGCGTTATGTATTGTCTTGCCAACAGGATTGTAAACTTTCCATGAAATAATTACCTTCACATTTATTCAGTCAAAGTATGAGCCAGCTTGTAAATTTTATGCCTTATAAAAAAAACCTAAATTCACTTCAATAACGGATTTAATTTCAAATAGATATTATTTAAAGTCTACTCATTCAAAACACATTTTTAAGTTACTGTTGTGGTAAAACAAAAATCAACAATCAGGAGAACAAAAACAAACAAGAAAAAAAAAAAAAAAACATGAAACTAAAATATTGAATGTATTTTGCTTTATTTATAACTTTCATATCAGTGCATGTAAGTTTAGGTGATGTGTACACGCAATAATTAATTCTAGAAAAAGACACTTTAATACTAAAAAATACTATCAAGGTTTTTATTTCAGCACTTCCCTCAAAGTTTTTTTTGGTCAACTTTTCTCTGCTGGAGATAAAATCAAAGTGACGTCGAAAAAAACAGAAGACCTCCACGTTGTAAAAAAACAAACAAAATCGATGGCAATCAAGGAAAAGGTTTAACAATTATAAACAATCCTTGCACAGCAATTTTTTCCCCAGAAATAATAACTAATAATGATTTATTTACCCCCAAAATACCATTCCCTATATAAAATTTCAGGTCACTCATAGAATAAGATTGACTTTGTACGGCATTAGGAAGTTATAAGAAAATAAAATTGCAAGTAAAACAACACAAACAGTAACCAACATCATCAAATAAATCTATGCGTTCGAATATTTTTAAAAGGAGAATTCAGTTTGATGAGATGATCTGTTTGATTTAAATTTTGTGCCGTTTTCAGAACTTAAAGGAACATTACAGAATTGGTAAGAAAAAAACTTGTAAAATATACTTTTTGATTTACATAAAACTTACACGGTCTAATGATGATGATAGTAGAAAACATCCCTTGAAATAATTCTGTCTGAAATGCCATATTTGATGAGAAATGAGTAAATTTTTTTGAAGAAATGTGTGTAATCAGTTTTTCACTATTTTCGACAGGTTTGTCAGTTTATGTATATGGTGGATTACATAAAGTGCTTACACTGCCAGCAACTGTTTTGTTAGCAAAAACCAATTCTGCAATGTTCCTTTAATATTATAGTAAGGTACCTTACTTGGTTATAATGCTTATACAACTGTCATTTAGAGACATTATCTGTCATAAAATATATCACATTCAATCAAGTTAAAAACCATACTACACAAATGCTGGGATGGTGTGAATATTTTTTTTATAGATTTGATGAAAACATTTACTTGTATCAATTCCTAATTACCCTGCTTGAATAATAATGCTGATATTCATATAAATTTTTTTCCCATACATCCAAGGGCCGAATCGCCTGCCATCGATTCTCTCTTTGGCCACCTCTCCTTTTTTTACCCCTCTTATATTTATTAAAAAATAGTTATTATCAATATCTCAAATTCGGGCTTATCACCCCCCCCCCTTTCTCCCTAAGTCTGGCCCAACATAACTCTTGGTGCCATCCCAAATCTAGAAGGGCACACTGTCTTCTTACCAGCTTTTCGTAAAACAAAAGACTCAAAAAAAACACATCCGTATTTAACAGAGAGAAAATATTAAAAATAAAAATTGCACACTTCCATGCAAATATTCAGCAGCAAAAACTGTGAAGACATCGTGAATAAAATATCTATCGGTGGTTGGTAAAGGTAAACAAAGTTATTTATAGTGAAACAATTCAAATCGTGTTTTAAATATGCACACAAGTTAAGAAACCTTGATTTACATTAATAGACTTTTGTATGGTAGGACACTGTAGCACTTTCAGCAGAGATGTTGACTTGTCAAGCTAGAAAAATAACTTGGGTTTATTTCAAAATCCATGTTGTCCCTATATTTTGCCTGGTAGCCCTCACACTGAGAGGCCCTCTGGTCCAATACCATTATGGTGGTATGCCTGGTTCTTACTCTAACTGGTACCCATTCCAACTGTACTGGGACCAATTTCCTAAAGCTATTTACTCAGCGCAATTTTGTTGTTCTTATCAGCAGCAATAACTTATGTGTAGGCGAAGAGTTTTTCTTAATAATGATTTTGAAAAAAATTGGCGGGCCATGAGTGCATTCACCATGGATTTGAATTGTTGGATACTCATCTGCTTTGTTTTAGATTCAAGCAAGTTGTAAGCAGGATTGTAAGCGCAGAATGCCATGGTATTAAACAGTGACATTCAGCAAAGTTTGGCCACTCTGTTCTCAGTCCAACACAGATGATCATCGGGGTGTTTGTTTGTTTGTTTGTTTGTTTGTTTGTTTGTTTCTGACGGGTTTGGGTGATTAAAGTCAAGATGATTCATCCATCCATACATCCCAGTCTGCATGTATACTATCTCTGCAAAATCGATGGTAATACCTAATCAAGGTAAAAAAACAAGTGACTATTAGGAAAACCTTTTTTTTTTTTAAGAAAAAAACGTGACAAAAGTTTGTCTATAATGTCCCTGAATTCAGGCAGCCATTTGTCTAAAATGTTATAGTAAAATTCCACTTACAGCAAAATATTCTATGTGCTCGTTATAAACTCCACAGACGGTAAATTTACAATTCACAATTTATAGTACATTTATCTCTTATTAATTAGTTGTGTGTATATATTATCAGTGTAGTTACACGGTTCACTCGCAATACATTTTTAATCTCAAATGTTTCTGGTAACAAAACCAAGGGACTACCACTGTGACCCGCGGGCAAAGATACCTGTGTAAAGAACACGATGGAGAAGTGCTCAGTTTTAGATGTGGGAGTGTAACCCCCAAATAGGGGGAAAACCCACGTCATCGCGGTCTGCAAAGTCAATCTACACTGAGTCTTTTCCACGACGGGAATCAAACCGGGGTCAAAGGTCAAAGGCAGGCCAAGAATACCACTGTTAAGCTAGCCTTGTCCAAGGCTCTTTACGCAAGCACCCGCTTTTATTTCACCAGGTAGCATAACAATACTGGCACGGTACTGCAGTACTTGATATACAGTATATCGTGGGGTCGAAGTATGGTTTTTCAACCTCGTATCAAAAACGAAGCCGAAACAGAGCTTGTTCATACTGTAAAAAGGTCAGATTGTGGAGGTCGCAGTTCGAATCCCGCACTCGTCAATTTTTCTTTGTTCACCCCAGCAGATGACCTTATTTTTCATGATAACTGTAACTGTGGTATAATTTATCACGTGTAAACGTGTACCACAAGTTGAAAAGTTTCGGTGGGAAAATGTAATAACAAACTGTGCTTTCATAATGGAATTGAAAATAAGCCATTTGGCGCACCCTGCCGAGGAAGTTTTTTTTTGGTGGGCTCACACGTTTAAATTAATTACTACTCAAACTATCCGAGACAAAACAAAGGAATAGTTTTTATAATGACTCATTATGTAAGACCTGGGGTCGATTTCACAAAGAGCTAGGATTCATCTTGAGGCTGTGTCCGAATTGGCGGCTACAGCTATGGCTACGGCTAGATTTCCGCGTCATCATGCGTTGAAGTATAGTACATCCTTAGCAACACCCTCAGCAACAGTCGTAGCCGTAGCTGTAGCCGCCAATTCGGATACAGCCTAAGATGAGATGTCGTTATTGCCATAGTGATTTGTATTGTGACATCACACTTTGCTAAGCAATTAAGATTGATACACAGTTAAGATCAATCTTGGCTCTTTGTGAAATTGGTCCCTGGATGTGAACCACACAAACAGTCTTAATTGTGAGATTCTTGATGGCATTAAACTCCTAGGCCAGCCTAGAAATAAAAGTACATGACCATTACTGAGACCTGAAAGTCAAAACCAAACTGGAAGGTCAGAAAGACCTGAAATTCTTTATGTCAAAATGACATTTTATCCTAACCCCCTAGTGTCTACATACCCTCAAATATCCTGCACTATATGGTAATTCAACATCCAAATGTTTGGACTTGAATAAGATTAGTATGCCTGGCTCAATGATAAGCAATTGTTATTTGGGCCTTCAGTACCACATCCCAACAAGTCAGAAAACTTCCTCAATAGATTTTTTTGTTGAGGATTTGGGACCAAGAGAGTTTTTAAAAAGTTAATTTTTAAAAATCTAAATGAGCACATAACTGTATAACTGCTTAGTATAACGACTTTTGTCTACATTGGCAAAGTTTACCATTTTGAAACAGAAACAAAATCTTAACTGATGGCCACAACTCATGGGTTTCTGAGGTTGGCTCAAACATGCCCTAAATGTAGGTCCAAAGACCAGTCATTACAACCCTTTTTTTTGCAGCCAGTATAAATTGTAAAAGGTGGCTGTTAAAATGGGCCATGTCCACAATAGTACTCCGTAGTATCTCATTTATGAACTCTTTGGATATAAAGTACTGCTAATAGTTATCATCTTTGGTTTAGTTGAAAAAATTTAATCGCCCTATTCCACAGTTTGCCGACTTAATAGGTCATATGATTCGAACTGCCTCTAGCTACCAGGCAATCTCGGTAGTCTAGTTGGTAAGACACTGCTCTAGAATAGCAAGGGTCGTGGGTTCGAATCCCACCCGAGTAATAAGCCTGTGATATTTTTTCACAGGACTCGGGAAAGTACTGAGTATACAGTGCTAACACACATCGGTGTATGGGTAAAAACCAAAAATTAATATAATATTTCCTATATACAAAGGTTTTGTAGAGCCGTATCCGAATTGGCGGCTACAGCTACGGCTACGACTGTTGCTAGGATGTTGCTAAGGACGTACTCTATTTTAAACGCATGGTGACATGGTAATCTAGCCACAGCCATAGCCTAAGGATGCAAAGCTCATCATCATGGTGGCCAGACTATTTTAGTAAGGTTGCAAAATAGTCTGGTTGCAGTGGCAATCTTAGGCCGAGTCTGGTGGCTACGGCTACGGTTATGGCTGGACTGCCGCGTCACCATGCGTTGAAGTATAATACGTCCTAAGCAACACCCTTAGCAACAGTTGTAGCTATAGCCGTAGACGCCAATTCGATTACGGCTTTACTTTTAAATGGCCATGTTACTTTAGTTTATTAGGGCCACATCTACTTCTTTACTCTTTATGTCAGAAATAAAATGTGGTTCTCTTGACTTTTTTTGATCTTTGGTCTTTGTTGGGGATGCATGCAGCGTGTCGGCAAAAAAATGGGATTTTGAGTACTAGGCGAATGGAAGAAAATTTTGTTGATTTCCCCAGAAACACTTTGCCTTGGAGAGGTCAGAATATTTCACACTGCAAAGTGTGAAAATAAATCTGCATTATTATCGGAGTAAGCCAATTAAAAAAAAAAAAAAGTACACTTAATTTTAGAGTTTGTGTTCAACTTTGAAAAAGGAGGCTTCGTAAACAATCAGCCAACATTAAATGTTGGCTGTGTACAATGTCAACTTGTTAAACTGAGGCTTTGTGATTACTTTATGTAGACTGCCTTCTGATACCTCTCTGAGCTGACTCTTGGTGGCGCTCTACATTGTATATCCCCTGAACTATCCCACTGCGTTAACACAAAGAAACTTTAAGCAGTTTCTGAGGTTCTGAACTCAGGACATCTCCTTGTTCAGAAATTGATGAATACTTTTATATCAAATAAATTACTGTTAGTAATAAACATAAACTATATTTTATCATATAATAAATCTTTGATTTGCTTCCTGTTAAAAAGTACTTCCAAAATAAAATAAAGTCACCAAACTCACCTGAGACTAGAGTCTAAAACAATTATGGATAGTAAAACATGTGATTGCTTAAAAATAAACACACAATCAGCTATATTTGCAATTTTAAGCACCAACACAAGGCTTTCACTTTCCAAAGCTATCCAAAACTTGATCAGCTGTAAACTGAAGCACAAGGGGAAAACAAAACCATCTCAACAACTTCCTGGAGTACAGATTATGATTTTGGTTTCAAATTTTGGGGCTCACGTCATGCGTTTCTTGTCCGAGGTGTCTTGCCCGAGGTGAAGTATTGCCGTGGCAACGTGGCCCTCATCATCTCCACGCAGATTTGCTCTTCCCCTTACTTTGTGAGGTGCAGCAAGTGGCAGTGGTGGACCCAACATCTTCCCGTCCTCTGGCAAAGATCTTCACTAGTTGGCAGTGAACGCTGAAACAACAAAATTAACAAATCGTTACGCACAAAGCTCGCTTAATGTCAGAGCAATTGGTGCTCGATATGGGGCAGAGGGTACCCCCCCCCCCCCCCCACCTATTGTGTCTTCATTGTGTGCTTGGAATATCAGGAATTCTTTTGAGGATTTTTTTATTATTTATTTTTATTTTTTTTTTGGGGGGGGGAGTTCTTAAAATGAGGAAAATAGTGTGTTTAGTATGGGAACATTGGGGGGGACCCTCTGCCCCATATCGGGCAGGCAATACATTAGAGACCAAACTTGCAGATTGACCATGCGTTCACTTAAAGGCACAGTTCACGTTTGGTAATGACTCTGAAAATTAATGGCAATAAAAACTTACTTGGTAAGAAGTACAGCAGCTTTGGGTAGTATAACGAATTTTGAGAAACTTTTAACTTCAAAGTACTATACGGTTATGGAAAATATATCACTTTTTATTCCCCCAAATTTGAATCTGGAAAGCGTTTCTGTCAGACAGTGCATTCCTATGGGGGAATATTCTTCCTGCGTGGAAATATTCGCTCCGGTTTTTTGGTGATATCTCAAAAAACGCAATCACCTTTTGAAGTGAAATTTTCACAGTTTAGTTTTATTGTATGTACCTACATTTATATAGGATTAACACAATCAGTAGGCTCCAATTACCAAATGTATACACACAAAACGCTGGGGGGGGGGGGGGGTGTGGCGAGGCAATATCCAGTACTTCACAACGTGGTAAGAGCCAGATTTTTCAAGCTAATAATTGATTTCAGTGGCTTTGTGTGTTTTTGCTTACTAAAAATAGAGAAATTAAAAAGTTGCGTCCCCTTAAGGTGATCCCTCTGCTGCACTTCCCAGGTTGTGTCTTAAACTTGGGTGTGATCCCTGGCTATACGGCAGTTACAGGCTGAATGGCTTCTGACTGGCACCCCTGAAGAAAGATATTGACAATATAGGGAGACCGCCAACATAGGGCTAGATAGACCAGTCAGTAGAGCGCCGGCACGCTAAATCCAGAGGTCATAGGTTCAAGTCATGCTCTAGTCATTTTTTCTTTGTTCAACCCCACATTATTAACAAATAAGAGATGAAATAAAATAGATAGAATCGTAACCCAAAAGTAGTGTTTCAGATGTTTTTTCAAAGAGGAAGGGGGCACCACAAAAAAAGAGATGGAGCTAATCCGAAATGGCAACATGGCATCGAGCCACAGACCTCCCCCACCCCCAAAGAAAATGAAACATATCGAGGCAGCTTTTCTTCTTGATCCATTCCAAAAGATAAATCCTAGGGGGCTCCCCTGATAGCTCATCAGTAACATCTCATCTTCTTCTTATTCATTCTTGTTAGTTCTGTATTCAGTCATGAGAGAATTTTTATGAAGGGCATTGCTCATCTTTCAGTGAATCTATGTAATTAAACTAAGGACTTATAACACTATAGAACAAAAAAACCTGGGCGGAGAAAGAACGGAGAAAAAAAATGGTTCCCAATAGAATATGTTTTGATTAAATAAAGATGGGTGACTTACTGCACGTTAATATCAGGGATGTCCTCAATTTCGCCGTCCATATTCCATGTACTGGTGCTGGTGTCCCCCGCTGCCCGGTACCTCGCCTGTGGCTGCTTGACCAGAGATGTATTGGATGTGGATTGTTCCGGCTGGTAACCGGCGGATTTCTCGTCACAGTACGGCAAGGACTTGAAGTTGAATTCTTTAACGCGGTGCACCTCGACAAAGTCAAAGTTGAACTGACGGGAAAAAGAACATAACAAGTCATTTTACATGTTGATCCATCACGTGTTTGAAAATCGTTGCCCCACTGCCTTTAAGACACATTGCTTGCTTGGACAGAAGCTCAGCAAAACTTGTTACTCGTAAGTGAAAAAAAGTCCCCATTGTTCACATCAGTTTGGGTTGAGCTTTCACAGTATAACCCTCCTACTGTTTGACTATTAAATCCACATGGTTTTTTGATCACAGATGCAACACGCAACACAATATCATGTTGAAAATGCATCTGCAATTGTATGCACTGATCTGTGCACAGTTGCTCTATACATGTATACCAATGCAAAACATGCAGCTATTATTTTGTTATTCTTTGTATTACTACTTTATCTTTCTGGTAACGAAACCTAAAAAAGCGATCAGTGAAACCTATGTAGAGAATTGAAGAAGGTGGAGAAATGTCGTTTTAGATGTGAGAGGAAAGTCCCAATGAGGAAAAACCTATGCAATCAGGTAGGGACTGAAAACCCAACATTTAAACCGAGGTCACAGAGGTAGGCAAACCTGAGTGCCATGCTGAATGCTTTCAAACGACTGGTCAACTTACTGGCAAAAGTTAAGGAAATTTGGAAGGTTATTTATTTCAGTTGAGGCTACATTGAATGCTGACCTAACTAAACTAGCTCAACCACCTGGTGAAATTGTTTATAGATTCAGGTTTTCTTTGATTGTTGCTTGCAACGTCGAGACTGTTTAGACTTGAATATGTCCATTATGATAGTTTACACTTACATGATTTCCTGAGCTCCCAAGTCGATTCAGGTGTCTCAGAAAGTTGAACCTTGAGCATTTGTGGACTAGGAGCAAGTCTAGGCACCCGTTGCCTAGATGTGATGAGGGCGCTATACCCGTAGGGGACAGACGATTGCAACCACTCACAAGCGCTGCGTTGACGGCGCAGAAGTTACCAGAGATCTTTTTCCAAACTTCTTTTTCCTGTTTAACTATAATCAAGAGTTAAAAGAAGAATTTTTGATTAAGTTAGAATAAAATGGTTGCATCTATCGACTCTTTGCTTAATATTTGTCCAAAAGTCAAACACTGCCCTTGTTGAGGTCAAAAGAAAGGCAAATGATTGGCTGGCCTTCGTCAATTTCTTCCCTTTATAAAATGTAGATTATTTTGTATTTATGTTGACATATGTTTACAAAAGAGCCAAGAAGCCTGAAAGCATAATTGGTGAACAGCTCAATGGAAAAAATATTAAAATCTTGCATTCTATGGAGATCACAGTGCACAATTCTTGGTATGAAGAAAGTGCTATAACACAAAACTGGTTCCGCTGTAATATTTTAACATCACTTGAATTTAAGATGGGATAATGCTAAAAAGCGTAATAAAAAATGTAAAAGTTCAGACATCGCCAAGGCTCACAACTCACAAGGCCAGACAACCACTTTAAGGTGAGGGCTACACTTAACTGATTCGGGCTATCGACCTAAATCAAGGTCACCAGGGGCACGTTGCCACCTACTCCTGGGGCTGAAGCAGGGTTTACCCCCTTCACAGTTCGTAAGAATGTTGGCATGGGTATCATCCACTAGGAGTCTGGCTGGTAGAGCAGAATGCACTTATACCTTCCAAACTTTTATCCCAACTTCCCAACTAGTATCAGTAGTATCTTGACTACCAGAAAATGCCCTGGTCTGTGGAACGCACAAGGTCGCTCTTGTTGTCACAAATTGACAAGGTCTATACAGACATGCTTCCCGCACTGGATCAAGAAACTTGATCTTCTCACTACATCAAGTATGATAACATTTACCCAGTTCAAAAATGCATACACTTTGACCTTCGACCCTCTTTACCTTCTTGGAGGTCGATTGCTTCCACATTGCTGTCTAAGCACTCACGTAGGTCACTCAACTGAGACTCCGATCGTCTCAGGCATACAACACATCTGAAAGAATTTTTAAAATAGGGAAGGGGTTGGAGGTCAACAAAAAAGTACTTCGTGTAGAAAAATTTTCTAATACAGTTGATGTTTTGTCAAGGAGTTCATATTTCATCTGCAGAAATCGAAAAACTTGCAACAGCGATTAAATCGCTGGATCTGCGAGGTCTTTTTAAATGCTGTTTCTTGGACGTTCTGCTCTAGAGGGTTGGTAGCAGCAGCGTAGCCTGAGGGCGTGCCCCAATGTGCCCCACGAAAATTTAGGCTCACAAAAATACTACGAAAAAGAAAATCGCTGGATCTGCGATGATGACTGATGGGCCTCAACAAGGAAAGGACAAAATTCATAAGGTGTCAAGCAGGACAATTTGGGAGGCTAATTACCCTTTACTCACAGCTGAGAAGCCGAGTTGCGAAGGACATGGCCATGTACGTGTTTAAGCCATAGGCATGTGAGGACGCCTTTGGCAGCCAGCCACGTCGACTGATGTGTGACCACAGAGCACAGCCAGAGATCGAAAGTGTTTGATTTTTCCAAAGAGAAAAACTGGTGGGCCCTGAGAACAACCCTCATGGCATAGGTGAGAACCAACACACAACTCTACCCACGTGAGGCCTTACCCGGGAATCGAACCCGGGCCACATTGGTGAGAGGTGGGTGCTTCATGCACTAGCCACCTCATGCCACTCAAAGTGCTGCTTACACATTCACCTGTTTGCAGCAGAAATTGGCAGGAAACCGGTAACAAGCAATGTAAAACACATGCAAATTTCCCTGGTTATCTGCATCTGCTGAGCATGATTTCTCTGCACAAAGCAATTTTTTTCCCAATGCTTTTTAATTGCCACTTCATTAAAAAGAGTTTTAGCCTTGTGAATGCATTCAAGGTTTGTTGATGCCAGGTTTACACGCCTCCTTGTTTTAACAACAAGGGTTGAGTATTTTCCCGGATTTATGTTCCGACTCACCCAACCCTGCATTTTGTCTTGTCCTGTGGGTGATGATCTTCATCGGCGCTGACCAGAAATGAGACCTCACCAAGGTAAGACTTGTTAGCCAAGTAATTCTTGAAACCTGTAAAAAAGGCGTTCACCAAAAGAGAATGATCAAACAAGAAAGCATCGGGGTCAGATCAGCAAGAAGGGTTTCAGGTTTGCACATGTCACCTACATGTCGTTTTTCTTTTTTTTGCATCGCTTTGCAAGTAATATTCTTTGTGCTTCGCTTTAACCAATGATTTCTATGTGATTAGGATATAGTATCTGTTGTATGTGCTTTCATGGTAAGTGCGTAAAAGGTGTCTTACTTGTCGTCACTTCTATACGCAGTACCTTCACTCGCAGCACACTTGTCTTATTTGTACATGTATCCTGTATCTGTTCCAAATTGATTTGAACGGGAACAGGATGGCCGATCTATTACAGAGTACACAGTCTTACCGCTGAAATCATATCTCCTAGGTCCGAGCCAACGATAGTTTTCACTTTCCTGCAAGACATCTCCGAAGAAGCCATACCCCATGAATGAGATTGTGTACCTTAGTAACTGGTGCCCGCTGTGAACCGAGCAAACGTCAAGTCCTAGTGAACAACCTAGAGAGCAACAAATAAATGAAAATGGTATCTCTTACAGGGCCTTTTGCACACGAGACAACATTTTAAGGCAATTTTGACGCAACCACCATCAATGAAAAGGAAGAAATTTAATGGCCAAGGTTTTTTTTCTAACATGTTCTTACAATTCCCATAAAGGTTAGGTAAAAATTAACCCTTTAGAGACCATAGAGCCCGTTCCCACCGGACCCCGCATTGATCGCGCAATTCGAGAAAAGGGCGATCAGATCCCGCAGTTTCTCGAAAAGGGCGATCAAAGGGCGATCAAGCGTAAGTGAGAACGCGAGGGCGATCAGGATCAGACCCCGCAAATTTGATCCACCTCGGGAGTAGGATTAAAGCGGGATCTGATCGCCCTTTTGGATTAATGGGCGATCAAAAGTCTAGTGGGAACGCAAAGGGCGATCAGACCCCGCAATTTGAGGGCGAACATCCGGTCCGGTAAACCCGAATGGCGCGAAAACGGTGTTCTTTTTTCTTCTATTCCCAGCACGCACCACGCATTTGGTGACATAAAAGAATTGCAAGTAAAGCATAAAGCAGTATTGACGTCACGTGACCATACCAACTACACGTTCTGTACAACGCATCCACACTAAACCCAAACCCACGCCAATTTTTGGATGCATTGTACGTTCTTTAAAGATGGCAGCGCCCAGCAATAAACGTCCCATAAATTCGTCAAAAAAAAATCCCCAAAAGATGAGAAGCGTGGCAAGCTATGGTCGGACGAGGAGCTGGGAACTTTTTAGACATCTGGGTCAGTCAAGAAATTCAAAACAAACCGTGAGAAATAGCACAGTATTTCAGGTAATTGTGAGGAAGATGGGCGAAAGTGACCTGCGTTGGTGAACTTTTGATCTACTTCCGTTTACAAAAGGTGGATCAATGCGCAATCATACTCAAGTGGGAACGCGACCACAAATCACGTCTGCGACTAATCCTTTTGCGGGGTCAGGATCTTGTAATTGTGGATCCAGTGGGAACGCGGTCATAGCGGCCACACGATGCCTGTACCAAAATGATCACGATAGCCACAGATGGCAGCATGATTTGACCTGCTTCCTGCACTCAAGCAAAAAGGTCAAATTATGCATTGTGTTTATCCATTTGTTTTTTCATTAGTGTGCAAGTCTCTCTTTAAAGACAAAGTATCACCTTCGGTTTTTGGAACCGTTTGATTGTTTCAATCCTACTACCCAATAAAACTACCCTGTGAACATTTCATTTCAATAGGTGGTAGCGTTGTTGAGATATCGCCGGAAATCTCCAGCGCAGGAAGAATAATCCGCCACTGGAATACACAAACTGAGAAACATTTCTGCATGAAACGTTTCAGATTGAATTTGGTTTAAATCCCTTTCTCTAAAACAACGTTCCTTAGAAAGAAATCATTTCTCAAAATTGTATACATTTAAACAACAGCTGCAGTGCTTCTTACCAAGTAAGTTTCTATGGTCATTAATTTTTGGAGTACTAACCAAAGGTATCCCCCTCTCTTTAATGTGCTCTTCTTCATTACATCCCATGTATACTTTAATTATCTAAGTATCTTGTAATGTATGCTTTTCTTAAATTTTTATTTTTTACAGTGCCTCGGAATATGTTTAGTTATAATAGATGGTGCTTCACTATGTATATTTATCATTATTATTAAAGTAAAGGTCTTTTGCTGAATTCACATTTGTCAATGTCTCCCATATTGTCTCTAATTTACCCCCCCCCCCCCCCCCCCACCCCCAAAAAACTTCTGTTTTGCATTGCTTTTCCAGATACTAGATACTACGACTTTAAAAATTGTGTCAATTGCATCAGCAATATTTGCCACATCTGGGAGTACGGTGATGATCATTCACTCGTGCAATTTCGGCTTCATTTTCTTGTCATTTGTTACTATTTATTTATCTTTGCAATTATAAAATTAACGGATTTTCTTATTGCTTTATGTGCAAATTGTCTATCTTTATATCTATCTTTGTGTGCCCCAGAAGTGGGGCAACAGATCTACGGATCATAGTATGTATTTGACTTTTGCTATCCTTGCCCATCTTGGGTATATTGTCTTGTTTTTGTTAGGTACTGTTTTGTGGCAAATAAAATGATATAATAATACAGAAATGAATGGTCTCTACCTAAAGATTACCTGTAAATTGCAAGTGTGAAATGGCCTTTAAACATTAAAAAATTGGGTCTTAAAAATGGACACTAAAAAAAAAAAAAACGGTTCCATATGATTAAACCTATGGTAAACAAAAAAACCCAGACTCTATATTACATTATCATAATTATACCATGCAACCAAGGTGCAACAATTTCATCTAAAGAGAGCTGTCATGGTGACAAAGCCTGCTGCGATAACGCTACATCAATTCCGAACCTGCGAACATCATCGGGATGGAGCAGGTGCAGCATAAATGTAATTATTATCATTGATATAATAGTAACTATCATTAAAGCATGCGGGCAACAGTGATAATTGTCAAAGACCGGTAATCCAGTATCCGCACTAAACATGTCAAAGTTTACGCAATTAATTATCAGAGTCACAAGAAAATAGTAACAATTCCCATTTAATGTTTTCACTGTCTTCAAACATTGTGATTTTGGACTCGCGAGATCAAAACGAACTGTTTTACTCACTTCTCAAAAAGTATAGCATTTTAAGCAAATATATTTCAAGGGAAATTTTTCCATGTTACTATATTTATACCATGTATTAAGTTATGTACAAATCTGCAAACATTTTTTGTTCTTCAATCTTACCAATGTTGTGCACACACTTTAATATGTATGGTTCTTCTAACAGCTGGCATTAGTGTTGAATAGTTTGTGTCTATAGTGTGCGAGGACTGTGTCATTGATAGTGCAGACTGTGATGACAAACAAACGCGCCTTGAACCAAGACTATACAACCTTATTATGGAGCATCGTTTACTCACCAAGAATGATTTGAAGAGTCGAGGTCACTGGGTCGTTGACCCCTGTTGTATCACAGACAATGACATCAGTCGAACCTGGAACAGAGAAAAGGATCAGATTTCCGCATTGTGCCCATTTTCATAAGCTTACAGTTCCATAAAGCTGCTTACATTATCAAGGGCAAAAAAAAGGTGAGCAAACAACAAAATCGTGCTTACCAGAATAAGATTACCAGCCAAAGTGCTACATCACATGCACCATTTGTGACTGGTATCCTGTTCACTTTTTGCTAAGCAGAAAAGTTGAAGCAGTATGTTTCAGCAGCTCAATAACATTTTGCTGTGATCTTTAAAGGGAGTAACCCTCCCAACCCCCACCTTTCTCCTTTCTGGAAGGACCTCACATTAAATCACTCTAACCTTGTCCTCTTTCAAGGAAGTGAATTCACATCTCTCACCCCACCTTTTTCCTAGATCCCTGAGTGACCTCGTACCTCTCACACTAACCCCGTCCTCCTTCCAGGAGTGACCTCACATCTCTTGCCCCTAACTTTGTCCTCTTTCTAGGGAAGTGATCTCACATAGATCTCTCACCACCTTTTTCCTTGATCCCGGAGTGACCTCATATCTCTTACACTAACTTCGTCCTCCTTCCAGGAGTGAAGCTCATGTCACTACCCCTAAACTTTGTCCTCCATCCAGGAAAGACCTTAAATCTCTCACCCATAAGTTTCTCCTCCCAAAAGTGGCCTCTTCCTATTCTTGTCCTTCAAGAACGACCTTAAATCTGTCACCCTAACCTTCTCCTCCTTCCAGGAATGACTACATACCTCTCATCCCAACCTTCTACTTCCTGGAGTTACCTAATAACTCTATTCCTTTACTAACATGCATGACCACCTCCCAGGAATCCTCTTACTTCAAGAAAAAATCCTTCCATCTATAAGAACCCCTTACCTGCAGGTATGATCCCAATCCGTAGCTTGGGGCATGAGGGGCTGGACTCGGGGTCATGATGGTCAACACCCCCCTCTTGCTGTGTGCGCACAAGGAGACCGTTAACAACCTCAGCGAAGGTACCGTCCCCTCCAACACAAACAACCCTTCAGGAATAATGAGAAAAAGGGACTCCGTCACGCTCTCTACCATAAGCCCTGCTGGCGGTCAAGTTTTCTCTTATCCCCTTGGCCAAAAATAAACATTCACAGGCAATGGTGCTCTCCCTGCTCACCCATTTTCATCAGCGTCAATTTCTTACCGTGTTTAGTAAATTAGTATGCAGAGCAGTTGTACTTTTTTTATTTGACCGTAGGCACTGAGTAGGCAAGCGTGGGCGGGACCAGGGGGGATTAGGGTAACCATGAATGTCTGCAACGCAAAACTTTGTACTGTGTTTCTTCAGCTTAGGAAAAAAGGGGGTTGGGACTCAGCGGAGTAGTTGCATTCCTGGGATGCTCGATCACGGACTACATCACTCAAGCAGGTTCACCTGACCTATATATTTTCCTTGGCTAATAAGCCATTTGCGTGTTAGATTTGAATATTGTCTGGTACAATGACGCGCTTAATCGCAAGTTACCACTTAAATTTGAATTCCTCAGACTATAGAGACAGTTGCTATGTCACATGATTCGGGGCAAGCTTTTGCGTAGTTACGTAAGAGACAGCGAACACCCATACACAATTCTGAATGAATGTGTATGGCACAATGGTACCAGGGTTTGCTCATCTGGAGGTTGCTATACAAAACCTTGCCCTGAACCATTTGACATAGCAACTGTCTTTATAGTCTGAGGAATTCAAATGTAAGCAGTGACTTGTGACTAAGCAAGTCATTGTACTAGACTTTATTCAAATCTAACTCGCAAATGGCTTATTGGTAATTACTTCCAGCGCTAGGCAAAGACAAGTATCTGCTACTCACCCATCAAAGGCTGCCAGATTTTTTGTCAGCATGACATCACGGGCATGATTTTTAGCTTCGGTGACTGTGGGAGAACAAGGTTGGGAGATTCACACCACACACAGGAAAGTTTTTCAAGAACATTCACAATTAATACCGGCTGCTTTCAAGAGCTTAGTTTAAGGGGTGCATTACTTCATTTGTTTACGGAATTGTACATTCCTTTATATCCTACTTCTTAACAGTAAACACACCACCTGAACCAACATGTTAACATTTCATATGAAACTGTAACACTTACAGATCACTGTGGTCTTAATTCTGGCAAGCCTAAAAAGTGGGGCACTGTGCGTTCTGTAGATGCTAGCCGCTTCTTTCTTTCCTCCAAATGGATTGACGAATACCAACAGATTTCTTGGCCTTACATTACCTGAACAGAAAGAAAATAAAAACAGGTGTATTTGGGGACAAGTCATTGTTTAATGCCGACATTTTTTTTACTTGTAATGAGGAAGAAATCTTGCTGATGTTGGCATACCTGCTTTAAGGGAGGGTATACCTTAGGTAATTACTCCAAATAGTATTGACTTTAAAAACTTACCAGCTGTTGATAATGTATAACATTTTGAGAAACGATTCCCTTCTAAGGAATGTGATTTTGGAGAAAGGGATTCGAACGGATGTCAATCTGAGAAAGGTTTATGCATACAAATTTTTCAGATTGTGTACACCAATTACGGATTATTCTTTCTGCGTGGACATAACGGCTCCAGATTTTCAACGATATCTCAAAAACGCTACCACCTTTTGAAATAAAATTTCCACAGGTTAGTTTTATTGTATATATCTACATTTGTGCAGGTTTAGAACAATCGAACAGTTCCAAAAACCAAAGGCAAAACCTTCAAATCAAGTTCAATTAAATAGCAACTTGCATTACACCAGTGTTTTTTTTTGTGTGTGGTTGAATTACAAGACTAGAGTTGTAGGGACTAAATGAAGTCCGGGTACCTTGGTAGCGTAATCCATCGTGGATTCTTTCCACCCAAGACTGACATGTTGCCTGGTCACCGCATTCAAACTTCAGATCTCGTAACCGCCATTTGCCCTGCTTGTTCCTGCGTATACAGTGAACTGAAAGAAACACACCAAAAAGATGAGAATGCACTACGTACGATGCAACACTCACAGACCGGTAAACTTCAGAGAAATCATTTTCATACTGATTTTTTGCCTGTATAGCAAAATGATAGAATTTGATAAATCTATGCCCAATAACTGGTGGGACTATACTTTCAACTAGTCTTTTCAAGCACCATTTATTTTAGTGATAAATTGATCATACAGTATGGACACATAAATAGTTTACTCAATTTTTGCCAATCGAAACCCCCCCCCCCCACATACTGCAGGACCTCTTAGGTTGTGGGCTTACCAGCTCAATAGTGCACTCAAGAGGTTTCTTTCCAATTCTTTTTTTTCTTCGTTTTTACAACTATTTTTCTGCAGGGATTTAAACCGTTCGCTAGCGGCCAGTCGGCGCGTGAAAGAGTTAACCTTTGTGGCCCAAATTTATGTCAAAATTTTGTGTGTTTATGTGAATATGCTTAATGTGCTTCATTTAAGTAATGACTTCAGTTGTCTGTTGCATACAAATATTCTCAGACTCCAACATGAGAAACAAAGAAGCTTTGTTGGGCAAAATTAACCCACACTTTTCAACTACTTGTTTTGGGCTTACCAGCCCAATAAGGCCCCTTATGAAACCACCACTTGGGCTTAATTGGGCTTAAGACTTTGGCTTCGGCTCCATCCACAGGATTGAAGCCTCGTAAGGAAAGCGAACGTTTTCAAAACAACTGATGGAACCTAAGCCCAAGCCCAAGCCGTGGTTTCGAAAATACTCCTGGACTCAGGCCAGTGGTCTAGTCTTAGCCCTGAGAATTCCCACAAAATATGCGCCTGTACACGCAGAAGGTACAAGATATACTTGAGGATGCTTCCACATCTTGATGATTTTTACCTGTAAAAGTGAAGTCTTCTTGATTGTTCAGTTTATGAGGTGCCGTAGTCCCCTGGCGGCCATTGTCTTCTGTCTCGCAGACGTCTGTATCCACACCGATGATCTCGCTTAGTTTCACAAAATGATAGTGATGTACTTCTGAAATGTCCATCAAAACCAAACAGCAACATGAGTGCTGCTTAGTTACATGTGATATGGTTAGAGTCCCTCCATGCACATCCCCACCACCAAAAACGTTCTGGCCAAACATTGATTTCATTCATTCATCTACCAATAATAGTAGTTAATAATATAATAGTGGCTAATTCTTACATAGTGCTCAAATCCGTCACTCAGTGTCGCTCATGACGTTAATTGTGCTCCAAAAACTGTTTTTAAAATCTCCATTCTTGGAAAATATCTTACAGGTTTGTCAGTTTATGTATATGGAGTACATAAAGTGCTTACACTGCAAGCAACTGTTTTGTTAGCAAAAACCAATTCTGGCCCAAAAATATGTTTTTACACAAACAATAAATATATTAATCAATTGTATAATTCAGGTTTGAAACTAAAAACATGTTTTTGTTTTGGGCTTTTAGCTAGTTTCCCACTTGTACCTTTCCCTTTTCCCAAAAGCTTGATGCCTAGTTCTCAGGGTGGTTTTTTTTCCAAGATAAGAGACATTTCTCTGAAGAAAATGTAAGTTTGCATTTTGGCACCTTAAAAATGGCCCCATGCGAGCCATGGCAGTTTAATAGCGAAGGGCATCCAGCTGTGGTCTGCCGTGGTTAATTACAACCCCATGGCTGGTTCCACAAATACTACTTTTCACAAAGGCATGAAGCAAGACTAACAGATCCACATCATTGGTCGCTGTCCCAACTGCATATAAAACACATGCAACCAAGTTTAACACCCTTGAAGGAGTCTGAAAATAAGTGCTAAAAATAATGAGTGCATGCATAATGACAATACTCTAACCATTTCTGTGTTTTTGTTTAAATTCTTTTTACAAAATGTACCAACAAATTTTAACTTAAAGTTGGCGGTCTCCCAATTTTGTCAAAATTGTTGACTGGGGGTGCCAGTCAGAAGCCATTCAACCTGTAACTGCCATATAGCCAGCGATCACACCCAAGTTTATGATACAACCTGGGAAGCAAAGGAACCACCTTAAGGGGATGCGACTTTGCATTTCTTGATATCTATAACTTGATATTTGAAGTATCAACAATTTTTTATCATTTACCCAGTCAGTTTCCCTTGTGATTGTTTACTTTGCATGTTATAGCCCTATTACATTAAACGTGTTGGGGAATTCTCTTGTATTGTATTAAAAAATGCAAATTTGTGAGCATGTTGCACTACTTTCCTGAGAATGCAAGCTAGATAGCCAAGCTGGTGGGAAAAGAAATATGAATCCCTGGAGGGTCTGAGGGTCAAAGGGTCACTCCATTATTCATGCTATTACCATCCATATTCATGATGTTATTAACCATGCCCCTCAATTCTGGGAGGCAGGCCAGGGTTGGGATAAAGGGGAGAGGAGGATTCGGTAGCACATGACAGTTACAATGTATGGTTTATCATCAGTCATCACCATCATCCAATCTTTTGAAGTCAGAAAGAATACAAAAATGTAGCAAGGCCCAGACACCAGTAAAGGGTGGAGCTAGTCGGAGAGTGGTAGGCTGCCGCCTGATTACTATCTTTCAATTCCCTCCGGCTGGAACATAGAGCAAAGGAGATGAACCAAGCAGGGAAGCAACGTGGACAAAAGACAACGGGAGCAATAAATGGTTCCTCTTTTATAATCCAAGCATATTCCTGCAGCGAAGAGGAGAGCAAGATGAAAGACGAGGAAGAAAAGGGTGGGATGGAAGCGGAATGAGCAACCCAAGGTTCGTCAAATACTTCAGTCCAAAATGTCAATGTTTTGCTAATTCGGTATGAATAGAGGTCCAAGACACCTGCTGTACCTTGGGGAGGAAGAGGCACAAGCCATGCGGCCAGAAGAACCCACAGATTAATCTTGGGGAGAGAAGAGGTACAGCAAAGAGTAGTAGGAGTCCTAAACAGGGTTTGCCCGTAACTTTTTCAGTGACTGGCCAGCAGGACCAGTTTAGTTTGTCATTTCAATAGTCTGCTAGCCTTTTCACTGGTCCACATCTTTTACAGTTTTCTTTCAACACTGTCATTTTGTATGGTACCTCAGTTTGGAACCAGTGTAGGCAGTGGCTTACATCTAGCTTTGGGAAGTAATAAACTAGCTAGCCGGACCACTTGGACATAATTTTGACTGGTCCTCAGAAGTTATAACTGGCATTTGGCCGGCAGACCACTGTTAAGGGAGAACGCGGCTAAATCCTGTATCATCATTACCAGTTACCAAACCAAAGGAAGAAGAAGAGGGAGGGCTGTCAGTTTCAATGATACCATAATCTCCAAGTCACCTCTTCCTATGTAGGGAGGGCGGGGAGACAGGAATTAAGGAGAAGAAGTAAATGAGCTGAGCAATCCCAAAAGTGAATCCGCAAGAGTAATGGCCTGTTTTAGGTACACTTTTAGAACATGAACAAAAAATCTGATTTCACAAGTTTCCCTTGGTCTATTAAACTTAGAGGTTTGAATCATTGGCATGTTGTGAACTCCAGAGCCAACCTATAGCCTAAAAGGTTTTTAAAGCGTTTGCATGTTTATTTTTAAAATGCCTGACTCTTGTACACAGGGATTTCAATTACATGTAGTGTTCAGCAAGTTGGCCATAAGTATGACACAAAGATTCATGAATGGCAAACATGTGTTGCAAGCTATACATGTATATGTTTTTAATGCAAGCTGGTTTTGCAAGCTGTGCGCTGATGTTGTATTTCAATCCATAAGTTGGTGTTGAAGCCAGGCCAGTGTGATAAGCCACAGGCTGGTGTTTCATTGCAATCAATAGGCTGGTGTTGCAAGCCATATGCTGGTGTTGCAAGCCGTAGACTGGTGCTGCAAGTCATAGGTTGGTTTTGCGAGTCGTATAACTAGGCTGGTGTTGCAAGCCAAGAAACCATAGGCTAGTGTTACAAGCCATATGGTCATGGTTTTTGCTAGCCATATGATCATGGTTTTTGCAAGCCACATGATCATGGTTTTTGCAAGCCATATGATGGTGTTTGCAAGCTATATGCTGGTGTTGCAAGCCGTTTACATGAAGGTGGGTTTTGAAGGCCATAGGCTGGTGTTGCAAGCCAACAAGCCATAGGCTGGTGTTGTAAGCCATAGACTGATGTTTGCAAGCCATCGGCAGGTGTTGCAAGCCATAGCCTGGTATTGCAAGCCATAGGCTGGTATTGCAAGCCATTAGGCCGGTTTTGCAAGTATAGCCTTGTTATACATATAGGCTTGGGAATGTTTTTCACATTTATTTAAGCCATTTTCAAGGTCCACAGCTGCCCGAAACGACACTAACTGCAAGTGCGATCTTTTCTAGTCAACTGCTTTTTGGGAAAATGCATCTCCTGGGTGGGTGAACTGTTGAAGGCGCACTCTATTGTGAATCACGCATATACATGTACTGCTGCCTCATATTGCAAGCCCTTAGTAAAGACAACAAAAACCATGTATAAAAGAAGTATAAGGAAGACTAATGAGACTAATTAAAAAAGGAACCAAAATGCCCAAAATAGTTTGCAAATATGTGCAAAGATCCCAACAAAGTTGCAATCCTCACTAAGTACACTACCTGAACATTCACTAGTTTCCTTGGTCTCATTTAAGGTAAAATCAGTATGTATCTGTAGGTCACCAACTGTTTTGTGAAAGGTAACATCAAAATTGTTTTAAACAAAGTGTCAGAAGTTTGACATAATTTAAAATGTAAAGTTTCAAAAAAGCATATTTGGGGAAGGTTGTCACAACTGTCAATATAAAAAAAAGCATATTTAGGGGAAGGTTGTCACAACTGTCAATATAAAAAAAGCATATTTAGGGGAAGGTTGTCACAACTGTCATTATATACTCTGTTTACTGGTAAGCAATTTTTCTGCTATACTCGAAGCGGGAACAAGTGAGTAAGCAAAAGTGTATTTGATAAACAATCAAAGGTTACATGTAGGGTCATACTTTGGTAAGTACACAAAAATTTACAGCCATAAAAAACGTACTTGGTGACAAGCACTGAAGCTGTTGATAGTACATTATAAATTATTTTGAGAAAAGATTCCCTATAAAGTATTAAGGTTTGAACAAAAAATGTCCGCCATTATTGTCTGTCTAGAAAAGAAATTTGTGGAAAAGCATTTCATCTGACGTGAGTTGGTTTCAAAGTGTCCATAGTGGCGTAAACAGACATTTTTACTTGGGAGGGCAAGAGGGGGAAAAGACATAACTTGGGGGGCTATTTATTGTATGGAACCATTCATTTGTGCATTTTTTTTGCCAGATGTGATTTGAGGGGGGGGGGGGTGACAGACAATGGTTCTGAACAGGGGGAGCTCCCCCCCCCCACCCACCCCACCCCCTGTTAGGCCAGTGTAGCATACTTATGATACTAAATGAAATTATGAAATAGCAAGTCACTGTGATAAATAAAAAGGCTGATCCCTTACTTAGCTAAAACTTACTTAACGTCAGCCTTCAGCATGTTAATCAATGGAATGTTAAAATGTCAAAATGTGTTACTTAGCTTGCAGTAGCACACCTCAATCAAAATTAGGAGGCCCACCTAGAAGAGGAAGTATGGAGTGTGGGTGCTTTTATGATGGGGCTACGGGGAAGAGAGAGTGGTAAACGACATAACAAAAACTCCCCTCCAAACATCAACCAACTCACCGCGGGACTCCACCTTACGAACCCCGGTATCGCTGACCTTTGATGAAGCGCTAGCAACCCACGACAGAGTCCGGCTTGATAGCGTCACATCCAGAGATTTTCCAGACAATTTAAGAACTGAAAAGAGTACCACGTCGTCACCCATTTTCTCCGACCGTGCAACAAGCAATCATCCATCAAAAATCGCAATTTGACTCCACGATTGCATAGTTTTTTAGTAGACTGTAGACTAGAACTAGGAAGACTCGTTCGTTGTTGTGTACACGGTATCGATCTACTACACACAGCAGCAGCGTTGTGTTTGTTGAGAAAATGTCATCAATGACGTTGTGTACATATGAAAGTGTGTTGACCCAAGAGGTTGTTGACTTTGGTTTATAAGCCTAAACTTCATCCAGTCGTAGTATGGCTCTTTTGTGATTATTTTTCGTTTCTCCTATGTAAATGTCAATAATTGAGTTTTATTTCACTTCTCAAAAGCATAAAATCTGTGTATGCAATACCCTTTTTCAGCTTCGTGCAAAAAACTACGAGTAAAAATTTAGTTAAAATGTCCTGATGAACGTAAACAAGTTTTGTGATCAGTAGTTGGACTATTACAAGTTTAGCACTCCTTAACTCCACAATAAAAAAAATGCAACCCAGACAGGCGGATTCCTACGGTAGCCTCGAGGTGCTGTCGCTATTTCTCGAGAGCGCAGACGCAACCAGAACGATCGAAACAGATCATTTAATTTTTTTTTACCCCCAAGTTACTTATCCTTTATTTGATCTTGAAGCCATATGCCATTGGGTTGCGTATTTTTGGTGCAGTTCATTTATTTTCTGTCCCCACCTTTTTGTTTTCTTCCTCTACTGTGACCTTTTGCTAACTTGATTTTATTAATATTGAACAAAGACAGATTTGACTAGAGCGGGTTAACGTGGCGGCGCTCTAATTTGTCAATATGTTTATTTGTTTCTCTGTTTCTTTGCTGTGAAAATGCGTAAGAAGGGCAAGCAAGCACTGTCTTGATGGTTTCATTTTTTTTTTTTTTTTTTTTTTTTTTAAATCTCATTTGCTTTCTCCATGAAGTGGTTCAGTCACCTCTCTCTACGGATCTTCGCCACTGGCGAAGCCTGTTTTTATTTATAAGCTAACATGTGACGAAAGTTCTTTGTTATTATTGCTGTTATTATTATCATTTATTCAGCCAACACAACGATACAAGACAATAAAATCAAAGTAATTACGTGGCCCGTAGACCTGCCGCCCCACGTAGAGTAGATAAAAGTAGAGTAGAGTATGATAACATTATAATAAACATGTAAAAATAAAAGAATAACATGAACTATGATAAAAGCTATGTGCATCACAGGTTAATAATTTAAATATAACAGTTAAAGCAGGAAGAACTGAACTGTGCAAGACCCTGTTGTGTTGATGGTCTTGAACTAAGACTACGGGCTCCTCTGCTGCTCCACAAAGTTCCCATGTTTTTCCGCGCGCGGATGATACTGGTATTGAGTAGCCTTTGAACTTATACATGTTCAGTATAAACTACCAGTCTAATTCAAACATAGACTTCACTCAAGTCGGACTTCCGTTTTAGTCTACATCCGTGTTGGAGCATAGCCGCTGGTAGTCAATGGACCGAGCACTGAACCGACTGTGCCAAGTCTATAATTCAGACACTTTGGAATGGAGACTACATGGGTACAATGTCGAGAGTCACTGGTGGGCGTACAGCCATGTCCTGATAATCAGACATTTTTTTGTGTACGACTAAAGTCAAACGCAACCTTTATCTCACCATAGAGCAAGGACCTTTACTGTATGATCACTCTCTATGCATTCTAAAAAGAAGAGAAAAATGGCCGCACCACCACAGCCAAAACCCAGCATAAGAGAAGCTGGTCCAATCCAAGGTGGAGTGCGAGTGGAAGCATTTGGCTTCAATGCCGTGTCAACCAACTCGATTTTCTACATCGGCACAGTGGCGAGTTTCATCGTAGCCTCTTTCGTGCCGGGTTTACCCAGGCTCCCATACCCAGTCATCGGCTGCATGATAAACGGCAACTCTACTTGGTTTGGACACTGGGACAGTGCTCACGTTATTTTGGTGGTGCTCTACTGCGGTCACTTCGTCCGTCGTACCCTTGAGGTGTTCCTGGTGCATCGCTACAAACGAAAAATGCCTCTGGGTGAAACGCTGGGTGCACCCATCTACTACTGGTGCTTTGGATTCTGGGCAGGATGGGCACTCCGTCCAGACCTTGGGTATATTAATACATACCTGCCCCTCTATATTATAGGGTGTGCAACCTTCCTCGTCGGAGAGGCGGGTAACTGTGTGGCCCACATTCAACTGAGACTACTCCGGCATGTCAAAGAAGACAACACCCACCAGGCGCCACCAAGCGGCCATGCCATCCCCAGGGGTCTTCTTTTCTCTCTGGTATCCTGTCCACATTACACCTTTGAGATCGTCTCGTGGACGGGATTCTTCTTGGCAACATGGACCCTCAATGGTGCTCTTTTCCTGGCAGCAACTTTGATAACCTTGGTTGTTTACTCCCGTAAACACCATCAGCGGTATAAAGATGAGTTCAATGGACGCGATGGAAGGGAACTTTACCCAAGAAACCGCAAGGCTCTCATTCCGTTCTTACTTTAAACTTGACTGACACATGGAACAACTTCAAAACTAATTTGAACAAATTCCAGGATATCATTCTAAAATTCATCTATAGATATTCAGCTTTCACAAAATTGATCGTTTGCAGCCCATTTTGTAGTACGAGTTTATTATTGTCTTTGACAAGACGGGTCAAAATAAGCCTCTGGCTTTGAACCGACTCAGTAAGTCTATTAATAATTTAAGACAAACATAATTAGTCACAGTTTGGTCGATTTACGATTCGTAAACTATAGTAATAAACACTGTTACCTACCTTTTTCACAAAAAGAGAAGTTACACTGAGCCGCCAGGCCAGATAAATTAATTGCTTTGTTTGGCAAATTCCAAAATTCAGTTACCGCCAGAGCTGGGGACAACATCTACAAAGATGACATTTGAACAGTCTGAGATCATGGACTCCCTATCGATTTGCGAAAAGATAGTTAACACAAAAAGAGATACCCATCAGAGAACCTTGGGGGGGGGGGCTTCACAGGAGAACGCCTACCGATCAAGGGCGCCGATCAAACGGTTTTGTTTTCATTGTTTTTTCTGCGCTACTGTTTTGTTTTAATTACCACACCACTTAATGATCTTGTGCGCTATGATCTTAATGGAATAATACATTATGAATTGTAATTATGTTTATACGTTAATAAGACGACGATATCCAATGTTTTCGAATGATATTATTTGTTTGTAGAACTGATCCCCTGACTTTGTTGTAAGAAATGCGACGGGCAAAATGCAGATAAGTTAATAAAGTTTGTCTTTTTAAATCTCTAAAACGGATGACGTCCCCAGTTTCTCCTGACCTTACGCTGGATAATGGGAAAAGTAGCCCCTAGGATGTATTTTGGTTTGATTAAGTTGGAAAAACTCAACAACAAAAACAACAAAAACATTCAAATTAATACACACGATTTTGACACTGATAACGTCCGGAATTCGGAGTGAAAACAAAGAAATACAAAAACATCATGAAGGAGTGGAAGAAAAATAATGTTTACAAAAAGTCCGAATCAAGTAACTTTGGCTGTCGATGCCAGCAACGAACGTTGGACTTCGGCCGCAGCCACTACTTGGAGCCATTCTACTAGTTTGGACACGGCCTCCATTTCCATTATGGTTCCCCTGAACGAAAAGAAGGGAATCATTTGGAATAATAAACAAGACAGACTAAAATAGCAATGATTGAAACAAAAATCAATAGCTTTTAATAGCCATTGTGAGCCCAAACTTTATTAAAGATGTGACACATCAGTGATTTTAACAAGAGATTTTAATGCAACTAAAAAAGGGTTGATACAGAGGACGACTATAAAGAAAACACAATAAAATAACAATAATAAGTAAACTTCATATAAAAGAATAACTTAAATGAACCGTAAGACTTCTCAAAAAAAAGAAAATCAAAGGCCATACCACCATCTGTGGCATACAACAAATCGAATACATAATAAGTTTACAGAGAAATGGTACTTCTTGCTTCCACTCTTATCTAATAGGCCTAAGTAATAAACAACAATCCAAGAGAATAGTAATAGCAATATAGCGGTGATCACATATCGATTGCTGTACTAACTCGGAATAAAACACAGTGCACTAACAGATACTGTATATCGATAAACTATGCTGTGCAGCAACACTGACTATCGATATGCTCACTTCCTAACCACAAACACCACTCAGCATATACCCTAAGGCAATTGTATATGAACTCTCTGTCCTCTGGCATTCCAACACAGTCAGGCATTAATAAGTTATACATGTGGCCAGTATATGAAACAATGGTTTACACTAAATACTTAGGAAAGCTTTGACCATGGCAATGAAAAGAAAGTGTTTCTCACAATAATATTCCTACTTAACCAATCAATGGGAGTTAAATCATGGAGGTAAAAAAAGTTCTATAAGCCAACAGTTAATAAATGAATGAATTAAGGCACTTTCTTAAGGCTTCTAGTCAAAGTAATTAAGAAAAACCTTACTTTAAATGTTAGAAAATCTAAACCCCATCGAAAGTAACTTAAACTTTACTTCAAATCACTAAAACTATGTCACTAAATCAATAAGAAGAGTAAATACTTCCAACGAATATATAAGACTCATTCAAGGAGTAATAAGTCAAAGACTTGCATAAAGAAAGGCTTCAAAGTAATATTTTGGTTGTTTCACTATAAATAAAAATAGAGGCATTCTAAGTGGAAAAGTTTGAACACAACACTGGCTTAATTAGTGATTCCAAACAAAAACAAACTAACAGTAAATAGCAAAGAAACTCCTTAAAGATCTAGGATACTATGAATAGGAAGAAGAATTTGGTACTCACTCTACAGGTGAAACATAGCAATCATCGCAGAAAAACCACTTGACTCTTTAACTCTCAGTATTACAGCAGGACATGTCCATCTCACAGTGGGGTGAGTGGGAAAAGTGTGGAAGTGCCCGTCAGTGCTGGGCACTGGGTACTGGACAACTCCAATTTCACTGCACCTGGCTGTTGCTAGGCAACATCAGTACTTAAAGGGGCAATGCACTAAAGGTGCCTGGTCACAAAGAGATAAACAAAGAATTATAGGCCTAATTAAAGGAACATTACAGAATTGGTAAGAGAAAAACAAATGTTGATCACAGACATCCCTTGAAATATTTCTGTCTGAAATGCCATATTTGATGAGAAATGAATAAACTAATTTTCCGATTGGAGTTTATCGCTCAGTGAGCGTTTTATTCATTTTTTAAATCTATATGATTTGAATGCAAATATGTAATCGGATTTTTCACTATTTGCTCGTGACCCAGATGGCTGATCGATCTCAAACTTCTACAGGTTTGTCAGTTTATGTATATGGTGGATTACATAAAGTGCTTACACTGCAAGCAACTGTTTTGTTAGCAAAAACCAATTCTCTAATGTTCCTTTAAATCAAACTCAATGGAAATGGAATTGGATCGAATACACTGAGCCAAACTAAATTTAAAAGTTGCGAGATAGGGCATTCAAAATAATGGAAACCATTGTTAATGGAGGCAAGCATAATAGTTGATTTTTTTTAAAATATATTATTTTATTAACGGATTGAGAACAGTGAAGGGGCTGCATTAGTGTAGTAGTTGACGGGGAGATAGTTCAAACTTTACTAGCTGTGTGATCATTATTGTCACCATAAACAGGGGTGAGATTTCCTTTCACATCTCATCCATTTTGTGCCCCTGGTTTTTGCTACAATGAACCCTAGAAAAAGCGCCCGCCCAATTTTGCCCAACCCCCCGCGACCGCAAGCGTACCCGTCCCTAATGAGCCCAAAGACTTATGAGCAACGGTTTTTCCAGGCCACCGTATTGAAAATTACCCTTGAACTCTTTGAGCTTAGCTTAGAGGGTTACTTAAGCTGTAATATCGATATTTTACACGGTAAATGAAAGGGTACCAGCTAAAACTGGATTGTTTCATTTACCAAGAGAGGGGTGTGGTTCCAAAGAAATTATTTGATGGTGATGTTGACGTCAGCACAATATGGCAGCTGTGGAGAGTGAATGAAGGATCCAACATAATTTCCGTGTTTACAGTCTGAGGGTCCTGTTCGTTTCACCAAATCCGATGACATGGCATCTGCAAAAGAGAACGTACGAGTTCCAACTGGTGTTAGTTCGGGATTTGGTAACACCAAGGTAGCAGGGAAAAAGGCTACACACTGGAAGAAAAACTCGGAACGGTTGCCGGGAAGGTAAGTGAAATGCACAGACATACTGGATTACTGTATTTGATGCTGCTATCTAGCTACTCCTAGTCCTACCTAGCCCTAGTTAGAAGAACTATGTAAGGTAGAGTTTTGTTCCGCTATCGTGGAGCGGAACGCAATCGTGGTTGTAGTAGTAGTAGTAGTAGGGCCTATTGCCTTATTTTGTAATTATGCCGGCGAAGGAATGGGAAAATAGTTTAGAAAATGAGTTAAAACAACAAGAGCAAGGTTAAGGTAGAAAGGTCATATATTGTGTAATTATATTTTTATAATAATAAATAATATATATGCCTATTTTACTAATAAATGTTTGGCCACAGGGCAGGTTGGACTCACTCCATTGCATACAATACAAATATACCATGCCTGATAATCGATATACATGTAAGGGGGCAGGGGGGTCCCCTAATTGTTCCCTAACTTTAATAACGCTTTATTTTTCTATCGTACAGAAGTACCCCCTCCCTAAAATCCCTCAAAGAGTTCCTGAGGTTCAAAGCACAAAATGAAGACATATAGCGGGGTACCACCATCCCCTACATGTATATCGAGCACCAAATGCATACAAAAGTGCAGTGCAATGGAGACTGGGGCCTACAAATACGAATACCAGGGCCGGCCCCCTACTCCTTGAACTTACGAGGTTCGTTCCACTATCAATTTCCTCCACGATAGCAGAACAAACCTCGAGTCGTGTAGCTCTACATGTAGGAGTAACATGGAGGTTTGTGCCTATCACACAATTCTCGTTCTCCAATATTCCTAGGCTCCCATTACTTAGGAAAACTATAGAAGTTGAACTAGAACAAGTTGTTTCGTTCGCCCTTGTGATGGCTAGATGCGATCGATAATCGTAACCTTCCATCCTCCCGAGGGTTGCAACCGGTCTGGGACTGTCGGGAGGATGAAGGGTTACGATTATCGCAACTACCAACAATAGGCACAGTAGGCAATTTGCTGAAAAAGAAAAGATTTAAATGAAAGCCTACAAAAGTGCAATGTCAGTACATTGTTAAAAATTGTTACACTAAACTAATCTCTTTGGGCGTTTTGTGGAAAGCTTCAGACTTGTTGAAAGGATGGTCAAAGATAAGCACAAACCTCAGGACACACTATATTCAGTCCCATAGTGCCGGACTCCTTCATTGGCAATGCAATATGTAAAATGGGGGCTAGGAACACTGGTGCGTACATGTAGGGCCTAAATGGAACTCTAGTGCTGAGTGCTACAGAACACGATAATCTGCCCCTGTCCGCCCCAAATATAGAACCGGCCTAACTACAGCGGGAATTAGCCCAATTAAAGTTATTGGGATTATTGGCCCTACTACCGGCCTTTTCCAAACCTTGGCTTAAGCTCTGACTCAGGCTTGGGCTCTGTCATCCATTTTGGAGAAGTGTGCATTTTGCATGGTGTTTCAAACATCCAACAGAGCCGAAGCCGGAGCTAAAGAAGAGGTTTGGAGAGAGCCCCTAGTCGGGATTATTGGCCCTGCTGTAGTTGGTATTAATGGCCCAACTGTAGTTTATCAGAGCCAACTGACCTAAGGTCAGTTCTGACATGTAGAGCCCGGATTGTGATTATCAAAGCTCTTGGGTGATGTCTCATGTACATGTACCTACATGTAAGACTAAAGAGCTAGACTGACCATTTCTTTAAATTTGACAAATCGGGCCAGACTTTATGGCCCCGGCTGAGGGGACCAATGCTAACTCACATATTGGTGGTTTGGTACTAGACCGACCCCTTGGATCGTCGCAGGCGAAAAGTGGAGAAGAATGTTGTATCTTTTCCACTTTTTCACCCATTAAGACCAAAACTATAATCTTTACGTGGGTGCATGTTGTATTCAAGATACTTATGGAGGTCTTACAGGGGCGGGAAAGGACAGTTGGATTCAGCATCGATTCCGAATTTCCAATGTAATTACTAAATTGATTGACGCACACATTCTGTTTCTCTCTCATCAAGCATTAAGCCAGTATATAGTGCCAAATATCCACCAAGTGAAATACTTCACCAGGCCCAAATGAGGGAGCAGAGTGGAGTCAAGCCGAGACCCAAACAAAAGGACGCTTTTGCCGCGTTTGACAGCAAAACCAGCGACGCCTGGGAAGTTAACGATGAAGAACTGTTGATGCTGAAAGCCAGACAGCTGTCCCTGGAGAAACAGAGAAGTGAACAAGCTGAGAAAGATGCCTTGGCTCAGCAAGCCCTGATGAGGCAGGAACGTCTTAGTTCGGAAGATGTCCTGGAGGACTCTCAAAATAAAGAGGTTTCAGACCATCAAAGTAGAGGTAAAATAAATAACTAGTTCTTATATAGGGAATTTTACAATAACGTAGCTATCAATGCGCTTTACAGTTTAGGTACAGTTGAGTTTCTATCTGCCTTCTTCAAAAGGACTTGTTATTCATTGAGGTGTCTAGAAAAGCAGGCCTTGCACTTTATAGAAAGCAAAAGAGGTACATGTACAGGTAGTTCCCCCCCCACCTCTCCCAATGCCCCTGTCCCTTGAATTGTAGGCCTTGAAACTTCTGGAGGCAGGTGTAATGAGTGGGTTGTGGTTGCCTAAGTACCTCTGGAAGTACATGGCTATCTCCATAAAACATACTCACCTGATTCTTTGTGTCCCAGCAGATTGACAGAGCATTTATCAGTTCAATTGTCTTACACTGGGACAATAGTACCTTAACCCTCCTACTGTCAGTGACTCTTGGCAACATTTTCCAGTGAGTTGACCAACCATTTGAAACCATTCGACTGCCAAGGTTGTGTACAGTGGCACAACTGTGCACAGAACTAACTGTGTACTGTGTACATGCATTCCCTCATGGTATCATACTGCAGGCTGGCATAGTTTATCTATCATTCAAAACCACAGTGAATGGTATTGAATGGTCAGACAGCATACACTGATGTGTCTAGTGCACTAGATCGCACGGCCACAACTTGACAGCACTCCATATATTGTTATAGGGCACAATCCAACCTCTTGTAAAGTCTGAGCAAATGTTGAATACCTCTTTCGCCCTTTTTTCCCTTCATGTAGATGGGAGTACGTCACCCCCGGTATCTCCATCGCTAAGGTCTGGAGTCCCTGGTCTTGCCGTCAGACAGAGTTCGGGTCTTGAGGCGCCACCCCCAACATCTCCCATCAGGTTGAGCTCGGTGACCATGCCGGACAGAGAAAACGGCAGGCTTGAAAAGTTTAAACAACTCCTGAGCGGCCCAAATACCGAGCTTGGTGAGTTTGTTTGTTTTGTTGGGTCCCCTATTCATCCCCCGTAGATCTATCACACGTGTTACCTAACTGAGGCTGGAAAAGCCGAATAGTCTGGTTTGTTGTGATGGGTTCGGTTCCTTGATCAGAGGGACAGCAGTCAGAGTCCATTGACCATTTTGAGAAATGATGGACACATATTGATGGTGCCTTTTGGTTTGGGTAATTCTGTCTGTATACACCCAAACCAAACAGTGCACTCCTGTAGTGTTTAGTAGAGCCGTGCATTTACGTTTACTTTCCTAAACGGTTTTAAAACGAAACTTGTGACTTCCGTTTAACCGCAGATGTCAACACACTCTCGGGTGTCGGGTTGGCGTAGTGTTTATCTTTCCTCGCCTTCCACCTCCAGGACCTCGTTTCGAATCCCGCCGGGGCACCATGATGATTGGGTTTTTTAGTCCCTACCTGATTGCGTGGGTTTTCCTTGCAATACTTCTCTGGGGTTTTCTTCCGACATCTGAAACTATTTTATGGTACATCAGAGGATAGGATCCAAATCCTTTGCAGCTTACATACAGAGCTGTAATAAGTCAAACAACAAACAATGTTTGTTTAGTTTGAGTTGAACATCTGAAAAAAAGGGTTTTATACTTAGGTGTCAGAAATTTTTCTCTGTGGGCGTGTGAGTAACAATTATATTTATAGCTGTGGCTTGGAAATGCTTTCATATTAGCTGTATTCCGTGAACATGGTGAAAGCTTGGGTCAAACTGTTGGGTTGTAAACAGAAGAATTATTTTTTTAATTTCAAGATGAACTGAAGAAACTCAGCTGGTCTGGAATCCATAAATCCGTTCGTCCCACTGCCTGGAAACTCTTACTGGTAAGCTTCATCTGACCACCACAGAGAATCAGGGATTTAGACTTGATCCATCTGATCTGAGCGTCTACAGTCAGTGCACCGACATTATGAAACAATCTCCCTCTCACACTCGTCAGGCATCATGTCTTGAATCCTTCAAAACAATGTTAAAAACTCATTTGCTTTTATTCTTAGTTACTACAATTTTTGTGTATTCTTTGTCGCTTTGTACAGCGCTTTGAAACCTTTGTACACATAATCATTATTATTATTATTATTATTATTATTATTAAGCTCCACCCTTTTGTGCATTAGCCAACCTAAATAGTGATGCAGAGCTCTCAATATGTCTGATTTCGGAGTACTTTTTCCGATTTGTTCCGATGCTGTTTTCAAAGAATTCTTAATTCAAAAGCGTGCCACAGGCTGTGTTCAGTCTCTCATGTGTTTAGTCTCAACGTGTGTTCAGTCCCAACGTGTGTTCAGTCCCATTGTGTGTTCAGTCCCATTGTGTGTTCAGTCCAACGTGTGTTCAGTCCCAACGTGTGTTCAGTCCCAACGGGTATGGTTGAACATAAGAAAAAACGAAACCTTGCATAATCACAGGCCAGACATGTGTGAGACTTCCACAATCTATTTGCTAGTACATTCGCTGCTTCTAGGTACATATTGTATACTTCACTCTGTGGTTGCTCATAGCCAATGTTGGACTCAAGATAAGTTAGTCTGCTGAGCTTGTGCTAAGAGTACTGTAGTAGTTAAGAAGTACAGGAACAAATCCTCATTAAAATACTCCACTCTATGGTAGCTCATTGCCAAATGTTTGGACTAAGATAAATTAGGTCCGCTTGGTTGTGCTAAGAGTACTGTAGGTCGTTTAGAAATAAAGTACAGTCCTCATGAAAATACTCCACTCTGTGGTAAGCTCATAGCCTAATGTAAGGACTTGAATAAGTTAGGTCTGCTTTGGTTTGTGTTGCGAGTTGGTAGTTAAGAAGTACAGTACTAAATCCATCAAATTTGAGCAAAAGCACACAATGAGTTTTGGATGATTATGGTTGTAGCAGTAGCCAGAGTGGTCTCTTTGTTTTCAAATGGATGCATTGATTTAAATTTGATGCCCAACTTTATCATCGGTTTCACGTTACAAATTAGCAAGTGAGCAGCGTTGATGTTGTATTTGCCAATGGACTCAGACACCCCAGTCTCTGCATCTTGACTGAAAACTGTTAAGCGAAAGGACAAAGCTTGTAAAAAAAATCAGTCAGACCAAAATAAAACTGATCGTTAAATACGCTTTCTTGGGCAGGGTTACCTACCAGCCAACACAGACAGACGGCAGCTAACGTTAGAACGGAAGCGAGAGGAGTATTTTGGCTTTGTGGACCAGTACTACGGCACAAGGACAGATTCTCTTCACAAGGACATGTTTAGACAGGTCGGTTCTTTATCCATATACATTTTTATTTGAACTTCCATATTTTCTGCTCCCACGCTAGTTCGCTATTTTCTACTGCAGTCAAGATATCTCGTGTCCCCTTTTGTGCATTATTCATTCCATCTATGATCTTGTAGGCCTGTGATTTTGTATTTGTTTTCCTGATTCAGGTATTTTTTTTCAAAGACCTTCCTCTTCCAGAAGAGCCCGAGGGATCGGTTTTCTTTGGTCTGTTGGTCACATAGTTGCTGGATGCCATTTTCGGTACATTTGTAGCACAACCCAATGTACAGATTAGTCTGGCCCCCTGTGTGTGTGCACATGCGTCTTGAGGGATCGAAAATGGCTTCTAATCGCAAGATATCACAACTCTCTTTATATGCAGCTCTGCCCGCTTCCATGACAGATGGAACTTCTTGAAAGATGCGAATTAATCATCAAGTGAAGCAAGACATTCATTTCATTTCCAAGTATATTAGTGGTGATGTAGAGAGTCTATAAATCCTCTTTAAAAATAAAGAGGAGAAAATGACCCATCAAAAATTGCAATATTTCTCCAACTTCCTTACAAAAAATGTTTTATACCTTGATACCAAAAACCGGAATAAACGAATCTTAATCTCTTTTAGTGACGACTGTATCTGATAATCCCCTTGATATCTTGATATCCTCCCGCATCAAATTTTCAATTTTTGTTCGAGCACATGATGTTATTTGGTTATGGATTTGTTTACAGATTCACATAGATATCCCAAGGACCAATCCCCTCGTGCCCTTGTTCCAGCAACCCAAAGTACAAGAGGTGAGGCAAATTACTGAACATTTATGATCCTCTCTTATAATTTTTGGGGGTTTGACTGGGAAGAATTGGGTAGTGTTTCAAGGCACAAACGGAAGTTTTATTAACCACTTCATGTCAGTATTAAAAAATCTTTGCCGTGCCTCTGCGCGATATTGTTTTTCAGAACTTTTGTTGTTTTGTTTTGAGAATAACGATGGCACAATGAAACCCTGACTAAACAATGTAAAGAGTGCCTCCTCAATTTTCGCACCTGACAACATCATATCCCCGAGCTAGTTATGAGAAACTTTGTTGTCTTTCCTTTGTCAAGTCAGGGTGTCATTGTGGCAAAGACGTTTTCAAAGGAAAGCGATCACTCAAGAAGCTCATGCAAATGCAGTGCGAATATTGACGTCACAACTTCGTTTTCGCTGCGAATAATTCGCAAGAGTTGAGCACATCTCAACTGCTGCGAATTATTCGTTGCGAATTTGTGACGTCAATATTTGCTTCGCATTCGCAGGAAGTATGAACCGGGCTTTAGGCAGAGATGTGTTAAAGATAGGGTATATACCTTTGGTAATTACTCCGAAATTTAATGACCATAAAAACTTACTCAGTAAGAAGTGCTGCAGCTGTTGATAATGTATAACCATTTGAGAAGCAATTCCCTTCTAAGGAATGCGGTTTTAGAGAAAGGGATTCAAAACAAAATTCATTCTGAGAAACGTTTCATGCATGAAACATTTCTCAGATTGTGTATTCCAATTATGGATTATTCTTCCTGCGTGGACATAACCGCCCCAGAGTTTCAGGGATACCTCAAAAACGCTACCACCTTTTGAAATGAAATGTTCACAGGTTAGTTTTTATAATACACATCTACATTTATATAGGATTAAAACAATCAAACGGTTTCAAAAGTCGAAAGGTATACTTTGCCTTTAAGACACACCATGGGAATAATTGAATGAGCTAAGGTTTGCAAAGGTTGCTCAAATATTTAAGACACTCTCATCCCCCACCTTTCTTACAGATTTTTGAGCGGATACTGTACATCTGGGCTATCCGGCATCCGGCAAGCGGCTATGTACAAGGCATCAACGATCTTGTCACTCCATTTTTTGTAGTATTTCTTACCGAGCACACAGGTAGGGTATTTTTGCCGTCATGGATATATGTATGATGTAGCCTGACACGTGGCATTAGATATTATTAATTGACTTAGGGCCCATTTTTGCAATGCTGTTTTGCAGACCGTATCGCTGAAAGAAACGGTTTTCTGAGCAAAGAATTGTACCATTTAATGGTAATTCGGCTGGTAAACTTATTTATAGCCGAGCAGTATTTTCTGTGGTGGGTAAGCTTTTGTACTTATTACTACTACTTTTAGTGTGTTTCTGGTGACAACCAACAAACCCATACCTCACTATGTTACAACCGGGGCATTTTGAGGCACACATGCGTGATGTACAGAGCAGAGTCACAGCCCAAAGTGCTTCAGTGCGAGTGGTAAACTGGAGAAGCTACCGGTTGGCTTCAAGTGCAATGTAAATAGGGGCTGCTTTTGGGGATAAGGTTCTTACACCTGTCCAATGTTTGCAGTGGCAATAGAACCAAACAGCATCCACATTTTCCCATGATGTTCAGTCACAACTGTGTTGAACTGGACCTTTTGACTGACGAAAAATTCTTCCTTGGAATGTACAGACCCATGTATTGTTGACATCCAATGGCGTCATGTTTCAAATTTTGCTGTAAAACAGCATGAAATACAAGGGGATTTTACACCATTTTTAACACGAGGTTAGAAACTTGTGATTTTTCTTTCCAGATTCATTAAAGGACTCTATTTATTGGAAAATGAGCACATCGCAAAACTTAATTTGACCTTGGAGCCCCACCTTAACGATAACCTCTCGTTACCAACCCCTGGTTGGGATATGCTGAAAATCAGTGCTGATTGGCTCCCAAAAGTGACTGCTTTGCACGCACGTTTGTGAAAAACGTTCGAGCGCTTTTATGGTGCTTGTAGGGGGCGATGTGTCAAAAATGCAAGTATTTTGATGCGATTCCAAAAAATGTTATCATGTTTTTACATGGTCACCCTGAACTGCATCCGTAACTATGAGACAAGATCAAAGAAGAATGAGAGGGGACCAGTTGCTCCATGACTGGATGCCTCTTTTGCGGGCTACCATACTTGATCACACACGTAGAGTGGATTGGCCTCAGGCCTAATTAAAATGTGCCATATATTGGCACATATTAGTTCACCAATACCAGGGGCTGTGAGCGAGCAGGGTGTGCTAGGAAAAAAATGGCGCGTTGAGATCGATCACCCCTGGGAACGAGGTTGTTGGAACCCCTCTTTAAACCAATGTGATTGGGAACCCAAGGTTCTGAACAATGTTCAATAATGAGCAATACTTTCAGGGTCTTTTGGTTGGTTGTGCAGGCATTTTCAGCATGGTACTCTAGCTCAATGACCAAGGGGTGGAAATGTCCATCCCAAAAAGGCGCCAGTGCTGGGTAGTAAGTATGGTGGGCAGAGCTTAACCGTGTAGAGGCCATTCATTTCTGTGTAATCATAATGATATGCCCAGACATGGTTACTTTAGTTTGACAGGTGAAAATGTGTGGACAAAATAATATAACGATTGTTTTAGTAATGTAGACAGTAGGCATGGGAAGTAGTCGGGCAAAAAAAAGGTCAAATCAGGACATGACCTTTACTCCAACCTCTCTTGGTTAAATGCGAAAGTGGGTCAAAATTTTTCAACTGCTGTGGGCATTTTGGTACCTGCAGCCGCGATCCACAGGGTTAGTGGAGTGTCGTAGTTGTTGTCTCTGAAGTGTGACTTATGACCTTTCCTGCAGCCGCAAATGTAGACGTAACTGAAGATCTAGACATCACAGCTCTATCGACGGACAAGCTGAGGGAAGTGGAGTCAGACACGTTCTGGTGCATGAGTAAGCTACTGGACGGAATCCAAGACAATTATACATTTGCGCAGCCGGGAATACAGGCCAAAATCAACTCACTGAAAGAACTTGTACAACGAGTTAATGGTAAGAGACGACCCCTCCCCCCAAAAAAACTTCCCCCATTTCTGTTCTTGAAGTGCATCATTTTATTATTTTGATCAAGTCCCAACGTCTAATTAAAAAAAAGATATATTCTGCCGTGTCATTTATTTCTTCGTCCTTTTCGTTCATTTTTATACCATATAGAGTGTTGATATTTTTCTGTGTGGTAAAAATGATTGTACTTTATTATACAATGTAGCATCTATCTCTTCATGTATACTCAACCAGCAAGTGGAGTATTTATATGTTTCTCTCCTTTTGAGAACGATTATACGATGTCTTGTCTTTCATTTTGAAACGACTCTTCGTGTATTACATGTCTCTTCTTATTTTACACAACCACCGAGTGAAATGTTTTTATTGATCTATGGTTCTTTGAAAATGTACTCTGCCTTTTTTTCATTTTGTCGCATTTCTCTGTTTTAAGAGTGTTCGTACTACGTATAAAAAAAATATCATTTTGTAGCATCTCTTCTTGTAAATGTACACAACCACCAATTTAAGTATTTTTCTCCGTTTTAAAAATGTACTATGCCATTTTTCCATTACATACCATCTCTTCATGTACATACAACCACAAAGTAGAGTGTTTATATTTTTCTCTTTTTAAGAATGATTATACGAGTTCTTTCATTCGTTTTGTAGCGTCTCTTCATGTAGATCATTAACACAACCACCCATTGAAACATTTGTATTGTTTTTTGTTTATATGAAAATATACTTTGCCTTTTTTTCCAGTGTGTAGCATCTCTTCGTGTACAACATTTACACAACCACCGAGTGGAGCATTGATATTTTTCTCTGTTTTAAAAAGTACTTTGCCTTTTTTTCCTTCTCATTTTGTAGCGTCTCTTCATGTGCATTTACACAGCCACCAAGTAGAGTATTTGCAGTTTGCCTTCGGTGGATGAATAACCTACTGATGAGAGGCTACATTAAAGGACGATAAGACTCTGGATACCTACATGGTAAGCTCAAAACTGGCTCCGCACAATGGGTGCCTTTCAGCTACAGGAGTAGCTTACATTCATAGCAAGGGACCATTCTATTCTAGCTTGTTTTGGTTTGCATGGTAAGCTCAAACTGGCTCGCACAAAATGGTACCTTATCAGCTACCAGGATAGGCTTACATTCATAGCAAGGGACCCTTCTATCTAGCTTGTTTGGTTTGCATGGTAAGCCTCAAAACTGGCTCCGCACAAAATGGGTACCCTTATCAGCTACCAGGAGTAGGCTTACATTCATAGCAAGGGACATTCTATTTAGCCTGTTTTGGTTTGCATGGTAAACCTCAAACTGGCTCAGCACAAAATGGGTGCCTTATCAGCTACAGGAGTAGGGTTACATTCATAGCAAGGGACCATTCTATCCAGCCTTGTTGGTTTGGCCGTGTCGAATCAATTGACTTTGGCTACGGCTGTGGCCGTGAGCTGCAGCCACAACATTGGAGAATATGACTTTTCAGCAATCCGGCCATAGCCACTGCCGAAGCCGTTAATTCAGACGTGGCCTTTTTACCTTGATGTAACTGGATCAAAACCAAATTGTTTCACCATGATTCGGGTCTGGTATATTTGTATATAGTTTATTTTACTGTTACGGGCCAGTGTTGTAGTATTCGTACTCGGTCTCGTAGTTGAGTACTACTCGAGCACTGTTTTTATGGTTCTCGTTCTCACACTGGTACTCAATTAGCAAATTACACAGACTCAAAGTCATTACTCCATACATGACTGAAAAGGAACCTGTACTCGAAGTCATGTACCCGATACTTGACTGAAAATGTACTCAGACTCGATTTACTTGTAATCTAAATATTACTTTCTTTCCGCCCTTCTGTTTGTGCGTTAATGCAAGGACTGGAGGAATAGAGCTCTGAAAAAATACAAGTAAAATTGAAGATGTATTCATGTTTAAAGATTACATCATCGGCGATCACTCGCCAACAGACTCCTATGGACTCTGGAGGGGTTGAAAAGTCCATCCTTGAACCGCATCTGTGGCCACATACAATGCAGGAAAGTCCTGGGTTTACTGGTTGTCGAGCGGAGCTCAGTTCTTTCTTGCTCTTTTCGGAGGGTTCATTTGTGCTTTTCTCGTGCTGCCGTACTCCTTCCATGTGCACTACTCCTTCAGACAGTAACTTCCTCCAAGTAGGTCGCTGCACTGCAAGAGTCTCCCAGCTGTTAGCACCGTTGTTACGTTTCTTGAGGTTGACCTTCGAGGTGTCCTTGAAACGTTTCCCCTCGACGCGTCCTCTCGCAGCTTACCAGAACAAGCACACATTGACATCTAGAAATTAGTGGGTTTTTTTTAAACATTGTTTTTAAAGTGTTTTTATACCTATTGTGCAATATTTTTTAAATATCAAGCACTCGTTCTCGTGCTCAAATACTCAGAGATTCAAGTACTTGGTAATTGGCTGTTGGACTCGGTAATCAGATATCAGAATACTCGGTACTCTTGGACATTTGTACTTGTACTCTATGACCTAAGTACTTGTTCTTGAGTACTACTCAGCCAACCTAGTACTCGGCAGTACTTGACTACAACATTGGTATAGGCACTGTAATATATAATAATAATACATGTACTTACATGTATATAGTGCTTTGTCACACCTTATGGGCATCTCAAAGCGCTCAGTATTTTTTCCTGCTAGGTATGCGGAGCTACGATTTGAAGTATGAGACCTATTCCTTTACATAGCACCATGTAATGGTTCACAAGGTGATGTGGCGCAATATTTAGCCAATCAAACCCGAAAGGTGCATTGGGTTCTTTTACGTGCATTAAAAATAAAAATTACACAACACACGGGACCAACGGCTTTATGTCCCATCCGAAGGCTGCAGCAATAGCGGTTAAGTGTCTTGCTTAAGGACACAAGTGTCACGACCGGACTCGAACCCACACCGCTGATTAGAAACACCAGAGCTTGTGTGCAGTGCTCTTGTCCGCTCGGCCACCTTTGCATTTTTTCCCCTCTCACAAGACCGACATTTACTAAATAAATCTATTTTCCATCCAGAGTGAACCGGAAGGTTTTGCCGTTTTCCACTTGTATGTCTGCGCTGCCTTCCTAATGAAATTTGCTGACGACGCCAAGAAAGAGAGAGACTTTCAGGTGGGTGATTTTTAAAAGTACCTTGCCAAAATTTGGGGAATTCACTTTGTAACAGCGCCACCTAGAGTTTGCCCTGGTGAGGTCACTTAAACAAACAAAAAAGGCAATGGTTATTCAGTATAAACACAATGCACTCTGAAAATTTGAATTTTGTGCCAAGAAAAGCATTTGTAAGCACTGCATATACATGTTTATTGGATACAATTGTTACCCTGGTGCTCAAAAGAACAAGTAAGAAAAATTATACGATGACAGAAGAAATTCTCTTTCAAATTCTTTTCATTGCATTTGTAGCGCAGTCATTTTACTTGTCTATTTTTGATACATATTTTTATATTTCCATTGTAATTTTAATGTAAATTTCTAATATCTATATTTGTACATATTCTCATCTGTAAAAATTGTCTTAATTCGGCCTCTGGCTGTGATGGTGTTTTGTTTATTTTGTCTTAATAAACCATTTCAATTTAATTCAATTTGATAAATAATGTACTGAACTTCATTTTCAACCAGTGCAATCTTTTTTGTGTAAGGTGTGGATTTTTCCAGTCCAGGGTTTACTGTGAATTGATGGCCTCTCTGATGCAAACACTTGGTGCTGCTCTGTTTCATAGATTGCTTGCATGAATTTCAATATAGCATTCAAATCAGGAGAAAGCATTTTGTAGCATCACCTCTAAATGTTGTTTGTTACAATCGGGAGTCCATGGAACTGTTAAACCTCATTAATAATAATAATGATAACAATATTGATGACAATAATAATTTTAATACAATATTTGTAAAGCGCCATTTACAGTCATAAGCTGGTGCATGATCTATGGTCTATTGACCACTTTCACAATGCCCAGCTGGCTTACATGTGCCTTTCCTGTCTGCCACTTTTGGAGTCAAAATTAATACACAAAGGCGGAAAGGGTTGATGCGAATTCCGCGTAGAGCAAGGGATCAATATGGCCTCTTTTGTGAGAAAACCTGTGATGCCTTTGTTTTGTGAGTTGTCGTCAGATTTGAAATTCCATCCCCAATGGAACAGACCGGGATAGCCAGGAAGCTTCTTGTGTCAAGTGCTCAAAGTTGTTCGAGGACTTTTGTCAAACAAAAAAACAAATAGGAGTTGATGATCATAAATACCCATACGCGTTGTCAGGACACTCAGGTTTTTGCTCACTTTCAATTCAACCGACATTGCGGTGACAATGAAACCCTTCAATCTTTGCAAAACAGAAATGCAAAAGGCAAGTCCAGAAAAAGAGCAGAAGCTATTAAGTGCATTATGTATGGTCTGATAATCGTTGGAGCCTTGCTGTGTGAAATGGGTGTGCTTTGCAGTGGACAAAAAGGAAATCATATAAACCAACTGGCCCCAATTTCATAGAGCTGTATAACGGCCGATTTTGTGCTAACTGTGCTCGTTTCCATTTCATAGCACCGTTAACCGTAAGCAAACGAAAATCCATGCTAACCTTCCAGTGCTTACTGTATGAAAATGAATGACATAACAATGCAAACCCATGGTGAACGCGCAAGCTGGCCTTGTAATTTTCTTGCTAACCTGTGAAATTTCGCTTACGCTTAAGCACATTTTTCTGCTACAGTAAGCACGAAATTGGGCCCTGGATTCATAATTTTATTAATTTTTTTGTTATGCAGGGGATCATGTTATTACTGCAGAACCTCCCGACAGCACACTGGACCAATCAAGACATCAGTCTTCTGCTAGCCGAAGCCTACAGCCTCAAGTACATGTTTGCCGATGCCCCGCGCCATTTGAATCAGCAAGCCAAGAAATGAAGAACGCACAGGGCTTTATGAAACCACAGCTTCCACTCTGGCTCGGTCTCCATCCTGGATTTAAAAAAAATTGTGTGCTTTCGATGCAAGGTGTATGAAGTCTGTGTCGGAACCACAGCCAGAGCTGAAGGCTGGTCTCGGAAAGCCCCATAGTCAAGGGGGGCTCCTCTTGAGCTGTGAATACAGAAATGCTTCTTTGAACTCAAAGGTTACCCTCTGGTGCACATTCATTTGCTCTGTTGGAAGGTGCATTGTGTTGTGCATCAAAAAGGGAACGTCATACCTTATCCTGATCTGTATCCAGAGAAGACAGGGGGTGGCAGTTTGTAGAGGTTGCAAGCCCCCCCACCAACGTTCCCTGGATCCGCCACTGACATTAGTCACTGTTTAAATAGTTCATGCACCGCGCGCAACTACATGCTTGCCTGTTAATGTAGGAATAGTGTGCCAGTCAATACAAATGGCAAACACCTCGTGCCAGAAGGCAGAAGGATGTACGGAAAGTGTACCCGGTAAAGGAATTCATGCGATCATTTTTGGAAATTGACTTTGAAAGTTTGATTGTTCTATTGAAGACCTAATGTAGGAAAGTTGTAGGAATGAACAAGTATAACTTGAGAACAATTCTTTGACCATAATTACTGGAGAAACACAACATTGTAACACATTGTGGCCATGTTAATAGCTTATGTCCTTCTGCTGATATGAGTGACGAAATGTACACATATGCTCGGCAGAAGATTGTGGGATCCAGCCTCATTCCCATGGTCAACGTGCCGTATCGATCCCTTTTATGTCTAACCCTTATAAGGGAAGCACTGACAAACAACAATGATTGGCTCCGGAATGTGACAGCAATACACGCACCAGCTTGTTATAGAGCTTTTAAAGGATCCCATAAATAGTCCTTAATGTGGGCTTTCATAGGTAATAGTGTCTGCAAAATACACCATGAACTGCATCACAGTTCAATGTGTAGCAAGATCAAAGAAGAGGGTACCTGTTGCTCTTTGACTTAATGCCTCTTTTGCCAGCTGCCATTCTTGAGTGCTGGTGTAGAGTAGATCGACAATAGGAGAAAATAAACTGCGCCATATATATTTGCACATTTAAGTTAAACGATTCCAGTCGACATGATTGATCAAGGCATGCTGCAAAAATAATGGTTGTATCGTAAACTTGGGTATGATCCCTGGCTATGTTGCAGTTACACGTTGTATGGCTTCTGACTGGCACCCCGAACATAGATATTGACAAAATAGGGAAACCGCCAACATAGATAGCTCAGTTGATGGAGCCCTTGCACGTTTATCTGGAGGTGGTTTGTTCAAATCCCGCTCTAGTCAATTTTTCTTTGTTCAACTCCAAGTTAATGGAACGGCAAGATCAATACACCTTATGAGAACATGGTTGCATAGGAGCCTACGTCTTTACGCTGGGCACACTTGACCCAGTTTGTAATTCGCCACTTTTCCATAGCTTCGCGTTGACTTCTGGTCCCATACAGACAGAGACAAGAATGCCACTTGTCTCATGTTCTAGGGCACTTGGACAGAAGTGGGTAAGTAAAAGGGGGTTGAGGAGGCCTGGGGGATGGGAGAGGGGGTATTGTTTTGTTTTTTTACACCCGCCAAACCCAATGCCCCTACACCTGCAGTATGTGTATTTGTACATGTTAATAGAAATTATCAGTGTAAATAATAGTGTTGATAATATTGTCAATTTATAAACTCAAATTTCGAATAAATAGTGTTCAAATGCGCAGTACAACTTTTAAAAAATAAAAAATTTAAGGAAATAATAATTATAATTTATTATTACTACTGCATAGCCATTTGCATTTATGTTTCCTCATTTAACCATTTGTAGTTTATTCTGTTTCTTTAGGGAGTATAAAGAATTTAAAGTTTTCCATTCATTTGAAAAAACTTTTTTTTCTTCTCTTTTTTTGGATGAGAAACCTACTCAATTAATCTCAGTGGGTGTTATGTGAAACACCATGTACGCAATCTCACTTCACTCATGAGTTTTCCCATCTTGAGTTTTATGCCTTCAATACAGAGGTTTGATGCACGTTCAATCCTGGTGGCTGGTGTGGGAGGGTTAACTTCAAACGGTCGAGAGTCTGTGCTAGCAACCAGTATGGATGGGCATACTCATGGGTCCTTGTGGGGTCCAAAACACAACAGAACAATGGACCCCACAAGGTATTCTTTGTTCAACCTGGACCCCACAAGGGGAATTCTTCAGAAAAGGGAATAATAGAACAATAGCAGGACCCCCACAAACCATCATTTGTTAGGGTGGGTGTGGTTGTGTGTGTGGAGCCATGACTTTCCAGCTAAGGCTGTGTCTGAATTGGTGCCTCCTAGCTACGGCTACGGCTAGATTCTCGCATCATCATGCATTGAAGATGCATGATGTCCAATAGCAACACCCTTATAAACAGTCGCAGCCGCAGCTGTAGCCGCCAATTCGGATACGGTCTTACTTGTTGAGGTAACAATTGTTGAGGTAACCCCCAGACTCATTGCAACCAATCCGTGCATGTATGTGGCAATGACTTTCCAGCTTACTTGTTCAGGTAATCAGACTACTGTAGTCTGTTTGCAGGATGACCTTGCTTTCAAAATATTGTTTATTTTGGTGAATAAAATTTCCTCTGGAATGAAAAGGTGCTTGTTAAGTATCGGACTGTCGTTAGTTTACATCAATGTAGGAGTATGAAATAGTGTTTTTTTTTTTCATCTCCTCAACTTCTAAGCGAGCTGTCCAATCATTTGAAACCGTTCTACTGCATTTGTGCTTGGTCACACAAACACACATGTAACTATGCATATGTGTGTACTGGGTTGATGCATTCACCAAAGGACCATTCACAACATTGCACAAAATTGGCATAGTTTGTCTATCATTGAAAACCACAGCGGGTGATACTGAATGGTCAGACAGTAAGAGGGTTGACTGTGTACTGTGTAGCTGCATTCCCACACATGATATCATATTACAGGCTGGCCTATATAATTTATCTATCATTGAAAACCACAGTGGGTGATACTGAATGGTCAGACAGTAGGAGGGTTGACTGTATTGTGCAGATGCATTCACCACATGATATCATATTGCAGGCTGGCATAGTATATCACTCAAAACCATAGTGGGAGAGTTGACTGGGTACTGTGTAGATGCATTCACCACCTGATATCATGTAAATTGCAAGCTGGCATAAATATATATCATTCAAAATCACAGTGGACGATATATATAGAATGGTCAAGAGGGTGTACGGGAATGACAATTTAACCATTTTGTCCTTCGTAATATCTCACCTCAATTCTAACCAGACCATGTGACCTGTGACAGCACATGTTTACGGAAGTGAGCCTAGAATTCCTGCAGTCAACATTTGTACTCGGCTTAATGGAAGAAAACATCTAATATTGGATGCATATGAGTGCATTGTCACAGAGTCCAAATCACAAGCTGAAAAGACTATAATCCCCTCACGAAGTGGAAAAGCCCGATTTCACCTCATGATTGTACATGTACACTGTGACAATGCACAAACAAAATGCATTCATTATTTGTTTTATAATAACTCACACATGAATCCTTGTCATTTGAAATGATTTATTAACACAATAAACACAAAACAGACAAATGGGCAGGGAATGATTACTTTTGAAACGATGCAAAGCATCTGAATCGTCCTATAATTATCCATATAGGACTTATACAGAACATTTTGGAGCGTCGCAGCAGTATACATGACAAAATAAAAGGATGACATGTGACACTTGTTCCACCAATCAAATGAAGAGGAATTGTTTGTACATAATATTAGTTGTCGCATAAGTGCTAAAGGAATAGGGGAAAAAGGTAGCGCTTCTGCATGCCCATATCCAACAAGGCCAAAGGCAGAGTTGAATATGGGATGAAGACTCACTATTTTTCCATATTCCATGCGCTTGTGTCATAACAAATTTATCTTCAAACAAATTTGACGGGCAGCTTAACATAACGCAATATGTGAAGTTAGAACAGCGCAATACACAGGGTGTGATTATGGACTGTTGCAATATGGGTTACAATATTTTGTTACAATGGATCGACCAATCAGAATCGAGGATTCAAGTTTGCTTGAAGTTAATAAATATAGTGGAAAGTTCATTGTTGGATATTTTTCTTTCTTTTTGTTCATTATTTTTTTATTTGAGTAAAAGGATAACATCTTAGCTGTTTTTTCTTTTCATGTCTTGATTTGATGTGGTAATTATGATGCCAAATGTAAAATTTCGCACATGACCTGTGTTAGTATCTTGCCTGCCAGGAATTGACCTGGAATGAACAGAGTGACTCTAGAGGTGACACGGGTCTTAAAGACCCCTTGTTTTGTTTGCAAACACTGACCACGATTTTGTATGCGCGACATCAAGTATCACAAAGTGTTTATAATTTGCCCTTTTTAATAAAACTTTCTTTGTTAAATGACGAATATGTGTACTTTTTGTTTTGGTTGGCACAATTGTTTTATCAGTGATCTGGGTAAATTTATAGCATTTGTAGTATGATAAATTGTTATTGTTACTGTTGTTTGGGGTTTTTTTTTTCAGTAGAAGGCCACCCGTACTTTTGCCAACCAAGGTTGGCAAAACTCATGGCTGTGACGTTGCAAAAGAAAGGTCTAAAGTGACCAATCTATTGGCTGATTGGGGTCCTTCCACCCTTGCAGCATACATAATGCACAGTGCAGCTATCCCTGTATTACAGCATGGCCCAATTTCACAAAGCTGTTTTAGCGGAAAATAGTGCTTAGTAAATGTAACTGCTAAGCAAAAACTAGCTGGGAACCAGTCACAAACAATATAGATTACGTGGTGTTTTGGCTGGTACCCTGTGTCTGCTAAGCAAGTTTTGTGTGTGTGAAGCAATTGTTTTTGTGCTAAAAAGTGTCCTGAAATTGAGCCCAGGCTGTTTTATTCTGTTATGGGAACTTAAAGGGGACTGTCATGATCATAGCGGGCTTATGGCTGCACATGAAATTATGAACTCTAACCAAGTTACTGCAGGTGCGCTTGCAGTCACATATCAATGGGCACAGTAGTAATACTGTGATGTGACGGCCAGCACGCGCATGTGCAATAACTGTGTTAGAGTTCATAATTCCATGTACAGACATACTGCTGTAGTGATCCTAATGACTAGATCTCCCCCTTTAAGTGTCATAATTTTGTTTTCTTTTAGATGCACATTGGCTGTTACGAATAATCAAAACATTAAGGGGTGGAGCTTAATGGATCAGTCTGATTATATTAACAGGGCAATTTTTTTCCTTGGCCCCAAAAAATTATAATAATTAAACATAAAAAGCATGGTGTGAAAGTGGTCTCAAAAGAGTATTAAATTATCATGTATTCAAGAAAAAGTGCAACGAACAGCAACAAGTTTTCAAACATTTTATATGCTTATTCACCAGTCCAGATGAAAAAAAGTTATTGGAAATCATATAATTTGTAATATTAAACAATCAAGCCTGGGTCAGATACAGAGCCCAGCAGACTCATTAGTACACAGCTAAATCAGAGGAAATCAATTCTTGGGACATTTAATTCTAACGTTTGCACCAAAAAACAGTCAGATTATTTTCAACAACAAAAAATCATCTTATTTTAACAAAACTCTGTCCTAATCGGATTTTGTTTAAGAAAACTTTCTTTTTAAAACATTTGAGTGTTGTTGCCGAGTGGTGTAGTTCTAGTGTTGTCGGAGTGTGGGTCAGTTTTTGGTCATGGCACTTGTGATTGCTTCGTCTTTCGGACGTCAGACCGAGAAGTAGGTCCCGTGTGTTGAATAATGAACTTAAAAGAACCAAGTACACTTATCGTTGGAGAAGGGGCTTGCCGGTGTTTTTCTGGTATGGCTGGCTGCAGATTGCTGATTGCACCTCATCACCTTGTGAATCCTTAAAAATAGACCATGCAGTCTGTGACAACACATTGTTTACAGAAATGCCACAGAGCCTGGACTTCCTGCAGGCAAGATTTGTACACAGCACAATGGAAGAAAACTTTGACTCTCACATTTTGTGGGGATTGCACTGTCTGATGTGTATCAACTTTTTTTATGAAGAGGGGGCTCGTCTGGAAACTTGTTCAGCTGTTATTTCTATAACTCTTGATGTGTTAATTATGACACAAAATTTCCCATACGACCAGTGAAGTATTGTGCCTGCCAGAAAGGCCCTGGAATGTACAAGGTTACTCTTTTGTAGACAAAGGTTGCATGGTCTATAGCTTTTTATATTTTTGTACACTGAAAATAATGAGTGCTTCGAGGCGCCCATCTGGTGTGATATCGTAGTGTAAGCGTTTCATATTATCACTTCAATCAAAATTGTAATAAGCGCTACTTTTTTTGAAAAAAAAAAATTGTTAACAAGAATGCGAAGACTTTCTCTCCTTTTAAAATTATTTGTTGAATACCCTTATGCTGTTATTTTATGTTTGATTGATTTATGAACAAAACAAGGGCTACACGTTACTCTTTATGAAAAGATATTGTTTATGAATTTAGAAAAAAAAGCAAGGGTTACCCCTTTTGACCGTTTTCATTTTGTAATGAATTTGGTTGACAAGTGCAAGGCTTATCACTTGGGCTTTTTCTATTATATTTTGATTAATTTTGAGATTGAATCATGCAACGTTACCCCTTAACTTTTTTTGTTCTTTTTGAGAAAAAATGAGTCTAGGTTTCCCCCATACACTTAATTTGTCATATTTCTTGATGATTTTGGATGACAGTTACGAGGCATACTCTTACATGCTCTTTCAAAACAATATTTGTGATGAATTCACATCAAATCTACTGCTCCCTTACACTCTTTTGTTACTTATTTTTTTGAACAGTTTTTATGAACAAATTACAAGTAAATAAAACAAATAAATAAATAAATAAAATAGAAGGCCTACACCTGCTCATGTCGAAAAAGGTACTAATGAATTTTGACACACAAATACATTAATGCATAACTGTACTATATAATTTAAGCAGTATTAGACTTTCAAAACATGACAACTTCAATGTAGATATACATGTACCCAGAGAAAAGATCAGATTTTCCAACTCAATTTTCTTTAATTACAACTTTACACATTTACTGCTTACAAACTTCTGCAGTGAATGCTTATCTTTCTTCATTTTGCCAAGCACATCAACAAAATACAATCAACTAATAACTATCAGAACAAAGTAATGTTGGGCAAAGTATTTGGTATAAAAATAATAACAATCTCGTACATGAACCAATCTCACTGAGGAATGCTTTTGGACTATTTTGGTCAATGTAGTGGGGCAGATAGGGGAAATATCGCCTGCCTTTGATGATATAAAATTCTCAAACAGGCTGTAACTGTTTGTTATTCTATCTATGTGTTTTTTCTCCAGAAAACACTCTGTGATGGCCCTATAGCAAAATATCTTTCTCATGACACAGTCTGACTGTTTTCCAAATTCCATGCTTGTATCATCAAAAACACAATCCTATCACTTACATATATCTGCATTAGTAATGACAACATATTCAGTACCAATTTACAATTAAATAGATTTCAGTAAGTTGTATGTAATAACTAGTTTATTGATTCTGTAGCAAAAAACATATTTCTGCAGGCCTCAGAGAAGGTTTTCAAAAATTTTTAAATCAAGAAACTGCTGAAACAAAAAGTAATGCTTTCTTAATTCATAAAAAACAATGAAATAATTAAACCTGTTTGCCTGTGACTCTAAATACTCTTCACCAAATTTATGACATTTGATTCTTTTGATATGAAAAAAAGATATAGTTTTGTTTTGTTTTGTTTTACTTGCTACACGAGAATCTGAAAAATATTTTCAGTCTCATTACCCCAGGTATATCCACTGACTAAAAAGTCTAGTTTGTTCCTGGTCACATTATGTTCACTAAAAACCCCAGTCAATATGACACAATATGAATATAATACCCCAACATGAACCACATCCATAAAACATGTAATCACAATTTTACAGTTTTATGTTTTTCAAGTCAACTAGTCTTGGAGTGTCACTGAATTGGACAGCGCCATCATTTCTCAAAAAATTTTCAATCAAAATTAAATTCTGAAAAATTTTTTTTGTGGAAGACACAATAAAACAAGTATTATCTTCAAGCAAACCTTAATCCCCGATTCTGATTTGTTGATCCATGGCAACAACAGTGTGACAATACACCATGTACGTACCCTGCGTATTGCACTATTTTAAGTAGTTTATCAAGTTTGCCTGAAGATATCATAGTTAGTTATTAAAAACACACTCGTGGAATACGGTAAAAATATAAGTGTGTCTACTCAAACATGTGGGATAACCAACAGAAAGTAAAGAGGGACTCCCAAGGTCAAATTGGGATTCACTCATTTTCCACGAGATAAAGTCCTCATGAAAATGGGAAACAAAAATAAGTCTCTATAACCCTGGGGTTGAAATGGTGTAAAATGCCACTGTTTTTGATACCATTCCTGTGTAACTTTTGTTGAATATATGGTCTGTACATGTTTCTACAAAGAAGTTTTAGTTCATACCTGATTTTCAATGATGTTCAATCAAAACGGCGTTGAGTTTGACCTTTTTGACTGACGCAAAAATTCCTGTTTAAAAATGTACAGACCCATTGGTTTTGTTGTCTGATGACTTCATGATTCAAACTTCACTGTGGAAGAGTATCAAGTAAAATGACACTTGACACCATTTGAACGTGAGGCTAGAGACTTGTAATTTTGTCCATACTTTCATGAGGACTCTATCTATTGGAAAATGAGTGCATCACAAAACTGAATTTGTCCTTGGAGCCCCATTTACCATTACATCTGCATTAAAGTGATATGACATACAACGCAACACCAGTCATTAACACATGCCAAGGATGCCATTAATTAACAAATGTCTGTGGGTAAAAAAAAAAGGAATCTAATTTCCTTCTTCCATGGATAACCTGTTTGCCTTAAAATGGATTAACATTCACAACTGGTAAATGCTGTTCTTCACAAAATTCATGAATATTGTATACTTTTTACATAAGAAGATAACTATTCTTGCAATATCAGCAAAATGACAGTTGATTTGTGACATGCAACAAAGTTGTACACTATGTGTACTTGTGTACTTAAAGGGCAAGATGGAAGGTTGCAAGTATACAAGTTTGGACACCCTGCTGATGACATAGAACAAGTTACCTGTGACATCCACAACGTTCATACTTGAAAGCCTGGGTCAGATACAGAGCCCTGCAGACTCATTAGTACACAGCTAAATAAGAAGAAAACTTGAAATCTTAACAGTTTGTGGAGATTACAGAGTACAAATGTTATCAACTTTATGAACAAATAAGCACATATCAAAATTTGTTCATCTGTTGTTTTTATGAAATGCAATTTCAAAGGAAAAGTAAAAGGTCACTCTATAAAAATAGACCTTTATCATGGTGCGGCCACCTTGAATTTCTCCTATTCAACTCAATGTAACCAACCGAGGCTGGAAGGAAAAATAGTCTGGTTTCTCTTTGTACAATGAATGTTAGCATCCATTACTGTTACTGGATAAGGAAGGATTCTTCTTCCATGGATAACCTGTTTGCCTTTAAATGGATTAACATTCACAAATGATAAATACCGTTCTTCACAAAATTCTCGAACATTGTATACTATTTACATAGGAAGATAACTATTCTTACAATATCAGCAAAATGACTGTTAATGAAACACACAGAATTCATGCCAAAGTATAATATACACAACAAATTTCAGTTGGAGGCAAAATAGCCATATATATTAAAAGAAGGAGCAATGTACAAAACTACAATCTGTGATCAAGTATAGAAAGTGATACTCACGTTGATACTCTTTATGAGTTACAAAAAGATAAAGTAGACTATTATGCCCAATGTCATCATTCATCATGTAAGGTTAGAGAATTGCTTTACTAGTTTTTTAAGTAATAGTGGTACAAAAGCAATATTGATTAAATAGTATTTTTTGCTGCTAAACGTTATTATATGCAAACTTTGCTAATTGTTTTTTGGTCATTGTTGCATGTTTGTTTACATTTTATCAAAATACTTACTCTCTGTTTCTAACCATATTCATTTTGTACACATCTGCTGGAAGATGAATTTTATTTTAGGTGTTGTGTTATGATCATTACTTTCTACAAGACTAAAAGAGTGCCAGGATTAAAGAAACTAAACAGTCTTAAAGTGGCTGCTTTTATCAGTTTACTACAGAGGAGTTGATAACCAAAGAGTCTTAAAGTGGCTGCTTTTATCAGTTTACTACAAGGGAGTTGATAACCAAAGAGTCTTACAGTGGCTACTTTTATCAGTTTACTACAGAGGATTTGGTAACCAAAGAGTCTTACAGTGGCTACTTTTATCAGTTTACTACAGAGGAGTTGGTAACCAAAGAGTCTTAAAGTGGCTGCTTTTATCAGTTTACTACAGAGGAGTTGATAACCAAAGAGTATTACAGTGGCTACTTTTATCAGTTTACTACAGAGGAGTTGGTAACCAAAGAGTCTTAAAGTGGCTGCTTTTATCAGTTTACTACAGAGGAGTTGATAACCAAAGAGTCTTACAGTGGCTACTTTTATCAGTTTACTACAGAGGAGTTGATAACCAAAGAGTCTTACAGTGGCTACTTTTATCAGTTTACTACAGAGGAGTTGGTAACCAAAGAGTCTTAAAGTGGCTGCTTTTATCAGTGTATACTACAGAGGAGTTGATAACCAAAGAGCCTTAAAGTGGCTGCCTTTATCAGTGTATATTACAGAGGAGTTGATAACCAAAGAGTCTTAAAGTGGCTGCTTTTATCAGTGTATACTACAGAGGATTTGGTAACCAAAGAGCCTTAAAGTGGCTGCTTTTATCAGTTTACTACAGAGGAGTTGATAACCAAAGAGTCTTACAATGGCTGCTTTTATCAGTGTATACTACAGAGGAGTTGATAACCAAAGAGGCTTAAAGTGGCTGCCTTTATCAGTTTACTACAGAGGATTTGCAAAAAATTAGTTAGTGGCCTGACGTTTCGACCCTAGCAGAGTCTTTCTTGAAGGCTAAATGACAAGACAACACACATACATGCATACAAGGGGGACAAAAGCAGTCAAGTGGAAAAACATGAATAGAGAGAGTGGAGAGAGAAAAGCAAGAAGCATTCAGAAAAAGCAGGGGGTAAGCAGGGATTATGAAGACAAAGGGGGGGGGGTTGGAGGGAAGGGGATTGCTAGACCACAAGAAGTTGGAAACACAAAGGACAAAATGGAAGGTTGGAAGAAAAGTAAATAATTAGTTGATAGGGCAGACTAAAAATATGGATATCTGTGGGGGAAAAGGGAGAGGGCAAAGACAAAGGGTTATTAGTCATTTCCTTCTTGGATGTTCAAACCATGGGGTTGAATGGTCTTTATGCGCCTTATCCACAATTTCTCCCTACTCAGACGGACAGTCTCTCTGGAGTTACCTAGTGCCTCAATGCCCTGTAAATTCATGTCAAAAATGGAGTGGTTAGGAAGATTGAAGTGGTGTCCTACAGGTGTATCCAGCTTGTGGGTGTTGACTGTTGATCTGTGGCCGTAGAAACGCCTCTTCATTGTAGTTCTTGTTTCACCTATGTATTGAACGCCACAAACTCTGCAAGATATAAGATAGATTAGATTAGTTGTGGTGCAGGTGACATGACCCCTTGTCTTATGGGAGGTACCACCTGTATGGCTGGTAAAGGAGTCAGATTCCCTGATGTGTTGTCTACAAACGATGCATTTTGATGTGTTGGAACACCTAATATTACCCTGTGGCAAAGGGGGATTAACATCATCATTAATGGGGGGGGGGGACTTCTGCCCGGACGGATTTGGTAACCAAAGAGCTTTAAAGTGGCTGCTTTTATCAGTGTATACTACAGAGGAGTTGATAACCAAAGAGCCTTAAAGTGGCTGCCTATATCAGTGTATACTACAGAGGAGTTGATACTCTACTAACACAATCCTTTAAGGGAAAGTATTTCATGTTTTGAGGAGAGTACACTAATTTCCATCTTCTAGTTTACAAAAAGAAAGCTTCGCAACTTTATGCATATAAAAGAAAATTGTCTTCATTTGAGAAACTTAAGCATGATCATGTTTGACCCATTTCAACTGTGATTTATGAGTCTCCAAATGCTATTTTTTGAAATATTTCTAGGAAGGATTGGTGCTGGTGTGAATTTTATAATGTGTGATTTTCAAATTGATATCAATAGACTTTTTCTTTAAACGAAATAAATTATTTCTTAGCCATTACACATTTTGTGCAGCAATATAACGGAAATCTAACCGACAAAGACCATTTTGATTTGACCTGTCACAAACAAATGAAGACACACAAAAAAGGTGACAGTGACTATCCATTCCTGAATGAACTCATTGTGCACTTAAGTAAGTTGCGCATGTAAACCTGTGAAGCAATAATGAAGCAATAATGAAACACCAATGATTCTTACTACATGTGTTTGGTTCATTAGCTCAAATATCTCTGTCAAAGCAAGAACACATGAAGAATAAACTGTTGCCCTTCCAGACAGTCAATTTCCTGGGCTACTGATGACCACTGACTGTAGGCATTTCATGCAGAAACTACCAAGTACATGCATAGCTTGAAAGTGACTGGGAAAACCTGAAGGTCCAGCGTACATGGTCATTGACCATACTAGAAGATGTAAACCATCAACCAGGGATGAAAACAAAAGACTAATGACACTGACAGAGGAAAAAATACACTGGGGAATTGTAACAAATGGCTATATACACTAAAGTCAACTTGGTTGTGACATGTGAACTCTCCTAATAGCACTCTCGCACAAGCTCTCTAAAACTCTCCTAAAGAAAGAATGGAATACTCAGCCTTGGATCTCTCCCTATCTTTTGATTGTCAACCAATTCAATCTCTGGGTTTAAATCACCTAAGACCTTTTATTCTATCTGTACATCTAGAGTGATATTATCCATCCGTGCCACATCAACGAGTCTTAGATCTCCCCCCGTCAAATTACAGAGTGTCAATCCCAGCTTCTTGAGGTGCTTCATTCTCTTTAAAGAAAATGCCCACAATGATGCACAACCACCCAATGCTTCATTAATAGACAGATCCAGTTCAACCAGAGTGGGCATGTCACTCAATGACTCAGCAATAGGGCCAATATCTTCTCCTGTGATAGTGCATGATTTGAATTCCAGCTTCTTGAGGTGTTTCATTCTCTTCAAAGAAGAAGCCCACAATGATGCACAACTTGCCAAGGCTTCATTATTAGACAGATCCAGTTCAATCAGAGTGGGCATGTCACTCAATGTCTCAGCAATAGGGCCAATATCTTCTCCTGTGATATTGCATGATGTGAATCCCAGCTTCTTGAGGTGTTTCATTCTCTTTAAAGAAGAAGCCCACAATGATGCACAACCTCCCAAGGTTTCATTCCCAGACAGATTCAGATCAACCAGAGTGGGTATGTCACTCAATGTCTCAGCAATAGGGCCAATATCTTCTCCTGTGATATTGCATGATGTGAATCCCAGCTTCTTGAGGTGTTTCATTCTCTTCAAAGAAGAAGCCCACAATGATGCACAACCACCCAAGAATCGATGATTCCAAGACAGATCCAGATCAACCAGAGTGGGCATGTCACTCAATGACTCAGCAATAGGGCCAATATCTTCCCCTGTGAGTTTGCAAAAAGAGAATACAAGCTTCTTGAGGTGCTTCATTCTCTTTAAAGAAAATGCCCACAATGATGCACAACCACCCAAGGTTTCATTCCCAGACAGATCCAGATCAACCAGAGTGGGCATGTCACTCAATGACTCAGCAATAGGGCCAATATCTTCCCCTGTGAGTTTGCAAAAACAGAATCCCAGCTTCTTGAGGTGCTTCATTCTCTTCAAAGAAAATGCCCACAATGATGCACAACCTCCCAAGGTTTCATTAATAGACAGATCCAGTTCAATCAGAGTGGGCATGTCACTCAATGACTCAGCAATAGGGCCCATGTTTCCCCCTGTCAAATTGCAGTATTTCAATGACAGCCTCTTGAGGTGCTTCAGTCTTTTCAGAGCAGGAGCCAACATTGATAAACAACCACCCAGGGCCTTAAACTTTGTTCTCACATAAGTCGGAAACAATGGAAACCAATTTAGATCAAGATTACAAATATTTGTCATTTTATTTAAACAATGTGCCAAATCACAACCAAACCTCCATAGGTCACAACCTCCAATGGAAAGAACATTTACTTTGGAAAGGTAGCCATTGTCTTGGATCTCTGTCTGATCAGCAATATTTTTCAGTAAATAAAAGAAGGAGTTCATACAATCTCTATTCCACCCGACTATTCGTATTTCAGTCCTCACAACTACATTAATGAAATCCTCTGATGGTAAACTCTTGGACTGACTCTCAAAGTAACAAATAAGACCCAACCTTGGGTCTAGATTTTTCTGCAGTTTCTGTAAGACTTGATTTGTACATTTGTCATTGTCCCCACAACAAAACCTTAACAGATACTCATATGGAGAAGGATACCGGTATGTCCCTTTGGCAATACAAACCTGATCAAGGATTTCACCAAATTCCTCTGTTTCCATTAAACTTTGCAAATACATTGCAGCACAGAATTCCAAGAAAGTTTTGTGTATAAAATACACATTGTTATGAATGTCTAACTTCTTGAAGACCCTCTCGCTAGTGAGAACACCTGCACTTATTGCTGCATCAAATGCTTTCTGTTCAAAATCTTCTTCTTTAAAGGAAAGAGACTGATTTGCAGAAATCAGATTATGTAAAGCAACCTTTCCAATTGAAATCAATATTTGTGATACTGCATTTTGTGACAAGTCTTTTGCTTTTCTCCTGAATATGTATTTCAATGCCTCAGTGTATAGTCGAGTCATTGTGTCTGGGAGTTTTCCAAACTCTCTCCAGAGCAAGCACATCAAAAGCAGCAACATGGGACTCTTTGATAAATCAGACAGGACTTCTGAAGATTCAATTTTCTCTATCAGCTTCCTAACTTCGTCATGGTCTTCGGGGAAAAATTTGTTTATATACTTTGCAATCTCCTTATTTGAAAACCCCTCAACTTCCACATGAGTGAAAGGCTTTTTAACCAATGATGAGCTGACTAGTTTGTCAAGGGGAGGACGAGATGCAATAACTACCCAACACTCTTTGCCCTGCCTTCGATTCAGAACCTCGAGAATTGAACCAAATGAGGACTTGTTTAGAGTAGTGGTTTGAAATTCATCAAATCCATCCAAGAGAATCAACACTTTGTCTTGGTTCTTGTCAATAAACTCTTTTAAATTGGACTTATTTACAGAGTTTTGGTATAAGAGCTGCTCAAAGATAGCATCAATAAGGTCAGAAGTTTGTTTCAGTGCACGCATTTTCAAAACAAAAACAAGTTCAAACCTTTCGAGTATCTCACTATTACCAGTTGCCCAATCATAAGCAATTTTGTCAATAAGGGTCGTCTTCCCAAGACCTGCCGATCCACTAAAAACAATACGTTTGATTGGATTGTCCTCTCTTGTTTTCAACTGGAAAATGTCTTCATAGGATTCCATTTGTTTTTTCCCTTTCGCAATCTTCCCTACCTTGTCAACATGTTCAACTAAAACAAGCTTAGTGTAGATATCCAATATGTGTATCTTATCATCATCAACCCATGGGAGCATCTGTACAAAGCTACCTGTATCCTGGTACACTTTCTTCAATGCCTCTTTAGCTTCATCTGCAATAGCTTGAGCTTGATGATTGGGGTCTGGTGTTCCTATTGGGCGATAGAAGAAAAACAAAATTCAACACATACCAACAAGTTTCTTAAACTATGTATAATGGTGATAATCTGAAAATTTCATTTGGTCATGAGATGCCTTTTCATTTTTAATGATGCAGTTCAATAAATTGATAATTTATTTGTTTGTGTCTTGCCCTTGATGCATGATGTATCACCCATAAGTTCTTATGTATGGATAGGAATACTAACTATATTTTAAATGTAAAGCCATCAGTTTTATATTATGTAGTAATAAGTGAGATTTCAAACTTAACAGACAACAGCTCCGCATTTGTGCACAAATGCAATTGAGCTCTAGTTAGCTGTTTCGTGCAGCATAGCGCACAGCGAAACAGCTCTTATTTTCGTTAAAGTTTTTTATTTTTTTATTTTCCTTTTTCAGACAGGAAGTCATTGACATAACGCACGATTCGTTCTAAGCGGCCTTTTGCATAGTTCCTAAAGAGCAATTGCAATGAAACTTTTATTGATGATTGGCATTGGTGCAAGGAAGTGCCTAAAAGAAATTCGTCATGATGACGTCATCACCTGTCACGTGACGTCAGCTTAAAGGTTTCTAGTTTAAATATTTGAAAATCCGTATCAAATCAGCCACAAGAGACCTTAGGTTTCTGTTTGCGGGATCGTATAGGGATAAATTAGTTCTTCATTTTATACAGTGTGCGTGACCTCACTTGACCTCTACTTCCGGTCGAAACCGGAAGTGCCTTGTTATTCAAAAGTGCTAAATGTTTTGAACATGCTTTCAACGATGTTAGTGTCTGGCAAGGGTGTGCATTTAAAAAAACATACCAATGACGTCATGATACGCACGAGCGCCCTCTAGCGGCAGGTTGAAAACTGTTGAAAATGGACTTTTTGAAGATGTGTGTGGCGAAGTTTTGTGTAATCACTTCAAATTTTACACATATGTTGACCGTCAGACAGCCATCATATGTGTGAAAATTCAGATCAATGACGTCATCGGGAGTCACGTGACGTGGCATTAAGGATGCCTTTTTCAAAGTCGTGTATCTCCTGATGTGTTTGTGCGATCATGTTGAAACTTGGTAGGTTGTTAGATATTGGCAAGTTCTTGTAAATTTTGAGATGACGTCATGATGACGTCATCACATGATTTTTTATGATTTTTTCAATTTTTTGCACCTTTTTGTCATAAATTGCTACTAAAACGTGGTATAATCCAAATTCATTTTACACAAATGTTGACCGTCAGGCAGCCATCATATGTGTGAAATTTCAGATCAATGAGGTCATCGGGGGTCACGTGACGCGGCCTTAAAGGTGCCTTTTTCGAAGTCATATATCTCCCGATGTATTAGTGCGATCATGTTGAAACTTGGTAGGTTGTTAGATATTGGCAAGTTCTTTTAAATTCTGATATGACGTCATGATGACGTCATCATATGATTTTGTATTATTTTTTTCATTTATTGCACCTTTTTGTCATAATTTGCTAATAAAACGTGGTATAATCAAAATTCTTTTTTAAACAGGCTTGATACATCATAGCTGCTTTGAATCCAAAAAGACTTTCATATTTACTTGAGTCATTTGAAAATGTTATTGCGAAACAGCTCTGCATTTGTGCACAAATGCAATCGAGCTCTAGTTATGATTACTGTTTTTATTCAGGAACAAAACATTTGTTCTCAATTTAATTTTAAACTTTGATGTACACATGTATATCTGACGGGTTTTAAGTTTTCTTTAATTTTTATTAATTTAGTTTTAAAAACATTTATTTCTTAACTTTAGTCACTCATGAATCAGACAAGGGCTCTCTACCTTTGTGACTCAGACCTGGACTTGGACTCAACACTGAGTACTCGGACTCGAAGATTGAGAACTCAAATACATTTTGTCAACAAGGGTTGTCAACCGACCTGCTAATAACAATACGTTTAATTGGATTGCCCTGCCCGCATTTTCAAGAAAATGTCTTCGTATGATTCCAATTTAGTGTCCTTTTTGTTAATATATTCACTACCTTTTCCACATGCTTATCATAGATGTCCATTTTGTGTATCTTGAGATAATCTAGATTCATAGCTACCTGTAGTCATGTCCACTTGCTTCAATGCCTCTTTAGTCACATCTGCAATAGCTTGAGCTTGATGACTGGGGTGCGGCGTTCCTGTTGAGAGGTAATAAAGAAAAGTCACCACAAACAATTTCTTCATTTTTCTTCTGAACTGTATATGATATTTCATTTCTTAACCTCAAAGTGGCTATGCTTTTCTGTAAAGTAATTGTTTCCATACATCCACAGGAGTTCCTTTGATTTTATCAACATTTTCAGTCAAATAATTATATTGGAATAATATAAAAACAATTAAATTACAGTTGCTATAACGTTTTACTTTAGTACTGACAAGTTTTTGTACAATACCTGGTACATTGACGTGTACATGGTGTATGACATTTTGGTTGTAGGTATTTCCAGAAGTAGGGGCCATATGGACAACACTACCCTCCCTGATTGACATGTCTTTCACTGTTAACCCTAAAGAGAAAAATTACAAGCAAAATACAATGTTTAGATACATAAATACAACAATGTCATTTTCTGATTAACGCGCACATTGCATCTCATCTGTTTCAATAAGGGAATAAAAGAATACGCGACGAGGTCTTAAATGGCCATTTAAAACTGGCAGGGTTGTCTCCTTTATTGCACAGGCACGACCCTGCAAGAACTTAAACAGCCATTTAAGACCGAGTCACTTCTCTTTTATTCCCATTCATAAATGCCCTTTTTGTTAAAAAGCCTAAAATTTGGAAAATCTGTAAAAGTTTACTGAAATTTTCAGTTCCTGTCCTGCCCTTTTGGTTCCCTTTTGTGAATGGTTAAGTTGCATGCGAAGTCTAACAGTTGTGCGCATGCACGCGTACTACTGGTAGTTTATTTTACATTGAGTAACAGTATGTATTGATTGTGTTACATGTAAATAAGTGCCTGAATACGTTACCTCCACTCAACCAATCAGAATGGATGAACCGTCCTAGGTATTTATGGATAGACAACCACATTGAGTAGGAGAGTGCATAAACATTTTATTTCATAATTTTTGCAGTACAACGTATTGAAGAACATGAATTATGAGGTAGAAAGTTGGTTTTCATCTGACCTAAATAAGTTTATATTGATAACTAAAACCACAAATGTGCTCATTGATCTGTACCTTCACCAGCACAGTTTGAAGTCATCTCATCGATGTTTCCTGCTGCAGAAGACGCACTCTGATGAGGTTTAGGTTCCTCCAGCAAATGGACCGAGGCACTCTGATGAGGTTTTGGTTTTTCTTGAGATTGAAGCTTTGCTTGTTGCTGCGTTCCTTGTGGGTTCTTAGGAATGGCACCAGTCCCAGGAGAAGTTCTTTGGGATATGACTACAGGATCTTGTTTCTCAGTAGAGGTACTCTGTTGAGGAGCCTGTTCTTCTTGAACTTGAAGCTTCATTCGCTCTTTCGTTTCTCTTGATTTCTTAGGAACATCCTCTGTGCCAGGAGAAGTTCTTTGGGGTTGGACTGCCCTAGTAGAAGTACCAGGGATACCAGCAACAGCAGAAGAAGTCCCCATAGACTCACTGAGATCTTCTTGTTTTGACTCTGAAGAATGCTTGGTCTCATGCTCATCTTGTGTCTTGGCCGTTTTAGATTTTTTTCCCTTTCCTGTAAATCAAGAAAAATATTTCTCCACTGGGTTAGTATTGAAAGCCTAAGGAAAAGTTTATATATATATATATGTTTTTATTAATTTGTTTTAATCATAACAAACTAATGCAATTTTTAAAATAAAAAACAGTAGATGAATGTGCTTGCTGGGGCTGCCAAATCCTGGGTGAAACGTTGCAGTAAAACTCAATTCCCTCACAATGATTTACCACTAATTTTGACTATTTCTGCTTCCTTGTACAACACATCCAATGGCTGAACCTCTAGTTTTCTATCTCCTAGTTTTGGTTTATTGAACTAAATATCAACCCAAATGACTTAGCATATTTCTGAAATGCTTAAATTACAAGCATCTTAAAGGGACGGTATACGTTTGGTAATCACTCTTAAAATTCATGACAATAAAACTTACTTGGTTAGAAGTACAGCAGCTTTCAACAGTATAAAGTATTTTGAGAATCATTTTACTTCGGAGTAATGTGGTTATGGAAAAATCTATCAGTTTTTATCAGAAAAAAATTTAATCTGAGAAGCGTTTCTGTCAGAAATGTTGCTCAGATTATGTATTCAAATTGCGGATTATTCTTCCTGCGTGGACATAACCACTCCAGATTTTCGGCAATATCTAAAAAACTCTACCACCTTTTGAAATGATATTTTCACAGGTTAGATTTACTGTATATATCCACATTTATATAGGATTAAAACAATCGAACGGTTCCAAAAACCAAAGGTTTACGTTCCCTTTAAGGGACAGAACAATATCAATGTTTCGAGAGGGCTCACACTTACCAGAATTCCGCTTTCTTGTACCGCCCATCAACCCAGCGACTTGACATAACTCTAGGTTGGTATCTTGCTGAATGCCAAGGACCATCAGGGACTGTGTGTCACAAAGCTGTGTTAAACAAACAAGTATTCCTAATAAATCTCAGGGTAACACATAATGTGACAGGCCACTCTTATTGGATTAAAGAACTACATGAGGGAGACTCAAATTCCTTTCTAACTGTTTGGAAGTTTCGTAAAGTACCGCTAAAGATGTGCCAATGATCTGTGGGTATAGGTAGTAGATGTGTACATTTCAACATATACATTTTTTGTGTGCATGTATAATTCTTGGTGGGATCTAACAATTGAGGGATGCATTTGATGGTGCAGTCATTTGTTAAAGTGCACTGCTACTGAAGGTTTTGCTTGTATTGATTGTATCTCAAATTTATGCAGGTAAAAGTTTTCAAACCTTTGGTTCAATAATCAGTGACAACACATGGACTATAATTGCTGTTAGTCATTACTGAACTTGAAGTTATGGTAAAATTTGCTTTTTCCCCCTAAATCATGAGTCATCGAAACCTAATTTCTTCATGTTAATTTCGACGAGTCTGTTTATTTGAAACATTCCAAATATCAATATAGACATCCTATGTTTACAAAATGGAAACAGAACAAGGACTTATGAAAATTCCAACATAGGATTTTTATCAATTTTTGAAATGAAAAAGAGGGCACATCTAAAGGTTTGTTCAGCTGTCAATTTTGCAATTCTTGATTTTATGTGTGCTAACAACAGTAACAAAATGTAAACTTTCATATAATGACTAGTGTGGTATCTTGCCTGCCAGGAAATGCCTAAGAATGCATACCATGGGGGTCCCTCTTTTTTTTAAACAAGATGGAAAAGGTGTTCTAACAGCTTTGAAACTCTCTGATGTAATCTGTGGTATACTTTCCATTAAATTCAAAGCAAACTGAGTTGATTGCCAGCACCCCAATGATATAAACTCATACCTCAATGCCCCTCTTAGTGACAAGATGCTGAGTCTTTGCTTGGATGTTTAGTTTTTCCTGGAGTAATTCTTTCAAGTCAGAGATGGTGGTGGATGGATGAAGTTGCAGACAGAGAATTTCCTTTACAGTATTAGAAACAAATATCTGGGTGTGACGTTCTTCACTCTCTCTGAAACCAAATGAAAAACAAAACACATTTGTGTCAATAGTACACTCCATTATTACTCCCCGCCCTTCAATTTAAAAGCCAAGCAATGGCACGAGGGTGTTAACCACACAACGTTACCGCCTTCCACAGCCTTCGTTAGTGTACATTGCTTTATGTGCATTTAATTATTAGTGATTCAAGGGTGTGATTGTTTAAAAATGGAAAATCTTCAAAAACATTAGGATCTTACCAAAAAAAAAAATCTACAGCTTTGGTCATAAACAAGGGCTATATCTTTTTTTCATGTGATAATAATTCAACCTATTTGTTCAGGAAAATCTTAAGGGAGTTCAATGAAAAGTCCTTAAATCAGGAATAAATCTGGACTGTTCTACAAAGAGTTAGTTTTTCCAGCCTGAAACTGTGAAGCTTTTGGATCTGTTGCGATTTGTTTGCAAATGTGGAAGATTACAGGAAATAATACATTTAGAATAAAACAAGTTTTAATGACTAACAACAGAGCAAAAATCCAATAACAATCTGAAAATGTTTAAAATTTAAATTGATGAAAATTAATATGAACCCCATATACATTAATTTGCAATAGAGAAGAGCAAACACATGTCTGAAGTGTTTCCAAAAAAAATCTCATTTGCACTGTGAACTGAAACTGTTTTGCTATTTTGATAAATGAATTGCATGTCAGGAAAGTGTGTCAATGGGCATAAAAACAATTGTCATAAAAAGTGCAAAAAGACAATTTCCAAAAGAGTGCATCTGAAAATAACTTGTTGTCATGAAAACTCTAAAACTGCATTCAAAGCTTAAAGTTTCCCTATAGACCCTAAAGCAAGTTTGTTTGTTTGTTTGTTTGTTTGTTTTATTAATTTCCACTCAAGCAAACAACAAGTTATAAATCAACGACTTTGAGGAAAATATTACATATTGAGCGGAGGGCCATCTAGAAACCCATAGGGCTTGTACCGATGACCCTATGTAAGTGCCAATGGGAAAGTAGGTGTATTCATGGAAGACTAGAAGTAAATGAATTTTTAATAATTTATTTATTTTGTTGGTTGCTTTTCGAAGAAAGCGAAAAGAAAATAGTAAAAATGGCACATGGGATGAATATGAAGAACACTGGGTCGACGACTACCCACTCAACCATTGACAAATACAGGGTAAAGTTATAAACAAATTACATAAACACACACAAAAAAACACAGAAGGACTTACAACAAAGACGAATTCACAGAACAAACGTAGCTATGTCCCTGCTGGCATGGGGAGAGTGCGATCCGAATTAACCTTCATTTAATAATTGGGATCGAGGGTGCCTTCAAGTCATGAACCCCATGCCACAAAAATGCCATACTTATGAATCCAACCGTTAAATTTTGGACCCCAGCCCACACTGCCCAAAATGTTTGTCCTAAATCCTGCATTGTGTCGCTGTTTCACTACATCACTATGCTGCACTTTACCTGACATTAGATGCTGCCACAGCTTGGTCAACTTCCAACTGCTTCTTGGTGTCTGCTGTTTCAGATCTTCCTGCATGATTGGACTTTGTTACAAATGAGGATCTAAACGCCATTTTCTTTGAAATTCTGATGTTCTTCTTGTTGGTCACCACCTTGGCTGATGAGTGGTTGTAATCCGTTCTTGCGGCACTCAATGCATCCTGCAAGTCAGCCAGGGTTTGCAAAGGTCTCAGAGATTCCTAAGACCAATGAAAATTGGTTGTTAGTTTTCTCATCAACCGACAACGATTTCCTGAAAATTTATTATAGGGAATATTCAGATTTTTCATTATTTTGTTTTTACCCTTGCCAAAATGCATGCTTAACCCCTTAGCTCCTGGTTCAAGCTATGGCTTCAAAATGAGGCAACAGACTATGGCTGTTTTTGAAACCATTGATTGGGCTTGGACTTATATATGCCCCTCATTAACGCTGAAAATGTGTGCTTTCCTAACGGGGCTTCAATCAGGTAGACAGAGACTAAGCCGGAACCCAGGCCGTGGTTTGCAAAACAGCTTATGGGTGCCTAGATGGTTGGCCACGTATAGATGTACATGTAATTGCTGCAAAATAATAAGAGCGTGATTGGTGCATATAAAAATACTGTCGGTGTCAGTTTTTTGTTTCCAATTAATAATGATAGCTTTTCATGCAGGACTAAAATTCCATGCAGCTGAGGAGAAACTAAGAATCATATTTCATTTGGCTAAAAAAGTTAATCATTGATTAATCATTACAATAAGTTAATGGACATCCTTCATATAAACCACCAACATTGAATAACGCACTAAAATACACACACTGACATGTATAATAGGCCAAATGCATATACCCTGTATTGTATGAAACCAAAAACATCCCAAAGAAACTAGTAACTGTTTCCCATGAAAATTCAAAATTATGTACGAACTGTACGAGCCACAGAATTTTATTTTTTGGAATTTGCACACATGTAGCCCTCAACTTCAAAGCGATAACTTTTGTACTTTTAGCAGCAAACCGAGCTGTCAAACGAAAATTCACAATACACGCGTTCGCGAAGGCCGATCTGCTCCACCCACATCGCCCACAGTGGGCGGTCTATTTGCCGTTTAATCATTAGTTCATTCTTAAAGTAACAGCACAGTTGGTTACTGTAAACCCTAATGAATATTTAAGCCAAATTTGATTGAAATTTATGAAACTTTACTTTATGTACCAGTGTTATATTTATAGACTGTATTCATCAACCAGGAAATGGTCACATGAGCTGTATTGAAATGACCCAGTTGTGCAACGCGTGCAAGTTTCACGGTGCTGAATGCTGATTGGTTAATCGTCATTTGTTTACGATACATGATACATTCTGTTTGGTCCATGTTGCGCAAAGTCACCTGCTCATTGCGTGATCTTTAAGTATTCATTACTTTCCAAATCACTGCTTGCTGTAATTGGCTAATCTAAGTTTACAATAAGTTAATGGATATCCTTCATTTAAATCACCAACATTGAATAACGCACTGAAATACACACACAGACAAGTATAGGCCAAATGCATATACCCTGTATTGTATGAAACCAAAAACATCCCAAAGAAACTTGTGCTGAACATAGTAACTGTTTCCCATGAAAATTCAAATTGTTTACTAACTGTACAAGCCACAACATTTTATTTTTTGGAATTTGCACACATGTAGCCCTCAACTTCAAAGCGATAACTTTTGTACTTTTAGCAGCAAACCGAGCTGTCAAACGAAAATTCACAATACACGCGTTCGCGAAGGCCGATCTGCTCCACCCACATCGCCCACAGTGGGCGGTCTATTTGCCGTTTAATCATTGGTTCATTCTTAAAGTAACAGCACAGTTGGTTACTGTAAACCCTAATGAATATTTAAGCCAAATTTGAAGGAAATTTATGAAACTTTACTTTATGTACCAGTGTTATATTTATAGACTGTATTCATCAACCAGGAAATGGTCACATGAGCTGTATTGAAATGACCCAGTTGTGCAATGCGTGCAAGTTTCATGGTGCTTAATGCTGATTGGTTAATCGTCATTTGTTTTTGATACATGATACATTCCGTTCGGTACGCAAAGTCACCAGCTCACTGCGTGATCTTTAAATATTCATTACTTTTCAAATCACTGCTCGCTGCAATTGGCTAATCTAAATAAGATGACAGCCCATTAAAAGTTGTCACTGTTTGTACTTATTTTAATGTATTATTAGTTGGGGTAATATAGGTTATCCATCAGGTCATTTTTTTTGCAAATAAATTGCCTTTATAAACATCGCAATATTGTTTTGTGTCATTGAGAGATCTTTAAAACACTCATTCAATTTCACAATACAAAAGAAAAAATTCAGATTTGAACCAATTCAGGAAGCATGGCAAACTATGCACAACACAAGAAAAACCAGCAGTAAACAACAATAATCACCAATTTAACAGTTTGTTTAAAGTCAAATACTAAAATATTGAAGTTCATCCGCAACTGTGAGTTTGAATTCACTTTTTGGAAGTTGATGATAGAACTTAATTTAAATCTTAACCTGAAGGTAGGTCATACTTGGTAATTACCCTGAAAAAAATGTGTGTCATTGCTATCCGAAAGCCTCCTTGTTATAAAGATGGTACCGGTAGAAAGCATCCTACAATAACTATTTAATCTGAAGTGCCCAAATGGTTAGAAATCAATAAAAGTGTGTCTAACATTTTTTGAGATTCAAATTTCTGTAGTGCCCGTTTGCGAATGCTTCAGCCAGAGATGTGGTTGGTACCTGCTGTCACCTCGCTAGATGGATGAAAATAAAGTGACTTTTTGTGGTTTTCTTAACAAGTAGACACTGTATTCAGCTGAAACTTTCTCAAGTGACTTTTATTGTGTCTTATTTGATAATGTTGTCTATAATTCAGCATTACATTGCCAAAACCAAAGTATGAAAACCTACCTCGACAGATTGCTTAAATGTACATAGTTGAAAGCCTAAAAATTAAATAGAATTACTTAAAGGAACATTACAGAATTGGTAAGAAAAAAACTTGTAAAATATACTTTTTGATCACAGATTTACATAAAACTTACACGGTCTAATGATGATGATAGTAGAAATCATCCCTTGAAATATTTCTGTCTGAAATGCCATATTTGATGAGAAATGAATAAACTAATTTTCCGATTGAAGTTTATTGCTCAGTGAGCGTTTTATTCATTTGTTAAATCTATATGATTTCATGCAAATGTGTTATCGGTTTTTCACTATTTTCTCGTGACCCAGATGGCCGATCGATCTCAAACTTCTACAGGTTTGTCAGTTTATGTATATGGTGGATTACAAACACTGCCAGCAACTATTTTGTTAGCAAAAACCAATTCTGTAATGTTCCTTTAAAGGGACACGTTGCCTTCGGATTGGGCACTTTGGGCTATACAAGCATTTGTCATGAAATTAATATGGTTGGAAAGATGTTTAAAAAGTAGAATACAATGATTCACACGCCCCCTCGAAATGATGTGGTTTTCCTTTTACTTTGTGAACTAAAATGGCTGAAGTTTTAATTCCACTAAATGGTGGACCTTTCTAAAGCCCAAAGCTCCCAATCCGAAGACAACGTGTCCCTTTAATCAAAATTGAAAGAAAAGAACAAAGTCATAGGTGCATGGAAACAAAAATTGAACTTGCACAATCGAACAAGAAACCTGTTTTATAGTAAAGACACAAGCTGGTTGAGTAAGAAAGATTTCTAAATGAAAATAAACACGATGTTGAATTATGGCTTAAAGGCAAAGTATACCTTTGGTTTTTGGGACTGTTTGATTGTTTTAATCCCATATAAATGTAGATATATACAATAAAATTAACTTGTGAAAATTTCATTTCAAAAGGTGGTCGCGTACATGTCCACTCATGAAGATTAATCCCTAATTGAAATACACAATCTGAGAAACGTTTCCAAATTTTGGGGGATAAAAACTGACATCTTTCCCCATATTCCCAGAATTTTGAATTGAAATATTTCTCAAAATGCTTTATACTATCGAAAGTTGCTATACTTCTAACCAAGTAAGTTTTTATTACCACTATTTTTTTTAGAGTGATTACCAAACATATACCTTCCCTTTAAAACAAGGTTAACCCTAACCAACCCAATCCATCAAAATTCAACAGCATGTTACGTTTGATTTTGTTGGACTGGGCCCAATTTCATGGCTCTGCTTATCGCGGATTTCTGCGCTTACGTATCATAAAATTATGTGCTACAAGGGCTCGGTAAGCGCAGAATTTCGCAGTAAGCAGAGCCATGAAATTGGGCCCTAGTCAGTTAACTGGTGCATTCATTAGCTGATGACTGCACCAATTAACTGATTAATGTTTTACATTGGGTCGGGCATACCAATAAATCAGAGGGCAACAGTCTGACCATAAATATGGTGTTGGATTATATTCAAGTGTGAAAAGATCCTAGTAAATCACTCGACAGAGAAAGTGTTTTGAACGTACCATCTTGAAGTTCCTTTGGCGATACTGCTTGAGCGTAGCTCTGTGAAGCTTCTCCTCTCTCCTGATCAAGTGTGGTCGATTCGTCGTTCTGGCCCGAGTGTATGTATGTGGTGAGCCATGGAGCCAAGCCTACAAAGCTACATCTGCTACCATGACTAGCTGTACTTCAAATGATGGATGTACAGGGTTCACACACAATTGTATGTGTAATTTAAACTGCACTTCTTGTCTTGTTTCCTTGTTGCACTTCCGTTTCATCCATGGTGGAACAGAAGCACATTGCTGCCCAGTTGAAGGGTAAATAAACAACTGATCTTCAAATGACAGATGTACAGGATACACACACAATTGTGTGTGAAACTTAAACTAAATTTCTTGTTTCCTTGTTGTACTTCCTTTTTCATCATGGTTGAAGGGAAGCACATTGCTGCCCAGGTGAAGGGTAAAACAAAAAACTGAACATCAAATGACAGAAGTACAGTATTGGTAAAATAAGTTATACATAGTGCCCTGCAGAAGTTATAAGGGTCATTCCATGCCAAATCACCTAAAATTCTGAATAGTTTGGCAGGCTCTGTCTCAGATTTTGCTTTAAAAAACCAATCCCCTTTGGGTGCCATTAACACACACAAACTTTTCAAATCCTACTCCTTCTCATTTCTGAGATGTGACCCCCCAAAAATTTAAGCCCCGCCTCTTCAAATTGTTTGTTTTTATGTTTTGGGGCATTTTTAGAGGCCTTCGAATGGAGATAAGATATGTAGCTACAAATCGATATACAGGGTATCTGGTATCCCATCAACTAGAATCTACTGTCATAAGTAGCACAGGCCATTTTCATATCAATGTATAGGTCTTTAAAAACCTACATTTTAGCCTGCGGAATGACTTTTTGTCATTTTTTGAGACCCCCTAATGCCTATCTGAAATGGTCGATTGCCTTTATGTTACATTTGGTTATAAACTAGGTGCATGTGTGTCACCTGATATAAGGATAGACCAATCACACCTTTGATGGGTATTGGAGGGGTCTGAATATGGCTCTGCCTGTAAAAATGCCCAGAAACGCCTTTTTCAAGTGGTTATTTGACAATGTGGGACATTACTCACCTGTAAAATTTAACATCTTTTCCCAATTATACTTTGTATCCAGTCTACTTTTGTGAGAAAAATAAAATTGGCTGTTAAATGTTTCATGCATGAACATGCACAAAACATAAACCAATTTTTCTCTCAAAACTCCAGCACCGAATTGGATTAAACTCTCACAGGTTCTTTGCATGTACGTTGTGTTTATTGAAAACGTTAATATTGTTCCCTTAAAAAGGTGAAGGCTTTACATGCCATTCAACAAAAATGCACAATGGAAAGAAGAAATATATATGCTGTTTACCAAATAGTTGCCCACTCTAATACGGGGGCATTTGATATAGTATCATAATTCTTTATTTGGCAAGCAAAATTGAGCAAAAGAATCCTTACCAGAGCATTCTGACAGCCTGTCAGTAACTCCTGCATAGTTAATAGGAGTTTTGCCTTATTTTGATTAATATTGAGTACGTCAAATAAAATATATCTTTTAAATTTACACAGGCATTATTATTAAGTAATAAACCAGAAGGAAAACTGACTTGTTCAGTTTTGGGTTGAACAAAGACAATTTACTAGAGCTGGATTTGAACCTGCGACCTCTGGATTAACGTGCCAGCACTCTACCAACTGAGCTATCTATCGGTCTCCCTATTATGTAAATATCAACTAAGAATCACACCCAAGTTTTAGGATACAACCTTGGAAGTGACAGGAGAGGGATCACCCTAAGGGGATGTGACTTTTTACTTCAAATATATCTAGTAATAAACCACAAGGAAACTGAGCTCATGTTGGTAGAGTGCCGGCAAGTTAATCCAGAGGTCGCAGCTTCAAATCCAGCTCAATTTTCTCTTTGTTTTTAAAATAGCAAAACAAACAGAAAAACCAAATCCGTTACCCACACACTCTTCTTCCAGCATCAAGCACTGATAGCCTAGAGCAAGTTCGAGTGCGCACCATGGTTAAAGGAACATTACAGAATTGGTTTTTGCTAACGAAACAGTTGCTGGCAGTGTAAGCACTTTATGTAATCCACCATATACATAAACTGACAAACCTGTAGAAGTTTGAGATTGATCGGCCATCGGGGTCACAAGAAAATAGTGAAAAACCGATTACACATTTGCATGAAATCATATAGATTCAACAAATGAATAAAACGCTCACTGAGCGATAAACTCCAATCGGAAAATTCGTTTACTCATTTCTCATCAAATATGACATTTCAGAGAGAAATATTTCAAGGGATGTTTTCTATTATCATCATCATTAGACCGTGTAAGTTTTATGTAAATCTGTGATCAAAAAGTATATTTTACAAGTTTTGTTCTTACCAATTCTGTAATGTTCCTTTGACTAAAGGTCAACTATTTTTAATCGAACCCAGGCAGGTCGACCATTGGTTGAAAACTGTGGACGACCATTTGGAACCAGCCTCGGGACCACGGTTTCTTCCCTGGTTCCAGTTGCCTTGTTTCATGCCAACCCGTGTAAAGCGCAGAAGGGAACTGGTGACACTATAGCGAAATGGCGTTAGGCAATGGGAGTGTTGAATATCAGAATTGATGGTTGACTAGACTTCCAAACGAGTCGTTCGAGGGAGTACATCACTGAGCATGTACGTTGCTAGTCAGTGGTAAACCACGGGTTGACTAAATGTGCGCAATCGAACTTGCTCCTAGCCTGTCCCACATTCACCATTTCAATTCTTCATCATTAAAACCTAGCTTGTTTCCTGTAGTCCATTTAAAATTCTGTAGCAAAAAACCATGTGGCCAATTTTCCATACCTCATTGGGTCATTCCGTGTCAATTCAACACACTTTTGGACCTGACCGTCACGGATTAAAATGAAATTTTGTGTGCTGATTGGACTCAATGAGAAACCCCCAGAACCGAAATTTTTTGTCGTTCGGTTGATTATTTTTTGAGATATGGGTTAACGAACTTTTGACTAATTAGCATGACCTGCTATGTTTGGACATTCATATCTCCAAAAGTAAAGCACCTACAGAGATAAAACTTACATCATTTTAAAGCTCTTGAAATGGCCCACGTTTGATAACATAAAATCAAAATTGTACCGCATACCACAACAAAGTTACGTAAAAATATAACCTTTAACCTTGATTTGCGAAAATGCGTATTTTTCAAAATGTGTAATTTTTTTTCCATTTTGAGCTTAAGGTGTAAGCAACATTTTCAAAAAAAATTTGGATGGGCACTCTTACAGTTTTTGAGTTACGATTATTTGAACATTAAAATGAACGCATGGTACATGTTCAAATGTACACGTACAGTGTATTATGTATAGTAATGTGTAATGTACATTTAATAGATGCTACATTTGCATTGGGGATTAAAACCTAGCCTGACGTCCATACTCCATTTCTAGTTCTCTCAAATTGTCCTCAAGCATTTTCACTTCGTCTGTCCGCTGCATTTCTTTAGCTTGCTTGATGTAATTCCTGATAATGTTCATCTGTTGCATCATAGGGTTGTCTGACGATGCCATTAGCTCTGCTTCGCTCACGACTGACGGTTTCCATCCCCCTTCCAGTGTCTTTGCACCGGCCGCTGAGCGTTTGGTTGGCGAGGTCTCCTGCTTGCTTTTAGTCAAGTTTAAAGGCCAGCTGGGTATCCGGGTGTGTCCCTTTTTCATCCTCTCCACAGTCTTTTGCTCCTGTTTTTCATGTTGGATTCGTTCCTGCCGCTGGGCTTCTAGCTCTGCTGCTTTCTCTTCCTGGATTCGACGGGCGATCGCAGCCCTACGCTCCCCCTCCAGCTTTTGCAACTCTTCGCTTGTTGGAAGGGCATCCATAGTTTGCATGTTGGCTTGTATGAAAAGGGTACAGTGAGTCCTGATTTTCTGGTACAACCTCTGATGAGAAGGACTTGATGTGGACGCACTGAGAGCCAAGATTTTTTTGCTGCATAGACGGATTATAGTAATAAAAACATCAAAAATAACTGCTATAAAATTGTAACGTGCTGGTATCTGCCAGAAAAGAGACTTTTGTAAAGACAAGTGACAGGCAACAAAAGAAAAAAGGGAAATGGAAACAACAACAAAAAACAACCGAAATAATGTTCAAAATAAAGAAAAAGAAAAAAAGGATGAATTTAAAGTGCTTTTATACAAATATTTTGGAAAAAATAAAAACTTTGTTTTTTTCTGTCCTGTGAAAAAAAGCTTCTAAAATTTACATTCAGTAAATCAAACTGTTACAGTTTCAACATAATCTAACGAAGAGCTGGTGGGCTAAAGAGTATGATACTGAAAAATATTGCATTTAAAGGTATTGTACACTTTTGGTAAAAGCTCAAAATCAGTGTCCACATTTTGTGTGATTCAACATATGCATGAACAAACAAACCTGTGAAAGTTTGAGCTCAATTGGTCATCGAGGTCACGAGAAAATAGTGAAAAGAGACCTTATGTGTTTTCTGTTTTTTCAAACATCAAGTTTTTATCACGAGTGATAAAAACTATTGTTTTACTCATTTCTCAGAGACGATAGCATTTTAGGCAGAAATATTTGAAGGAACCCTTTCTACCATTACTTACTTTAAATCATGTAAGTTATGTGTGAATCTGTGAACATTTGTGTTTTTCAATCTTACCAATAGTGTACAGGGCCTTTAAGTAGCACAGACTGAAGTTGTAATTTTTATGGGTTTTTATAACACACTTGAATCTCTGTCAGATCAAAACACAAAGCTTCCCGAGCCCCTTGGTGTTGCATTCCTGTACTCGCAAGATATACAAAATGGAAATCTATCAAGGATGTCTCAACCTCTATCAAGAAAAATTCTGAGACTGGAGACAACTTTGACAAGAATAGCTAAAACATGGAAAAATATAAAAATGTCATGCTGGTTAAACAGATTCAAAGAGAAAACAGTTCTTCACCTGATCGTGTCAATCAGATCAAAGTTTTTCAATATTTTAGTTCGTTCACCTTCCAGAAAGTTTCGGCTGTGGCTAGAACTTCCGGACCTAGAAGCCAGACAGAAAGAAAATAATGTTTGTTGGGGGTCTGATGAAATCAAATTATATGTAAGTAAAGTGTTATACTAGACCTGCTGCTCTCCCCCAATCCCCCCTCCCCAATATTGGCTTGGTGGGACTTAAATGCAGGCATTAACTCACAAAGGTCAGGTCCATGACAAGATTGTGTGCCTGGTCCCATGTTAAGCATATAGACCTTTCCATTGTTGATAAACAAACCGCGCTGGTTGGCATGGAAGGCCGAACGTTAGCAAAACACTCAATCGTGTTAATAGATGTTTCAACAAAATTTGAACATTTTCTGCAAACTTTCAACTAAGTAAAGTACCTCTCATGATTGGTTGCTTTGTTTCCAACAAATTCAACACTATTTTTGAATATTTGTGTAACATTGTTAAAAACTGTGGCGATCTGTTTTTGTTTTGCATTTATGGCTTTCCATATTTTTCCGACCTCGGTTGGCAAAAACTCGGGCTGTGACGTTGCAATAGAAAGGTCTAAAGTCAGTTTAATTGAATATATAAAAAGAGGGGATGTGGTTGGCTATAAAAAGGGATTCTTTTCCCTCGCACTCTACTAATTGAGCCACCTAATGTTGCGGGATCTTTCCTGGCGCTCTACTAATTGAGCCACCTAATGTTGCGGGATTCTTTTCCCTGGCGCTCTACTAATTGAGCCACCTATGTTGCGGATTCTTTCCCTGGCGCTCTACTAATTGAGCCACCTAATGTTGCGGGATTCTTTTCCCTGGCGCTCTACTAATTGAGCCACCTAATGTTGCGTGATTCTTTTCCCTGGCGCTCTACTAATTGAGCCACCTAATGTTGCGGATTCTTTTCCCTGGCGCTCTACTAATTGAGCCACCTAATGTTGCGGGATTCTTTTCCCTGGCGCTCTACTAATTGAGCCACCTAATGTTGCGGGTCTCCCTATTTTGTCAATATCTTTATTCGGGCGTGCCGAATGAAATAAAATATATAAAAAAATAGAGAACACAAAATTAAGAATACCGGCTGTCGATTATAATATTTCACATGTGCAGCTTGCATGACAGGAAACATACAGGACATTGTACTCACATTAAAGCCTCCACCCGTGGATTGTAGACTGACAGCTGAGCCAGCGAATGGTTCTTGACCTCCGTTAACCTCTGCAAGGCAACAAAGTCAAGACAAGTCAACACAACGCCAACAACTATCTCCTTTGTTCAATGTGTTATCTTTTACAGACCATGCGACTCATGGCATCACATAATTTACAAAAAGAGCCACAGAGCCTGGACTTCCTGCAGGCAAAAAGTGTATACACAGCTCAATGGAAGAAAACAAACAATCTTACATTGATGGCGATTTCAAATTTAAAGAAAATTCAGTTTGCAGTAACACAATGTGTATACATCTATTATGCCCTGTAGATTTTGTTCTTTGAGAACTTGTCTTGCTGTTATTCTACTGCCGCGGAGTAGGATTCGAACTTCAGGAGATTACTTAGTTCTGACAAGAACTGCCCTGCTTATCTTTTCATTGGCCAATAAAGTAGATCTGAAGTGGGGGGGGGGGGGCTAGGAGGTAGAGGGAATTGGTTTTTCCCAAAAGTCAGACTACAAAATGAGTTTGATATTGTATTGTACTATACGTGATAATTCGTGGACTGATGTTTTGGTGCGGACAATCCTGCGCAGAAGAAGAAGAAGAAAAACTTTAAAAAAAAATTAATATAAAAAAACGAACAAAAACAATGAGTTGTTCGTGCTGTTGCACGAAACCCCTCAATAAATAACACAACATAAAATCGTTCTCCTCAGGGGGGCAATTGTATTTAAAACTAAAAAATGCATGTGGTATGCACGAAAGATAGCTTGACCCACATAAATAAATGTAGAACAGTTCTGATCACGTTAAATCAATTAGGTACATTGTAACATGAACATTGAGAATTATATAAAAAAAGGAACTAACAATAATACAAACATATATATCTATAGGCTGACAGATGTTCAGTGATGGCTGGTACAAGGAAGACAAAAAAAAAAAAACTGACACTTCCTTCCTTCCCCCCCAAAAAAAAACAACCTCTGGGCATCCGGTGACATGTGGGTGTGAATTACACCAAACAACTTTCACCTAGATTCAGCAAGATTTAATCTATGGTTTAGCAGTATTTTTGCTCTCTGGCGAAATACAAAAGACCTAGAGGCCAACAAATTTGGTTTTATGATGGTGTTTTTAGTAGCATCCATATTGAAGATCAAAGTTAGCTACACGCATTAAGCAGCTCATTTTGAATGTACAAGTTGTAAACAACACAACACAACAAATAGACCATTTTTACCAGTCACTTGCTAGCTAGTAAATGGTCTATTTGTTGTGTTGTTTACAACTTGTATCAATGTTCATGTTACAATGTACCTAATTGATTTAACGTGATCAGAACTGTTCTACATTTATTTATGTGGGTCAAGCTATCTTTTGTGCATACCACATGCATTTTTTAGTTTTAAATACAATTGCCCCCCTGAGGAGAACGATTTTATGTTGTGTTATTTATTGAGGTGTTCGTGCAACAGCACGAACAACTCATTGTTTTTGGGTGTGATAGTTCTGAACTATATCTGCGCCTAGAATAGCTTGAATGCATCTTCTGTTATATTAGAGTTTGATCTCTGGGAAACTACTTCAAAAAGCTGTTCCAGTAAGGCAGAAAATGTTGCATTCCATATTCAACTGATTAGCAAGAACTAACAGGGAAACAATGTACAATCAAATTACATCTCAGGGCCAGTGTTGGAGTCAAGACCTCAAAGTTTGAGACTGAGACCTCATCTTTCAAGACCAAGACCAAGGGGGAGACCTCCCTACCCGAGCCTGAGACCGAAACCAAGTCCTTACTGACACACAAGGGGACCTTCAATTCAAGAGGACTGTGCCTATGGCTGTTAAAACTTCAGCAAAAAACAAATAAGAACATCCCTCAGCTTCAGTCTAGCGCATACTAACTCACTTCCTTTTTTAACATTTCAACAAATATGTCAGTGTTCAAACTATGTAAGAAAAAACTGCGAACTTGGAAAATATCAGTTTTAACTTTTTGATGCACACCCTTCAACCTGGGCCCACATGTGGAAAGTTTTTTGTTACTTCAAGCTGATAGTTCTGCTGGTTCAATTATTTTGGGGGTAATATTATTAGTCCCTGCAAGGACATGAAGGAAGTAGAGTTGCCTGTATGAACACAACTCACAAATCTGATGGAATCTGAACTGGACCTTGCCTGTTCAGTGACATGATTTGATCAAAAACAAAACTTGAAGGGGGTCGAATGCTTTAATGTTCTGTTGTATTGTCCAAAACTCTTCGTACTCCATAAAAAGCAAATCTATGAATCAAGGAGTTGCTTAACATTACATGTACATGTGTATGTCTCATTGTCAACAAGACCACAATGTTTAAATTAAAAAGAATTAAGAAAACTTGTTTTCTTCAAATCTTATTTATAAACTCTTTCTAAGGTTTTGAGTGATCCAGATCACTTTTCGTCCTGTCCATTTGACTAAGTATACAACCTGACTGTTGTGTTGGCTATGTCGAACATACATGTTGCTCAATGGATGCAAACACATGAAGTGACATGTGGGTTGTTAACGAATATTTAAGGACACAGAGTTCATGCTGATGGTGAAGAATTGCCTGGTGAGACCAAAACGGTTAATCAATAATCAACTTCACACATACAGGAGTTTTTTTAATGGGTCTCGGCAAGGTCTCAGACCGAGAATATTTGAAACCAGTGCCTGACACTGAGGCAAGACAGAGACAATACGTGGAGCAGAGTTTTGAAGTTTGAGGAGACAGGCGAGTTGTGTGTTAAAGAACTGATGTAAAATGAATTACAAAAATCTAAGCGAGAGAAATTAGAGCATCAACAAGTTTCTCTGTAGCTGAACAAGTTCAATATTGACGAATAAAGCCGAATTTTCTCAGTTGATATCGCACCGATTTACAAATACTAAAGACATGGGAAGACAATTACATGGAAGAATTAAACATGACACCAAGGTTACGACAATTTAGCAGTATTTTTACTCGACTCCCAATCTTAGTTGTATACGTACAAATTATTTAACACAGACACAAATAATAGGAATACAAATCTACATAATTATGCAGATGTTCAGTCATGGCTGGTACAGGGAAAAACAAAAAAACATAGACATTTCCTTGAAAGCAAAAGAAACAAACTCTGGGCATCCGGTGACATGTGGGTGTGAATTACACCAAACAACTTTCACCTGGATTCAGCAAGATTTAATCTATGGTTCAGCAGTATTTTTGCTCTACAGCGAAATACAAAAGACTTAGGAGCCAACAAATTTGGTTTTGATGATGTTGTTTTTAGTAGCATCCATGTTGATGATCAAAGTTAGCTACATGTATTAAATAAGCAGCTCATTTTAAAATGTAGAAGTTGCAAACAACACAACAAACGGACCAAATCTTATTTATAAACTCTTTCTAAGGTTTTGTGTGATACGGATCACTTTTTGTCCTGTCCATGTGACTAAGTATACACCCTGATATGTCGAACATACATGTTGCTCAATGGATGCAACTCACATGAAGTGACATGTGGGTTGTTAACGAATAATAAGGACACAAAGTTCATGCTGATGGTGAAGAATTGCCTGGTGATACAGGCAATCAACAAAAACTGTTAATCCAATAATCACACATACAGAGTCAAATAATCTCGGTCTGAGACCTTGTCGAGACCCATTACAAATTCCAAAAACGAATCTTCATTTTATCAAAATAAATTTTAAAAAATTGGGGTACGGGTCAAAAGCAATCGAGACCTACATCAAATTTAAACCCAGATTCCAACATAATTTCTGCAATGACGTTGATTTGGGTGAATCCATGTTGATGATCAAATTTAGAGTCGAGTGGCTCACTTTAAAATGTAAAAATGTATAAAAACATGACAAACAGGCGAGTCGTTGATTAGTGCTTGAAAAAATGAATTCTTCATAATTGTATGTTTGGGATGGTTTCCTCAACTAAATCGGCTCCAACAATGGCTTCAGTGCTTGTACTGTATGTACAGTTCGCGCCAGGAACAACTTCATACAAGATGCTGTCTAAGGCAGAAAAAGTTACTTCACAAATTTAACCGATGAGCAAGAACTAACAGGGAACCAATCAAAATAAAACCCAAACTGTTTTGGCTGGTGAACTGTTTTCCCGAAGTGACTGGCCCTTGTCCATATTATAAAAAAATGAATTTCATTTTAACCTCATACCTCATAAAGTAGTACTGAAGCTGGCTTGATCGCCTTTTGTTTCAACTTCTGCAGTTTGATAACCAGCAGGCCGTCGCAATGTTTGCAAATCCTCAGCGTGCCACTCGTGTCTTCCGCTCCCCCTCCCTCCGCACCTCCAGCTCTCCGCGCTTGTTTCTGTCGATGCTCTCTTAACAACTCTTCCTCCGACTTCAATACACTTTCTACAAAACAAGACAACCTGCTACCTTTACTTCTTGCATACACAATAAGTGCTACTATCTTTCTGCTATTATCTTAAAACTATGCTATTATCTTTCTGCTAGTATCTTTATGCTAGTATCTTTCTGCTATTATCTTTCTACAAAGAAAGACAACTTGCTCCCTTTACTTCCTGCATACACAATAAATTCTATTATCTTAATGCAAACTTTAATCATCAATTCTGATTGGTTGATCCATAGCAACAAGCCTGTGATATATCTATATTGCACGGCCCATATTTAACCCAGTTCAACAACATGCTCTTCTTACTTCAAGTATTGCGTTATTTTATGCTGCGCGTCAAGTGGTCTTGAAGATAAGTTCGTAATCACACGTGCGCTCGTGGAGAATAATTTTAATTGAAATAAATTGGTTAATTTGGGGGTTGAACAAAGAAGAATTGACTAGAGCAGGACTTGAACCTGCAACCTCCGGATTAACGTGCCACCTTATGTTGGCGTTCTCCCTAATTTGTCAATATCTTTGTTCGAGGGTGCCAGTCAGACGCCAAACAACCTGTAACTGCCGTATAGCCAGGGATCACACCCAAGTTTATGATACAACCTGAGAAGCTGCAGCCAAGGGATCACCTTAAGGGGATGCAATTTTTATTTCAAATATCAAGTAATAACCCACAAGGGAAATGGACCGAGTAAATTTGAATAAATTTTGGGATGAACAAAGAAAAACTGATTAGAGGGGGACTTGGACCTGCGACCGCCGGATTACTGTGCCGGCGCTCTACCAACTGAGCTACCTGGCCACTGTGCTGAAATAAATTGGAAAACAAATTAAAAGGGGGTCGCAACCAGTATCTTTTCAGCTGATTTATAAATACCTCAGAGAGTTTCTGCACTCTGTTTGGTCCAAGACTGGTCACATGGGGGTGTATCAACATGTGATATAAAGGCCAGCTCTGTGAACTAACGAATAAATGGCTTTTAAACATGCATATTGTAGAGTAAAAGATCTGTATGCGCTGTGCTTGTTGTGCGGAGAACTATCAAATCAACTGGTTTTTTTGTTTTTTTGGGCAAGATGGTGACGCGTGCTCACGTGTACAAGCGTACGCTTGAACGCGCAGACAATGTATCAATTTAAGGTAGCTGATACATGCTAGAAAACAACATAATACAAAGCATAACGCCGAACACCAACTAAAGTATTTCGATACATGGTGTTGTTAATTTTCAAAGCTAGTTGTCTGGTTCTTGCAAATATGCATTAAAACCCTCCGATGACCGGCCAGTCTGCAGCCAATAGACCGAAAACACATTTTCTTTAATAACTCGTTCATTTTTTTTAGCAAAAACAGGACTCAGGAGAACCCCTTTGAGTTGTATCCCCGGACGGGCCCAATTGACAAAGCCTATGACCCCTTTAGGCAACATCACTGATGGTCCCCAAATCTCCAGTTAGAAAACATTTTCTCCTTGCGGAGTACACATAGAATATGTTTATCACAAAGGCCTGCTAGTGTGCACACAGGCCTGCTAGTGTGCACACAGGCCTGCTAGTGTGCACACAGGCCTGCTAGTGTGCACACAGGCCTGCTAGTGTGGGCTTGCAAGACCCAAAGCTCCATCCACACTCCACTTACCGCAAGCATTGCTGACTGCAAGTACAGTCTATGACCAATCTGCAATCTTGCAATGGAGGGGGATGGGGAGGTGGAGTTTACAGAGCTGACAAACTTGTGCCATAGAGAAAATGCAAGGCCTTGGTAATGTAGTGGTAATGTACACGTATACAATGTACATGTATCTCATGAGTCCACCATTGTATCCACTGTACCATTGTATCACACGCAGCTACTGTTGGTCCATGGTCTGCAATTTTTGGAACCAAATCGCATGTGAATATATGGTGCAGGCCAAAACCATGTGTGCGTCATCTGAAATGCACACTGCACAGTTACAGACACAGAATTTTTAACCCAAAATTGACACAATTAAGATTTATCGTAAAAGGCAAGACAGCACTCAAGTCGATATGCGACACATGAGGTTTTAACAACACATCTGTTCCTAGTGTTTCGTGGAAATAATAGATTGCTTTTAAAAAATGTTAACGACTTACCGCACACAGTGTCTGGCACAAAGTCGGAGCATTTCAGGCATGCGATGTTACCACAGAGGCGGCAGTGATGGCGTCTTAGGGACAGACCGAAACGCTCCAAGCAAAACGGACAAAACTTTGTGGAGGAATCATCCTTCCAAGGCACTACCGTCTTTTCAAAGGCTAAGAAAAGAATAAAGATGGTAGGGGGGGGGGAGGTGGGAGAGGGGAGGAGTGGACATAAGAAGAAAACAATATAGGTTTACAAATTATTTCTCTGGAGGACTGGCACTGCTTTATGATCGCTGAGAAGATGTGAACTTCCCACTGCTTCACTGAGTTCATTGAAAGAGAAGACTTTGACTTTTTGTTTGGCAGCTGACCAACTATGTAAATCTGATTTGCAAATCCCTTCCACTAGTAACAGTAATAAAAAAGATCTTATACAGAGCAGAATCCGCCTAAAAAGGCGCCCAAAGCGCTTCACACAAACAATAATAGTAAGAATTTTTAAAGAAGCACAAGCAAATGACAAGAGGTTACTGTCAGTGACACCATAAAATGTAAATAAATAAATAAGGGGTAATGAAGGAGATTTTAGTCTTGTGAATAAAAGTTATTGGTGGCTAACGATTCATATTGTATACCTTTCCACATAAAGTTAACTTGCGAATCTTGAATTGAAGTGTTCTGTAATGGGGCACTTTTGGGGTTGTTACTAGTACATGAGTATGTGGGTGGCAGCAGCTGGAGAAAGAATCACCGGTAGGCAAGATTTGAAGCTTTGTGTGGTGTAGGAAGTAAGAATTGGAAAGGTTTGTTTGTTTGTTTGTTTGTTTGTTTGTTTGTTTGTTTGTTGTTTAGATGATCTTCCCGTCAAGGGAACTCAGCAAACTCCCACAAGGGGACATGAACACCAAGCTGGCAAACAGCCAATCTATCAAGCATTGGTTTAACGTCCATGATTATGAGTTGCACATACCAAGAAATTGAGATTCAGTAACTAGACGACAATACTTATTCTATTCCTGCTGTCTAACCGCTGGACCACAGTGTTTACGGGTAACAACTACAATGTGAGTTAAACCTCTATCAGGGGTAGTTTGGGTTCTGAGAAGAACGAGTGTTAAATTAGGAGATAAATTAGTGTGCTCTGTTCATGTTCAGAAGAACGTCTACCCTCCTGAAGACGAGTAGAGTGCACTTTTTCGAAAAAGTTCTGTTTCCCAGCCCTGGGGCCGATTTCACAAAGAGATAAGACTAGTCTGATCTGCAGTTAGGACCAGTAACTGGTCTTAACTTAAGACTAGTCCTATCTCTTAGCATTGCCTAGGACTAGTCCTAAGTTAGGAAGAGTTTTGTGAAATCAACCCTTGGTTCTTCTTTGAACAAACGCGTCTCCAGAAAGGGACTTAATGCCCATGGCTGTTTTCCCGGCCGTAACTCTACTTTGTACTGAAAAAAACTTGTGCATGCCCAGAATACTGCCAAAACACACATGGACCCTGTTTTACAGAGCTGCTTTACAGGCACAAAACATGGCGCAAAACGTCTGTGCTTACCAGAAAAAGGTTACCAGCCAAATACTAAGTCACCGTATGTAACTGGTTTCCTGCATATTTTTGCTCAGCAGAAAAGTGTTAAGCACTATACTCTGGTTATAAGCAGCTTTGTGAAATCATGTCCTGGTGTGCCTGTCTGCTGCCACCAAGTGTCTCAGAAATTAATTTACAAAATGACTAATGGTGTATATTCCCTTTACAAATATCATTGACAGTCCACACTTGACGTCACACAGTGTAAAGTCGGCCATCTTTAAGGGCAAACCAGTTATTTCATTTACAGACAGCTATGCGTTATGCGTAAATACCACATGCAGCATGCAGGAGTTTTATCAGATTCCTCGCATAATTGGTCGGTGAACCAACTTTGCTGCACAGAAAAGTTAGGACGCTTGACGCAGCTCAAAGCCAAAAACCCTTGATGCCCATAAAGATGGCATCTATTAGGATTTATTCATTGCCTCAGTCACTAGGGGCCTATATGGTGCACAAAGTTGATTCTGAGCAGCTTGATAAGTGTCCTTTGATGAGAATGGAATGAAATGTGTATGATCATGATTTGGATATCGCCCAGGGCACATTGACGGATCCAGGGGTGGGGGGGTTACAGTTGGCTAAAATCCAGGTTTCCCATAATTTAGCCACATGCCAAAACACCATAGATCCCCATAGATCCGCCCCTGTCTGAGCGAGTTGCTATAGTAATTACAAGTTCTAAATCATTCTTTTTTTTTCATGTTGATTTTGCATCAACAGAGATTTTAGACATGGGATGTAACAACAGGAGAGATGCCTATGGACCTTTCCCATCAGGTGCGGCCATGTTGCTTTTCTCCTGTACAACCCAATGTAGCCAAAGCGAGGCTGGAAGGAAGAAAATCTGTCTGGTTTCTTGATTTCAGGTGAGAATATGAAAAAGCGCCTTCAATTTGGATTGCAATTACTGATGTTACTATCTGTAATGAGGATACACATTTTGTCCATACCTTTGCGGGCTCGTTTACCTTTACGCTTGGATGGGTCGCTGCATTCACCGTTAAACTTCACTAGTTTCTCGAGACGGATCAGTAGCTTGTTGGTTTCCACGGTGCTACGGTCTATCCTGGTGCCACGCTGACCCCTAAAGTAGTCATAATGCTCGCACACAGCTCCTGAGTGCAAACACAAAGTAATTATAGTGTTGGCATTCGAAGTGCGCCCTCAGTGTTCTCGGACTCATGCATCTGTGTAAATTGCATATTTATTGTAAAACATTGAGTTTGTGTCTGCAGCTTTTGGACCTTCCTCCCTTCCGTTTAGCTTTCGACATGGAGAGTGCACATTTTTTAGGTCTTTGGATATTTTTATCTTTTTATCTTATTGGGATGCTCCTAAATTTTTTTCACAAAAATGGGAGGGATCCCCCAGTGTCCCCATTATCATTTGGGTTTATGCCTTCAGTTAAATAACGTATTTTACTGGATAGATGAATCATTTTTTTAAAATTTGTATATGGTAGCATAAGTAGCCAGCCACGTTTTGACCCTTGACCTTCACATTGTAGTTGTTGTATTATAATTACCTGTGACTGTTCTGTGCTATAGAAAATTTGTATTCGAAATTTGGGACCCATTAAAGTGCGGGAGTTTGTTTCCTTCACGCGTTAAAGCAACGTACGTGGGACCAAAGTGGTCCCCAAAATGTTTGAATACAGGCGAGACTTGCATCGTCTATTATACTGTGTACTGCTACTGTACAGTATATTATTGAGAGTACTGTACTTTCACTCAAGTAGCTGTTTAGTTTGATCTAAATTTAGGCGTAAGCCAATCCGCTGGTTGTGATGTGTTTTGAAGTTTGAAATAAATCAACCATTCCTCTGTCTAAGTAAGTCAATTACTATAAGTAGCACTGGCTTGGGCAAACAATTGAAGTGGTAGCAATTTCAACCCTGCCAACCGTAGCAGTAGATGTTGCTTGAATTGGTAGACATGTCTCTGCCCCTTGATCATCAAGCTAGTGCAGTGAACGACATACAACACAGCTATCCGTTTCCAAATTACCTTATCGGTTAAACAAAGCCGACATTAAAAAAAGAAAGATAATGAACAATATATAAGATAATAATAATATTAATAATTCGGACCTTCCTTTTCTTGAAAATTTTAGCCCAAGATGCTATCAAGGGAGAATGATTGACATCCCTTTTGTTGGTGGAACTGTCTTATCTTAATACCGGACAAAATGTAGTACATTATTTTCAGTCCCTTGCAATTGGTAATACAATTTGCTTTGTACACACTCTACACCTGTGTTTTGTGGTTTTATAAATGGCTATAAATGGTGAAGACTGTGGCTAAAGTTTCTCTTTTAAAATCGCAGTCGATCCTGGAAAGTGCGTTGACATTTCATTTTTTGTTTTTGATTGAAATTGGTATACGGTTAAATGGTTAACAGGAAATCACAAGTTCCATTTAACCATTTAGGAGAATAAACGTAGACGCACAACCCTACTTTTTGAGGTATGGCAGACACTATTGGTGCACTGTTTGGTTTGGGTGTATAGACCTTAGCATTGATGTCATCAAGCCACCATCTTAGAGGTAAACCAATGATACAAACAATAGAAACGCACAGATTTGTACCCGCAGCGCACAGCATTGGCCATTGAACATCTTCCTTTTGACCTCTAGGCGAGGGCGCCCTACTCAAATGACATCATGTGCATTTATAAGGTCTGTATAGACAAATTCACCCAAACCAAGTAGTGTCACAGTATTGAGTCCACCATATCTCAAAATGGCTAATTGCGTCAGCTTGCCTACGTTTTAACTAATGTCAGACTTTTGGTTGGAAGATGATGGAAGTTTGTCATTGCATGCATTACAGGGAGGAGATAATGCTTTTAAAAAATCTTCCAGTGATTTGACCAACCATTCAGAACCACTCACTTACTTAGGTTGTGTAGGGTGGAGCAACTATGCACAAAACTCTCTGAGTACTGTGTAGGTGCATTCACCACAAGGTATCAGATTGCAGGCTGGCAAAGTGTAATTATCATTCCCAATTACAGTGGGATAATATTAAATGGTCAAAAAGTGGGAGGGTTGACTGTGTACTGTGTAGATGCATTCTCCACAACGTATCATACTGCAGCCTTACATAGTGCCTTCAAAACTACAGTGGATGGTATTGAATGGTCAGACAGTAGGAGGGTTGGTTATGTATTGAGCATTGCATTCACTACATGATATCATACTGCAGCCTGACAAAGTGCATTCAAAACTGCAGCGGATAGTATTGAATGGTCAGACAGTAGGAGGGTTGATTATGTATTGAGCATTGCATTGACCACATTATATCTTACTACAGCCTGACAAAGTGCATTCAAAACTACAGTGGATAATATTAAATGGTCAGATAGTAGGAGGGTTGATTATGTATTGAGCATTGCATTCACCACATGATATCATACTGCAGCCTGACAAAGTGCATTCAAAACTACAGCGGATAATATTGAATGGTCACACAGTAGGAGGGTTGATTATCTGTATTGAGCATTGCATTCACCACATGATATCATACTGCAGCCTGACAAAGTGCATTCAAAACTATGTACAGCGGATAATATTGAATGGTCAGACAGTAGGAAGGTTGATTAAATGTATTGCGCACTGCATTCACCACATTATATCATACTGCAGCTTAACATAAGTGCATTCAAAACTACAGTGGATAATAATGAGTGGTAAGACAGTAGGAGGGTTGATTGTGTATTGTGTAGATGCATTCACATCATGGTATATTATTGCAGGCTGGCATAGATTTTCTATCATTCAACATCATGTGGCTCATAACAACTGAACGGTCAGACAGTCAGAGGGTTAATGGACCGGTCCGTTCATGACTGTTAACATGTTTACCCAATTCTTGAGGGGGCCACAATGCGACATCAAATCCTCCAACACAGGCTGACGTTGTCACCGGCCCAGCAGACCTCTCGTCTGTCACATCAATGATATCATCCACCACCTCCACAGACTGCTCGTCCTGTTTACTCAGAAGCTTCTTGGCTTTACCTTTTTGAGGAAAAAAACAACTAAGAAATAAGTCGAGGACTGCTTGAAGTCAAACTGCTTATTAGTAAGGGAATATAAGAGTGGCGACGAGGTCTTAACCGGCCGTTTAAAACCCGGCCGTGCGATAATTAGGACCGAGCGGCAGGCGAGGTTCTTTATCGCTAGGCCACGGCCCTGCAAGGTTTTAAAAGGCCAGTTAAGACCGAGCCACTACTCTTTTATTTCCACTCATAAATGTCCTTTTTGCTTAAAAGTGTAATAATATTGGAAAATCTGTCAAAGTTTTCTGTAAATTTTCAACTTCTGTCACGCCCTCGGGGCTCGGTTTTGCAAAGATTTTAGATCGAGTACCTGTATGTATTGATTATGTTAAGCGTAAATTAGCGCCTGCGTAAGCTTGCGCGCCACGCGTATGTTTAAACACTTCTCATTGTGTTTATATCGCACGTTTAAACATGGCCATGGCCAAACATGGTTGATAGCACCCTTGGCAACTCTATCGCCGAGGGAAATGAACAACAGGAGTAGAGCTTTCTAGATATAAATATAGGAGTGTCTTGAACAAAGACTAACTGCTGATTTGTGCACACTGCACAGAGAGCTCATACATACATCATTGGGTAATTTCTTTTAGGTGTAAATTCATACAAGTGGTTTTTTTTGGCCAATGGGTTTATTGCACACTGGATGCAAATTATGGTGTTGTGGGTTTGGGTACTGCAGCCGATTTCACAAAACTTTACGCAAATCCACTTGTGCAATATTTCTTATGTCAGTGGTGCACAACTTACGCAATAAATATTGCACAAGTGGACTTACGCAGTTGCGGAAAGTTTTGTGAAGTCGGCGTCTGGTCCTGGCACTTCTTCTCTGGCACAAGGCACTTTATCCTAATTGCTTTGTCCCCTCAGATGTGTAATGCATAATAGAGCAATATACTGTGTACTTTTTAGTAAGACAAGAGTTTCACCCTGTACGTTTCTGTCATGATCTGGCAAGCACTTTGGACCTTTACTACACATATCCATTTCAATGTGTTACTAGTCACTTCCTCTCCTTACATCGTTCTTAACCAGTTTGCTTTGGGATTATAAAAAAAACACTTTCCCGTTACCCCAGCGGGATTAGAGTTGCATCAACTCTGACTTGTGTTTATATCACACATTTATAATATGGCCACGTGATCTTCTCTCGGCCAATCAGAATGGATAAGCTGTCCAAGGTATTTATGAATATTTATTAAAACACACCTCCAACCAGGTACACCATTTTTGCTGAGCAAGATGTGCTCGCTGTGACAGTACAGTATGTAAACAAAACAAAAAACTAACCAAAAAATCCTTTAAGCTGTTGTAAAACAGCCTTGTCCTCATTGCTGTGATTGTCTTCAAAATGCGTCTGCAGCTGGTAGACAGAGTTGAGATCCTTAAAGCAGATTGGACAGAGAAATCCCTCTCGAATGGATGAGTCACTTCCACTCATCGCTGCAGACATGGCACAGTTGGTCACTGCATGGACAGGAACAATAGGTCATAGATATCAGGGTGCTGCATGTTTGCACCACCTCATAGAGTCATAGTTCTAGGAGTAGGTTGTACACCCAGCCCTATTCTAGGGCAGATATACTCTGGACTCCCCGTGAATAATGATAATGGCACTAACTCTGGGGCTACTCCTAGAATTATGAGGTTCCATGAACCTCATAGAGGTCCATGTACAAACTACAATACAAAACTTTTTTTCATTTACGTTTCTGCACCTGGAGTTCTCATTTGAAATCGGATCTCGCCAAAATTAGGCTCTACGTGTTCCTTGGAATCTCATTGAGCGTTGCATGGGTCAAGAAAATCCACTCCGCAAATTTAAAATTGTTAAAAAGCAATAAATTCTTCCGGTCATTCCCAGTCCTCTTCAAACAGTGTGAGTGTTATAACAAATATGGCGCTGGAGTCACATGATGTGTGTACAAAACCAACCTACAGTTGCCGGGACCAGCGTTGCTGCGCGCGGAGTACCAGTTTGTTCGGTAGACCTTTGCGAGCGCAGCAAGCGCCATATTTGTTATAACACTCACACTGTTTGAAGAGGACTGGGAATGACCGGAAGAATTTATTGCTTTTTAACAATTTTAAATTTGCGGAGTGGATTTTCTTGACCCATGCAACGCTCAATGAGATTCCAAGGAACACGTAGAGCCTAATTTTGGCGAGATCCGATTTCAAATGAGAACTCCAGGTGCAGAAACGTAAATGAAAAAAAGTTTTGTATTGTAGTTTGTACATGGACCTCTATGAGGTTCATGGAACCTCATAATTCTAGGAGTACTCTGGGGCTACATCGCTGTAAGTGTAATGCAGTCACCATGTCTGAGTGCCTGCTTTAAAATTTGCCACAAGTGTGCGTGGTGTCTCTTCCCCCAGCGGCAGGATGGATAATTTCTTTTTCATCCTATGCCTACCAAATTTGTTTCTTTCTGCCAAAATGAATCTTTCATGATATGTCACTTGTAAGTGCTTAGATTTGCACGATAACATTAAGCGTTTGAAACATGACGTGCCAATTTGTCCTGGATAAAATATATTTAATTTCGTTCTGGCATTCAATCAAAGATGGAATGTTCCATTCAACTCGGCTCCGCCTCGTTGAATGGAACATTCCATCTTTCAACTCATGAAAATATTCGCACCATTGGCATTGCACTCATATATGATAAACATTCATTATTTCATATTTGTATACTATTTAATACTATTTTAATTTACCATTAAATGTGTAGTAAAACAGGGGGCCAACGCCCTCCCTAAATAGACGTTATATGCCATGCCATGGTGGCCCAAGAAAGGGTTTAAATTTGACAGTAACGATTAACTTTATGACAAAGTTAGCCCCACTACTAAACAAGTGTAGCCAAGTGTGAACCCACACCGCCCGTGCGAACGTGGGGGGGGGGGGAGGGGGGGGGGACGGAAGAGTATCAATCATCATGACATCTTTTTACTTTTATAACTTTTCACAAAGTCGACAACCCCAAAGCCCAAAACAGGCTTACCTGTTGAGCAGCTGTTGAGTCGTATTAGTCACTCAAATGTAACATTATAATCACTTAAAGGGCAACATGAGTAGGCACATTATTAACATTGACAATAACAAGACACAACAACGGCAGTAGAGTGGGCAGTAGATTGGGCAGTGACCAGTGTGCCACATTCACGTATGTACGGCATCCATTTTTTCACAAACTTTCTGGTGGCGCCCTCTGTTGACAAACTTACCTTGCTTTTGGAGGAAATAGTCTTTTACTTTTCTTTCTCCATGCTGTCGCCGCAAAAGCTTTTAAAATTTAGCATTATTTTATTCCACTTTAAACCCACATGTTGTACTTATCCCGCCCACCACCTCCCTTTGTAAAACAAACCAAGGAAAAATAAGCCTACTTACTATAAAGATGGAAATGATATTAAGCATATGGTTTTTGAGGCATTGCATGGTTCGAGGTATATATTCGGTTTGCGGTAACACCATGTGAAAAAAATATCTACTTTGCTGTGTAGATTTTATTCTTTAGAGAACTTGTCTTGCTATTTGCTTTACTAACGCGGAGTAAATATTAAGCATCCTGCAAAATTGTTTCGTCTGTTGCCCCCGTTGATAAGAATTCAATCAAACTAAGTCGAAAAATTTCAATCTCAAAAGATCACTGTAGGCATATTTAACAAAATTGTGTAGTGTTTGTTTGAATGGTGCCCTCAATACAGCCAGAGATGCGGTTGGTAACCGCCAAATATGGATTGATTCAACGTTCTCGATGAAAGTACCATGACAATTTTATGCAGTTTTCACAACAAGTAGATACTTTATTCAACTAATGCTTTCACAGGTGACTTTTATTGCATCGTTCTTGATAATTTTGCTTAGAAACCAGCATTATGTTGACAAACACTAAACGATGACCCTACCTTTTAAACAGCTTCATGAAATTGGGTCCTGGTCCTTTATGAAAATGATCTTTAATCAGGACTGCTCAGGGTTTTTTCTGATTGCAAAACTTACTAACAATTACATTGTCGTATCACAGTTTTTAGCAGTATACAAATTATATAAGCCCTGCATACTTCGCGCTTGCGTGAGTACCAACACAAGATCACTCCTGATCCCACCCCGTTGGGTCCAATGTCATAAAGCTGTTAAGCAACAACACTTAAAAATTGAGCGGGGCAGCCGTAACATAGCATTCCGACAGGTAACCTGGTAACTTGTCTGGTAACCTGTATCCGCTAAGCCAGACTTGTCTGTGCTCAGCAACTATTTGTGATCTCCAGTTTAATGAAATACAACACTGTAGCAAGTTAGATTTGGGGGATGTCTGGTACACAGACTTTCTTGAACACAAGTGAATCCTCAATCTGAAGGGTCAGATCCCGAAACTACCCCTATGCAACAGGACGGAAAATGAAGCACATTCAGTTGCAATTTTTTTAATTATTATTAGTTGTTTATATTTACATGTTAGTTGTGCTCAATTATTGGCAACAAAAATATAGCTCTAGCATAAAGATGTTGCCATGACAATAAAAAAAAAAAAAGCGACGGGACGGAATGAAGCAATAATGAAACTTTTGTACTTTGTGTATAATACTGATCATCAAATTTAATGCCAAACTACTGCCCAGAATGTTACTACGTACAGACATTACAGTTTTATCCTTTCTGTAAAAAACAAAAACACTTAATTAAAAACAAATGGTCATGTGATAGGACAGAAAAATTGACGGGACGGAAACTTGCCCAAATGTGTGAATGTTTGGTTTAATAAATCTTTAAAAAATTTGATCTTGTATGTTACATGTTTGTCAAAAAAGAACTTTCTAATCCATGATTAGGAGCAAGTATTTGTATAGTTACACCCATATACAATTTCGATGAAATATGTGGCGCAAGAGAACTAGTCTTTGCTTATCTGAAGGTAAGAACAAGCAATGGCTTGCCCCCGACCATAGCAACACTGGATTCACTCTGAGCTCTGAGGAATTCAAATTGAGCATTCAGTGGTGACCCAGCAAAGCATTGTACTGGACATCATTGCAATCAAACTTGTAAACTAATGGCTCATTTGGCCCTGTGTATATTTGAACTGAATCATGGCAACACTGTTACATGTAAGTTTGAAGATAAGAAAAAGAAGTGTAAAAAAACAAAAAAATTCCTTTGACTAATACCACATCCCACTAAAATTCTATATCATGTTTGAGTTTTAAATTAAAAAAATATTGCAGTCAATTAAAAATATTCAGTTTACTTAAAACAAAATAAAAAAATCTTTTAAAAAGAAGTCGGGAGTCTGCAAGACTGTTAAGAAAAAATTCACACATACAGACATGCAACATTGTAATTGCAGAATACAGCACACTAAACTTTGCACAGCGTTATCCAGTTTAGTTTTTTTATGGCACTAATATTAAGACAAAAGAGAAAACCAGCTGATCGAGAGAAAAAGCTGTGTGCCTAATGTTTTCGGAAATGAACTATTTACAAAACTGTTACTTTTGTACAAGCTTGTATTAGTTAAACCTTCACAAACATTTCGAATCATAAGCAAAGTGGTCATACTTGGCAGCTCGCTAATAAACCACGGTGGCTAGGCAAATCGGTTTGTACTCTTTTGTACTCGTTGGGTGCGGCAAGGGTTTTGAGCATGGCCCTTGCCTTCTACCTCCAGGGCTTAGACCACCATGATTGGTCATTATATAGTCCATGACAGACAAACAGCACAATGACACGCTGACACATTCAGATTTTGAACAAGTTGGTCAGTTTTTTGTAAGTTTGTGCTTGTTTTTTCTCCCCCTTTTTTTTTTTATCCCTGCATGATACTTTAAGTGTAAATTGATTCATTACAAAATGGAGGTCAATCCTGTGTCTCTAAGATATGTTTTGACTTTTTTACATGATAAAAATTGAGCAAATCTAGTGCCTAGTCTGACAGAAATGGCTGGAAATGGCCGAGATTGCTTGCAGAAATGTTCCATACATGTGTCAGTGGGAGGATCGACAGTTACAAACTATCGAAACCCTGTTGTAGGTGTTTGACATAATTCCACTGTAAGCCATGCCTACTTTACAGAAAATGGCTCCGCTGGTTACCAGAAGCCCATAGGAGTGAGCTAGTTTCCTCAGAACTAAAATTTTATTGTTCTCGAATGATGAAATGTGTATTGTTTGTAAATTTACACGTATACCAGCTTTGGAGCCGGATGAAGCGTAACAGGACTAACTTCCATAGACATGAGGGACTTGGACTCAGACTCGAACTCGGACCGAAGGGGACTCGAACTCGGACTGAAGGGGACTCAGACTCAGTCGGTAGGACTCGAACTTGGATCAGTGGGTAGGACTCGAACTTCGAACTCAGTGGGTAAAACTCGAACTTGGACTCAGTGGGTAGGACTCGAACTTGGACTCAGGGGTAGGACTCGAACTTGGACTCAGTGGGTAGGACACTCGAACTTGGACTCAGTGGGTAGGACTAACTTGGATACAGTGGGATTGGACTCGACTGGACTCAGTGGGTAGGACTCGAACTTGGACTCAGTGGGTAGGACTCGAACTTGGACTCAGTGGGTAGGACTCGAACTTGGACTCAGTGGGTAGGACTCGAACTTGGACTCAGTGGGTAGGACTCGAACTTGGACTCAGTGGGTAGGAACTCGAACTTGGACTCAGTGGGTAGGACTCGAACTTGGACTCAGTGGGTAGGAACTCGAACTTGGACTCAGTGGGTAGGACTCGAACTTGGACTCAGTGGGTAGGACTCGAACTTGGACTCAGTGGGTAGGACTCGAACTTGGACTCAGTGGGTAGGACTCGAACTTGGACTCAGTGGGTAGGACTCGAACTTGGACTCAGTGGGTAGGACTCGAACTTGGACTCAGTGGGTAGGACTCGAACTTGGACTCAGTGGGTAGGACTCGAACTTGACTCAGTGGGTAGGACTCGAACTTGGACTCAGTGGGTAGGACTCGAACTTGGACTCAGTGGGTAGGACTGAACTTGACTCAGTGGGTAGAACTGAACTTGGACTCAGTGGGTAGGACTCGAACTTGGACTCAGTGGTAGGACTCGAACTTGGACTCAGTGGGTAGGACTCCAACTTGGACTCAGAAGACAGAACTCCAACCACAGCACTGACCTTACTCATATGTTCAAAGATACTCATTCATGTTTGATGTACTAGGGAATATGACATAATTGAGGTAACAGGATAAACAGTATTTACAGTAATGGAAAAGGGGCAGTTTAAAGGATTGGTTACAGATTGGCTATCACCACGAGTCTTTTCTCCGGTTGCCATTCCAACCACTGCCCCTACCGAATCCTAGCTTCAGGTGATTGGCCGACGAGTAAACCCAACTGTCATCAAAGTTGCTGGCGTCATTGCGAACCCCGTTGTCTCCGACGGCAGAGTTGGCCATGTCCGACCTTCCGAATGATCCATCTTGATTTGGAAACATCACAGACGACAAAAGATTTGGATCATTGGGGATGTAGATGCCATCGTCGGATTGATCTTGGTTAGGTACCCTGCATTGTTGGTTTAGTGAGTTGCCACGGCCTGACCCAACAAAGCATCTTGTTTGTTGATATGGTGGGTTGTTACGGCTTGGCCCCATAGGAGATAAATCATCTTGGTGAAATGTACGTGATCCTGTGAAGCTTCCGGCCTGGCTACGTGAATTGTTGTAGCGTGCTCCGTAAGGGACCTTCTTGGTCCTTGTGTTCTTTCCCCATGACGCCTTGGAAGTGTTGCCGCTCTTCTCATTTTGTTTGAAGTCGACGATGCTGCTGGCCAACTAAAGATAAACAATCAATGCATGGTTATTCAGGTATTACTGTTTAATTTATCGATTACGTTTCATTGATCACACTTTAAGGCTCCCAAGTTTTCAAGTTTTGATTGGTGAACTTTCCAAGTCACAGTGTGTGAGTACACCTTCGCAAATCCCGGCCAGTAGATATGAGCGGACATATTTCTCAGAAAAATTAGCACTGGTATAAAACATTTAAATATCAAATTTTCATATCGACAACTACCTTTCCTTTGTTTTTATATTTCATGAATAAAAATTAGCCGGACATGATCTTTGACCCTTCGGGGAAAAAAAACCCAATTTCTCTGGAAGATTGGCACTGGTATAAACTTAATAAAATCAATTTTAGTTTCAGTAACTACGTTTTAACTCTTATTAGCCAGACATAGTATTTGGCCCTTGGGAGAAAAACAAGCAGGAAAAGGTAATCGTGTACAAGGGCTGACCTACATATGTACATATTGTACAGGCTTCCACAGACTTTTCTGGATAATTAGTATCAATTTTGGTTTATGGTATATTTCGGGGCAGGGAGGGGGGGGGGAATTGAAAATCACATCGAGTAGAAAGAAGTTCATGACTGTAAAGGGTGGATGATGTCATGCTTGCATTGAAGATAAAAATAGCTTTTGAAGGAATAAATTTAATGATGACGAGCGCAAGGTCATTTTCATTTTGCAAAGATTAGAAATCTTACAGTCTACGGAAACCTTTGAGGGCAAGAGAGGCCAAGACGAGGGCAAGAGAGGAAAAGACCAGGGCAACAGAGGCCAAGACCAGGGCAAGAGAGGAAAAGACCAGGGCAAGAGAGGCCAAGACCAGGGCAAGAGAGGCCAAGACCAGGGCAAGAGAGGCCAAGACCAGGGCAAGAGAGGAAAAGACCAGGGCAAGAGAGGCCAAGACCAGGGCAAGAGAGGAAAAGACCAGGGCAAGAGAGGCCAAGACCAGGGCAAGAGAGGAAAAGACCAGGGCAAGAGAGGCCAAGACCAGGGCAAGAGAGGAAAAGACCAGGGCAAGAGAGGCCAAGACCAGGGCAACAGAGGAAAAGACCAGGGCAAGAGAGGCCAAGACCAGGGCAAGAGAGGAAAAGACCAGGGCAACAGAGGCCAAGACCAGGGCAAGAGAGGAAAAGACCAGGGCAACAGAGGCCAAGACCAGGGCAAGAGAGCAGGGCAACAGAGGACATGGCCTCCAGGCCATGCTTTTTTTTTTTAAATCCTGCCGAAAAGAATGTCGCCTGCATCTCTGATGGAAATTGAACCTGCAGTTTTTTCGCCTTCAGTCTAATGACCCCTTGCACCAGCGTTACATTCGGCTGCCACTTGCAATTATGGGAATCAAATTGCACGCAAAAAGTACATGGTAAACATGTACACGCTGCGTCTCCAAAAATGAGCACTACACTGTATAATACATTGGGGCATTGACTCCCACATTACGGGAAAGCTCCATTAAAGAATTTCTGAGTTTGGCCACAAAAACTTGGAAAGTATCCATCCTTTTCACCAGTGGGTACATTTACATTGAATTACTTGGGTCATTAAACTAAATGGATGAGCAGTTAACTTGCCTGGGGCAGTCACCAGCCCTACTGGTTTCTGCATGATCCAATTAAGTCCACTGTTTAGATAAAAAGGATGTTTTATTTTAGCCTCTTTCTTTAATGGAGCTTTCCCAATAATGAAATGGCTCATCTAAGATTATTGTGTCGGTGACGTCAGGTGAGTTGGGTCAACAGCAGTTTATATTAGGGTGTATGTATTCAAAATGCTTTATTTTCAATGCTGGAAATATAAATTTATGACTGGTGTGACAAACCTTCTTTTGTAAAGCATCTTGTTTCGGGGGATAGGGACGGTGACGGTTACTCTCTCTTTCACGATGCAACAATTTGTTTCTGTGTCTCTGGCTTCCCATGTGCTGTTAGGGTAAAAGTAAAGACAGGAAAACAAAAACAGATTATTAAATAAATAAATACAAAATTGGGCAAGGTTACATGAGGGGGTTTTCACCCACATCCAGTGTAAATAAATCTGCTGAATTAAAAAATAAAAATAAAAGAAGAAAACAAAAATAAAAATCTAGGCAGTACTTCATCACTTTTGTAAACTTGTCTCACGGGTAAGGGAAGACTTTTTGATGAAAATGCTTAGCTGTTTTACAGAGAGAAGAGAACTGAGCAGGTCTGGGGTTTCTTAATAGCGGGCGTCTATTGAAATAACGCTGAGAAAAGAAGGGAAACATAAAATACTGAGGAGGACAAACAGTCTGGTACTTTTTATAAAATATAAACCTTATAAGTTATACTGAACAATTGAATGCGGGTACCATACAGAAGATGTTCAAAACGAAAGCATTTTAATGTCAAGATGGTCACAAAACACTTCTGTCCTTGAGCAAGTCACTTTGACCATGATTGCTTCTCTTCATCCAGGAGTAAACTGGTACCTGCTTGTGGATATGGTTTTTGAGACCCATTCAACTCAGTGTGTAAGAGAAAATAATGGCAACCAGGCTGCATTCTACCCACAGAGTTGAGATGGTTTTAGGGCTGTTCCAAGGACAGGGTTAATAATGTTAATAATAATGTTATCAATGCACCATGAGCATCATATTTGGTGGATACTGGCACATCCTGATGCAAGTATCCATTATTCATAAATACCCGGGAAAGTTTATCCATTCTGACTGGTGGAGCGGAGACCATGCGGCCATGTTTAAACCCGCGATATCAACACTGGTAGAAGTGTTTAAAAGAGGGCGCTATCAGATGACTGTGTGGAGCCCGCAAATTTCACGGCCTAAATTAAGTTGGTGGCTCAGGCAAGTTTGAAACTTGCGTATATTAGTTTGAAAACTAAGCGTGCACGTTCAAACTTGCGCGAGGAGCTACTCAGCGCTCAACAAATGCATAGAAATTCAACCCAGAGTAGGGATGAGCTGAGGCTACACAGTCAGATTTGTTCGTCACTTTTAAAGGTTTTGTGATGTTTGCATAGGAATAAAAGAGTAAAACCTTACAATAAAGGATCGCACGACCACGACCCTGCGCGGTTTTAAAACAGGCGTTTAAGACCTCGTTGCCTACTCTGTTATTTCCTCAATGTTACCTGAAGATACTGCTGCTCTGAGTTGGTTGAAACGCTGCAAGGGGCACACGTGAAGTTGGATTCTGGTTCAGAGTTCACGTTGGACATCGACGCTGCGAGGCGGTTTTCCTCGGCACTAAAAGCAGCTTCTACAACATTCTTGTGTTTACTCCCTGGTTAAGATGAGATCGAAAAACAGATCAACATCAAAATGGCTTGACTCTTCAGAAATATTTCCCTCTGAAAATTAACAAAAATTACTGTTCAGTAGTTTGTTGTTAAGTTTGGTTCATTGTGAAGACACATAATATTTTGCTGGTAATGTTTGGTTTAAAAAATGTCAAGAGACATTGTCGCTTCAACTGTTTCGTTTGATTCTGTTGTGAACAGACAATCAGTTCAAAATTAAGTTATGTTTGGTTTTAAACATCAAGAATAAAGAACGGGAAAGTGTATTGTGAAGAGACTGTTAGGTTTGGTTTAAATTTCAACAGAGATTAACAGTTAACTGTTGGTTTTTGTTACATTGTGAAGTGACAAACAACATAGTTTACGATTAGGTTTGGTTTTTAGTTCTGTTAGTTTACTGTTGGGTTTGGTTACATTGTGAAGTGACAAAACATTTTAACTGATGGGTTTGGTGTACATTGTGAAGTGAATAAACAGTTAACTGTTGGGTTTGGTTACATTGTGAAGTGACAAAACAGTTAACTGTTGGGTTTGGTTACATTGTGAAGTGACAAAACAGTTAACTGTTGGGTTTTGTTACATTGTGAAGTGACAAAACAGTTAACTGTTGGGTTTGGTTACATTGTGAAGTGACAAAACAGTTAACTGTTGGGTTTGGTTACATTGTGAAGTGAATAAACAGTTAACTGTTGGGTTTGGTTACATTGTAAAGTGACAAAACAGTTAACTGTTGGGTTTTGTTACATTGCGAAGTGACAAAACAGTTAACTGTTGGGTTTTGTTACATTGTGAAGTGAATAAACAGTTAACTGTTGGGTTTTGTTACATTGTAAAGTGACAAAACAGTTGACTGTTGGGTTAAGTTCCTTTGTAAGGTGACTGACAAAACAGTTTACTGTTAGGTTAAGTTCCAGTGTAAAGTGACTGACAAACAAGGTTTTTTTCAGCTTCATGGTTCCATTGTGAAAAGGGTCAACAGTTTCATGTCGGCCGTAAGGTTTGGTTCCATAGTGGAGACTTCAGAGCAGGTTACTGTTAGGTTTGGTTCAAAAATCAAGAGAGAGAGAAACAGTTTTATAACCGTTGGGTTTGATTCCATTGTGAGGGGACATTGAGTTGGAAGGTAGGTTTGGCTGTCAAGAGACATTAAAGGCTCGATATACTTTTGGTAATTGTCAAAGACTAGTATCCCCACTTTGTGTATCCCAACATATACATAAAATAACAAACCTGTGAAAGTTTGGGCTCAATTGGTCATCAAAGTTGCAAGAAAATAATGAAAGAAGAAACACCCTTGTTGTGCTTTCAAATGCCTGAGAAAGGCTTCCTGCCGGATTCAAATTTTTTTCTCAAAAACTACATGCTTCAGAGGGAATCGTTTCTCGCAATGTTTTATACTATCAACAGCTCTCAGGTGCTCCTGACCGAGTAAGTTTTATGGTAATATATTTCTTGAGTGATTACCAAAAGTATCCACTGCCTTTAATTGAAGTAGTTTACCATTATGTTTGGTTTCAATACACATTCATGTAACAACTTTCTTACCCCTGATTTTTTTGAAAATGTCAACATACATTTCAATACCATTAATAAAACTTCAGTGTTATGTTTCTCAGAGTTTTGATCTCTGCTGCTGCCATATTTGTCATGTTCCCTCGCTTCCACTAGCACCAATGAACAGTAGTTATCATACACCAAAAAGGGGCCAACCTAAGGTTGGTTGAACTAGAAACAGTCCTTGAAGCTCTATGAAGAGCTGTCGAACCTTGAAAATGCTGCTCTAGTTGTAACTTAGAGGTGCAGATTGTTTTGCAGAAAGTGCACACAAATGCTTCTTTTTCTTTCTCTTTTGACCCTGTGGGTTCTGTGAACGAGACAAGAAACAGAATTGCAAAAAAAAAGAGGCAGAGTTAAGTCAGGATTCTGTAAATTTTTGTTTTGACACAGAAAAGGGGCAATAATGTTCATGCACCATTAAGCTCAAAACTAGTGGATAACATTAATATCATTGTTTTCACTGCTCCTATTTTCCGTTTCATACTTGGACGGGTCAAATGTCAGCCCCTTCTCAGCTCCCCCTTCCCACCCATCCAATCTTCCTGCTTCCCCCCCTCCCTCCCTCCCACAGCTTCAACAAACTTGCCTGATGGATCGGCAACCTCCTCCTTGGCACTCAGGCTTTGCTGGCGGAGTTTCTTGGCATGGCGTGCCCCGCTCAAGTGCATCTTGGCCTGGGACATGGCGGTGAACGTCAGCCCACAGATGTCACAGTGCGGCATGGCCAGACCCTTGGCTGTGCTGCTCGCAGATGGCAAGATACTAAAGCCGGAGGACAAGATTTCCTCCGTGTCGGAATCCCCTGAAGAAACAAAGTGCTTCATTCAAATAAAGGTACAGCACAGAATGGGTGTCATTATTGGTAACTACGCGTAGTTAATTAGTTTCAAACTGAGACCCAGTATGGCTTTTACAGACAAAACACAGTAAATGACAATAATCAATGTTAAAATGTTTCAATTTAGAGTGTCACTGATTATATTTATCGGCTGGCTCATAACAGAAAATAATATTTTCGCTTGGGATACTGTCAAAAATGTTATTTTTGTTATCATGTTATTAATGATATTTTACAGAAGAATCAACATAGGAAACAAAAGCAAGACAACAATTCGGAAAAATGTATCAAGCATTCAGGTTGACTGTGCTTTTGCAGGGGATGGGGGGGGCGGGGGTGGGTTGGGAGGGAGGGTTGATGAGACAACAGATCTTAGATGTTAAATTTGCACCGGTATATAAAGAAAATTATTTATGATTTACCCGTACTATACTCTGGTGTGTGTTAAGCACTTTACACCCGGTACTTTCCCCAAATCTTCAGACACTTAATCATTGTTTTAATATATGCGTTCATGTTGAAATGCACCAGAGAATGTTGGTAGGTAAAAATAAAACTGCTGAACTTCTTCAATAAGGGTGTTAAAATGCAGACTTACTCTCTCATCTTCAACAAATTGTTCAAGACTTTGGCTTCAGCAAGTCAAATGTTGGTGGGGCACACACCTCGGCACACATTTCCAAAAGCATCGATCAGACTTGTTCTCTACATAAATCTTACCCTTCATCTCAGCTATACGTCTCAACTTCTTCTGATGTGTCTTACCAGCATAATGCATTTCAGCCTGCGACGCCGAATTCATAACGACTTGACAAATGTCACAATTCTTAAACCTCCCAAATGTGTTTGCCTCTCTCTCAGGTCCCTTCAAGAGGTCGGCGGGTTCGCCCTCACTCGCTTGGGTCGCTTCTTGTCGGTGGCTCGCTGACGTCTCAGTCCGATGACACCCTTCTGTACCGTCAAAAACTGGGGGGACGCTGGAGGGATCTGGCAGGGTAAAGTCGGATAATGGTGGTGGTGTGGTCATCATCGCTTCCGAGGCCCCAGCTGCATATACTGGAACATCAGGGGACGTGACCGTTTCATGGAGAGTGTCCGACCTCGACGAAGGTTCGTCAGACATCATATCCGAATCCATTTGTATAAGTATTAGTAGTGGCTACACTACAATGTTGTCAATGCCACTCCAGTATCAAGCAGAAATGTGGTAATTTTTCCTGCAAGAGCGAAAAGTGAAATAAAAAATATACATACATGTAAGCATCTCTGTCAGGCTTGCTTTTTTTGGGGGGGGGGGGGGTGAGGCGGGACTTAAGCATGACTGAAACATTTGATAACAATTATAGCCAGATCAGTTTCTTGGGGAAGTATAAAGGTACCTACTTTAAAACCATGCATTACACTAGGTCATTGAATCAGTATAGTATTAGTCAGGCAGCATAGCGCATTTTAAAAATAATAAAAATAAAATTAATAATGAAAAATCAAAGCCCCTATTTTAAAAACACAACACTAAAAGAAGAAAAACTAATAAAGAGAAAGAGCTAAAAAACAAATTAAATGCCTAGATCATCTCTCAAGACAGATAGAAACGTCTTAAAATGAATCAAGAATTTCTGGTTTCAATCCTAAGTTCAGTAAACACTCTCAGGAAACGTACGCATAATATTTAAAATAATCTGTTCTAGGTTTACCATGATGAAAGTATAACATCGGAATGCCCGAGCCCTAAAATTGCTCAGATAATAACAGCTAAATTAACAGGTGTTCAAAACGAGTTGTTCAGCAATAAAAAGGATAGGTTTAAAACTTCTCTACGATTAGTTAAAATCATCTAGTTCCAAATATTATTAAAGCCTGTCCAGGTAGCATTGCTCTACTAATAGCCCCTTTCACACTAGTCTATTCCTTGGAGGCATCCACAGGGAATAATGGCAGGCCCTGTCACACTTGGATCGCTTTACCCCTGGGCCCAATTTCATAGAGCTGCTTAAGCACAAAAAGTAGCTAAGCACACCAAAATTATGCTTACCAGAATAAGGTTACCAGCCAAACTACAATGTCACATGTACAATTTGTGTATGGTATCCTGCCCATTTCTGCTTAGCAGACGATTGTTAAGCAATATTGTCTGCTTAAGCAGCTCTATGAAATTGGGCCCTGGTCTACCCTGGGCAGCAATTGAGCATACTACCCCGGGGAATAGCCACCCCTGCTCCGGAGCAGGGGTAAGCGGTAAAGCCCAGGGCAGGGGTATTCTTAATCCCCCAGGGAATTAAGTGCATATCAAACACTGAGTACGTCCTCAAGTTGAATATGCCTCCGAAACATGGAATCCCCACACAATCGACAGTCAAAAACGTATTGAACAAATACAGAAATCGGCAGCTCATTTCGTAGCCAATGACTATCGCAGAACCACCTCAGTTTCAACACTACATGTAATTTCAAAACTAAACTGGGACTCACTACATACACGACGCCTCCTAGATCAATCTACTAAACTATGTTTTATAAAATCCACTACCGCTTGGTCAACATTCTAATGCCATCAGTCATTTATTCATTGACATACTTCATCAGACAGGACCACCAGCTCAAATACACCATACCCGAGGGACCTGATGCATCCATTGACTCATAAAATTACAACTTACAAGTTCTCATTCTACCCACGCACAGTAAGGTTATGGAACCAGCTACCCCCCATCAGCAGTGTACAGTGTTGGTACTTTCCAGAAGCTATCCCTACCAGCTCTGGTTGTTTTAATGCCTAGCGCTGGCTCCAGGCTCCTGTAAATTTCTATGCTTTTTACTTGCACCTTTTTAATTAGTTTATCATCACTTGCACAAATAACCAGTGACATCACCTGATGCACCCAGTATAGTTTCCAAGTTTGAGAACTACTCAAGACTCAAGATCCATAAGTCAGGACATAAACGCCGAGCATTTATACATAGTTAAGTGTCTTGCTCAAGGACACAAGTGCTGGGACCGAGGTTCGAACCCACATACAGCGCCCCCAAGAGTTTAAAACGCATGTTTTTCTTGTTGTTCCCCAATTCTTTTTCATTTTCTGACGTTATTTGCATTGCAGCTGGTTACATACTTCTGTGATTTAAAACTAAGGGGAATCTAAAAGTAGCTGACAGAAACACGAAACATGACAGAGGCGGGTAGGTTACACTCTGACATACACCGGTGGACCAGGAGGAGGTGCAAATCCAGGCCGCCCAATTTTCTTGCTATTACCTGTGAGCAGCGCTATGAAATTGGACCCAGCTTATCACTTTCAATCATGTTCTGAAAACTGAAGGTGGCATTTATGCTCCATACTTTACAGGGAAACTGACTGGTTTTAAACTAACCATTGAAAATAAGCGGCAGTCACCACCACCAGTGCACTATCAAATTCCCCGTAGTGGTCACGGCGTCCCTACTAGTACAAACACACCATATCATTTGGGGACGAGTCGACCTACTGCTTTGGGGATAAGTCGACCGTGGATTGAGAGATGGCAGACAAAAGCCTGAAGGCAAACAGTAGGGACCAGAAAGCTAAAGGAGGTCGACCCTACAGAACAACAGCAAAACTTAAAAGGACTAATGTGGAGATGACCGACATTCTGGAGGTAACATATTGCATGAAATGTAACTGTATTATAAACTCCGATGATAAAGGTCTCCAATGCGAGCTGTGTACATGTTGGGAATGTCTTGAGTGTACCAATGTTGGAGCGGAGTTGTACAACTCGTTGGCGACATCGGACAATGAATGTATTACATTTACTTGCAAGAATTGCCTTAGGGATATTCCGTTACTCAGAGAATTGAAGGGTATAAGAACAAAACAGGATAAAATGGCCAATGAGTTGAAAGATGTCCAGGGATCACAAGAAAAAATGGAGACGGAAATGAAGGCCGTGAATACGAACATCTCAACTCTCCAGACAGATGTAACTGATCTAAAGAAAAACGTGGCATTACTACTAGTTCATGAGCATCCAGAGGTTGCTGAGGGGGGAGAAATAAAAGGAGAAGTAAAAGATCAAGAGGACACTATCCGCGAAATGGTTGACAGAATGGGAAGGAAAAGCAACATCATAATAAGGAACTGTAAAGAGGATGATAACGAACAAGTATCTCTGAACAAAGTGTGGGACCATATTGGAGTGCAAGAGGTTAAAATCAAAAAAATGTCAAGAATCGGGCGAAATAGGGGACCTGGAGTTGCATATGACCACGACAGATTGCTGAGGGTAGTGTTAGAGGATGCAAGTAAGAAGCATGAAATACTAAAAAATGCTAGAAAACTCATGACGGCTGATGACGTTTTTTTAAGAAATATCTACATTGCCCCAGACCTTACTAGAATCCAGCGAGATTTGGACCATAACCTCAGACAGGAATTGAAACGAAGGAAGCAAGATGGGGAGAAGAACATAATGATATTTAGAGGTAAAATTATCACAAGGAACCAGTCTCCTCCATCCTATGGGAAAGATTGTCCCACTCCCAGAGAAGGACCAAACGGGGGTCCAAAAAACTAAGTAGCTACACAAATGTAAATATTGAAGCACCTGTAAAACAGTTTCTGCACAGTCACGCACAACATGTAGCCAGCCAGTTACAAGCCAGCACCAGCACTGAATTCCAAAGTCATGGAACTGCACAACTGATAGAGGATCAGTACTTATTATATGTAGCACCATCAAACCCTGCCGTTGCCATTACGACATCTAGTTATACATGTACATTGGATGCAGATGATCCAACTATTTACCCCGACCTTGTTTCTGAAATTCAGGAAAGTCCCAACGAGAATTCTGTCAAGGACAATGATAGCGACTTGGATGATGGTAAAGAGAGTATTGTTGATGTCACTGACGATGACTATGTCGACGACGAGGCTGATGAGGTTGGCAAAGAAGATGCATATGTTGAATCTGATGATAGTAAGGCCAAAACAACCTGCATTGATTCTCCCTTGTCTATTAAACACAATTTGAGAGTGCTTTACACGAACGCTCAGAGTATAAAAAATAAAATGGAAGAATTGAAAGTCCTAGTGTGTGATAGAGAACCCGACATCATTGCAATTACAGAATCTTGGACCAATGAAGACACGCATGATGCTTTCTTGAGAATTAACGGTTTTAGTAAACCATTTAGGCAAGATCGTGTCGACACCTCTGATGGTAGAGGGGGAGGGGTGTTGCTCTACTTCAGGGATAACCTAGAGGCCACAACAAATGATTTTTTTGCTGACCACATGTTTACCAACTCCACCTGGGCCGACCTAAATCCATCTTATACAGGCATTACAAACAGAATCTTATTCGGAGTGTTATATCGGTCACCAAACAGCGACGACATAAATACTTCAAATATGTTTCCATTGATGGATGCTGCCCTGAGGAGAAACTGTTCCGTGGTCTTTCTTGGAGATTTTAATTACCCAGGAATCGATTGGGAAGTACTCCACGCAAATGCTGACGGACAAGCGTTTTTAGATTATGTCCAGGACAACTTCCTCGTGCAGCACGTCAACTTTCCAACTAGAGGAGGAAATATCATTGATCTGGTCCTTACTACTGAGCAAGACATGGTTAGTAGTATAAAAGTATGCGGTAAACTGGGAGCAAGTGACCACGTCATCCTCGAACTCGATTTATGTGTTAAGACTGAAATAAAGGAGTCCAAAGAATGGGTATTTGACTACACCAAAGCAGATTTTGACAAATTCAGACAGATCTTGAGTAGCACAGTTTGGGAGGCTGTATCTGATGATCAACCGATAGAATCAGTATGGTCAAAATTCCAGGTGACAATTGACAAGGCCTTAAACTGTTCCATCCCAAAGAAGATACGCCGTAAAAGTTCTAAACCTCTGTATATGCGAAAACATCAAATTAAACTTGTGAGAAAGAAGAGAAAAGCGTGGATAAAGTATCAGGCTTCTCGTGACAATAAGGACTACCTTGAGCACAAGAAGTGGACTAGAAAGGTGACTGCTGAAGTGAGAACAGCGAAGAGAAATTTTGAGATGAAGCTGGCAGAAAATTGCAAGAAAGACCCTAAATCCTTCTATAGCTACGTCAGGTCACAAACTAAGACTAAAGACTCAGTTGGGCCTTTAAAAGATAATGATGGAAATGCCATCACGGATGACAACACTACAGCCAAGGTTTTAAACCAGTACTTCGCCTCAGTTTTTACGAAGGAAAATCTATCTAACTTACCCGAACCCCTGTCAACTATAGACCTGTCAGCCTTACCTCACAACTCTGTAAATTGATGGAATCAATAATACGTGATAACATCAATGATCACCTAACCCAACATCACCTTCTGAGGTCAAGTCAACATGGATTTCTCCGAAAGCGATCTTGTCTCACCAATTTACTGCAGTACTTAGATTCAGTGACAGCCTCCATCGATTCTGGCTTACCTGTTGATGTGATCTACCTCGATTTCCAAAAGGCATTTGATAAGGTTCCACACAAACGGCTGATGTCTAAAGTGAAGGCTCATGGCATTGATGGAGCTGTCTGGCAGTGGATAACAAACTGGTTATCAAATAGAAGTCAACGAGTGGTGGTAAATGGTGCAAAATCAAGTTGGTTAGCAGTTACCAGTGGAGTCCCACAAGGGTCGGTACTTGGGCCGGTCTTATTCTTGATTTACGTGAATGATATTGATGCAGTAGTTGACTCATCGATCCTTAAATTTGCTGATGACACAAAGTTATTTAGAACTGTAGAATCTGTGGAAGACGCCAGTAAGCTTCAGAGAGATCTCAATAATTTAGAGGGTTGGTCCCAGGACTGGCAGATGTCATTTAACATTGACAAATGTAAAGTTATGCACCTTGGACACAGAAACATACACCGGAACTACCAATTGGGAGGTCATGTCTTGCAGTCAGTTGAGGAAGAGAAGGACCTTGGAGTAATTATCCATACCTCTCTCAAACCCAGTAAACAGTGTGCAGCAGTTGTCAACAGGGCAAATAGAATCCTGGGCATGGTCAAGAGAAGTTTTTCACATAGATCAGTTGACGTTGTAAAGTGCCTTTATCTAGCCTTGGTAAGACCCCACTTGGAATTTGCGGTGCAAGCGTGGTCTCCCCAACTCGTCAAGGATATTAAGCTTATTGAAGGTGTGCAACGAAGAGCAACTAAACTAGTTCCTGCTTTAAAGAACACTGATTACGAGGATAGATTGTTGACCTTCGGCCTAACCACCCTTGAAGATAGACGCCTTAGAGGGGACCTCATTGAAGTGTACAAAATATTGACTGGGAACGAAGACATACAAGCAAATGTCTTTTTCGAGTTGGTAACAAATTCCAAAACTAGAGGTCACCAACTGAAAATCAGGAAGAAACACTGCAATCTAAATATCAGAAAAAACTTTTTCACAAATAGAACTATCACCCACTGGAACACCCTCCCAGCCCATGTAGTACAGGCCAAAACAGTCTCTATGTTCAAGAGACTGTATGATGTTTTCAAAGGGGCTAAAGAGCCAGCTTGGCTCACCAGCCCCTCAAGCCGCCTACCTGCCTCGACCAGATAAGCGGCGCTACGGTGAGTTACGGTGAGTTACATTGTGTTGACTCGGCTACTAAACTTGAATTCGGAGCTCTAGACCGCTTGGCCACGACACGCTGCCAATCATGTCTTGTGACGAAGCATTTTTTTGTAGAAAATGCAAGAAAAGTGAGTAGGAAAAGACTCAAACAAAGTTCACTATCTCCCCCAAAACTAACAAAACATAAGTCAAAGGCTGCTAGTGCTATTGACATAAATTGTATACCTTTTTCTGAAGAGTGAAGAAATAAATTAGAACCATCTCCCTCTTCCTCTGTTGTATTTGAGAAATCCTCTGATGTCATCAAATCACTCTCACTTGACACAAAAAAACACCAAAAAGCGTTATTGTATGGGACACATCTGGGCAAATTTTGAGAAACTGTCAATTCTGTGACAAATTTCCGAAGTACGCACAGTGTACAACCTAAAGAAGAAATCGAGTCCAGTCCCCGTAACGTACACACGCACGCCATACATCAAAGAGAGCGCCACCATGCGTGTATCCATGTTATAAAGCCGACCTCTCTCCGATCCAAGTAGTGATTCATCTCTTATTAGTTTTATACAAATTGTCAATATCCTCATTGTGATTCGTATTGTAATATCACACTATGCTCATATTTTAAAACCTGTTGTGATAATCAAGCGGCAATAGGATTTAATTGCCCTAAAACGTGCAATTTAAATTTTGTTTTGATCCGTTTGCGTGCCATACACGTTTATGTTTATGCAAACTGACTAGTCTTGTTCCGAGACTTGCATTCACCATACGGCTTATTCACATTCATTGTATGGGCAGACGTCGGTGTAGCGCCAACAGTAGAGCGACACATTCTCACATAGTCATACAGATGAGCGTTTAATATATACTTTTTCATGTCAATTGTAATGTAAACTGTAAATGTAAGTGCTAATGCAAATGCTATATTTTGTAAATTTTTGTTTTCGTGCGGAGAAGGTTTTGGCTAAGCTATCAAACTATCGTTGTTTATATAATGAATATCTCCCAACGGCAAAGACCTACTTTTACTCCAGTCCTAGAATTATGAGGTTCGCGGAATCGAAACTCATAATGGAGCCGATAGCGGATCGAAACTCACACACAAGAGTACCAAAGACCCAAGTCTAAAATAGATTTCTTCAGTGAGCACGTCCTTTTTATTCCAAGTATGAAGTTGGCTCGATTTCACCATGATTTCACAAAGCACTAAAAAACAACAACTTATTAGAAAGAACATGAACTTGGTAGTGTGATTGAAGGTGAGTTTTCAATCACCAGATGTTGACAACTCATCTTAAAATATGAATCACATTAAACACTAGTTATTCATTAAATCTTCATACTTTCCAATTCTATTTTTTGTTGTGCTTTGTGAAATCACACTTTGCTTAGACTTACTTTACTAGAGCCTGAGTGTAGAGTGATAAACAGTTTAGATCATTCTTAACATTAACAATAGCTCTTCTTCAAATTAGCCCCAGGCAGCCAGGAATCAGGATTGCTGCATTTCACTGAAACGTATTTTAAATTTTAGATTAACTTGTTAACTATAAACTGCTCTATCGTAATCATGATGTACTTGAACTAGTATCAATATCATGTACATACACAGAATAGACTTGTTGATGTGTACGTAAACTACACTAATCACCACGTATGACGTACACAGTATTGTGTATGTATACGATCGTGTACGAACACCACAATGACTGTCATGTATGTACACGGTCATGTCTGTACTTAATAACTGTTATGTATGTACATGATAACTATTGGTTACACTATTATTTGTTGTGGTGTTGGGGTTACAGTCATCGCAAGTACTCTGGGTAGACCCCCCCCCTTCCCCCACCCAACCCGCGCTCGTAAGACTAGACTATCAAAAAAGTACATTTCACATTTTGTTTGCATTTTGTTTGACTTTAGTATAAGAAGCGGAAGATCAAAAAATCTGCCACTGACGGCTGAAGTAGGGGCCTCGGTACCCGAATCATGATGAACGAATCAGCTCGGTAGTAGATGCCTCCGTAACCGAACCGTCATGAGACGAGCAAAGATCCGCCCGAGTATTAATCTCTCGGCATCCCGTCGGAATATCACAGCACCGTCACCGCAAAACAAAGAATCAACTGGCTCCAGACAGGACTCGCCCAGTACCAAGGCAGGACTGAGATCAGCAGCTAGGCCTTCAGTTGCTGAGTCAACATTGGTACGTAAAAAGAGGAGACGAATGAAAAAACAAATTAACTAAGTAGTAGCTACAATACAGTGCGTATACTACCAGTACTAGCTTCATTTCACAACTAACATGCTGTCATACAAGTTGCTGTTCATATAAAGTGGCCAAAGCTAATCGGATTTAATTCTGCCATCGGTTTTAAATCAGATTTAATGGTGCCCCCCCCCCCCAACAAACATGGGGAGACGGCCTACATCTGGCTCGATAGTTCAATTGGTCTGCTGTTGGAGCACTGGCCCATTAATCCGGAGGTCACAGGTTCTACTTTGTTTACCCATCATTGGATTTAATTCTGTTTGTTAAACCTTTCCACTACCACCATTTTGTAAAGCCAGTTTTATCAAACAAAAGGCCAAAGACCGTTTTCTTTTTATTGGGCCAGGATTAAGTTTGGTACTTTATTAGAATGGGAGGGGAAGAAAATTGTTGCATTATGATTAGTCTATACTGTGATATATTTATTTTAGCCTGCGGAGAAAACAGACGTCACTCCAGTAAAACAGACGCTGCAGAGCCAACAGCAAGACAAAGCCGAGGATCGTGTCGAACCTCCGCAACCAACGCCACCATCACAGAACCCTGACCCCATATCCCCAGTCAAGCAGGCGCCGAGCTCCCCACCAAAACCAACTGATGAGTCCCCATCGAAAGCAGCCACCGTACGCCGTAAACGTATCACCGCTGTTCCCAACCTCGGACAGCCAAGGTTACGTTCCACGGCAAGCCAGCCAGTGAAGGTCACTTCCAAACCCCAACTCAATGTGGTGGAAAAGGAGAATGAGGTCGGAAAGAACCCGCGGGGAGGGGCCGGAGGAAGAGGAAGGAAAGAGATTGGGGACGGAGTTATGGGACCGCCGCAGCCTCCACCAATTCAACGATTGTCGGGGGGCAGTTCAACTGCGACAGCTTTGAGTAATCCATGTTAGTTTGGAGGCCATTTTCATGTGTTGTTTATATAAGGCTTTTCAAATTTGTAGTTGCCAAAATGGACCTCGTGGAAACATACAAACAATTTCAGTCCAACTCCAAAATGGTGACCACTCAATTTCTGCTTCTCAGATTTAACGTGTCATTCTTCTTTAGAACATAAGAAAAGAACATTATTTTTGAAAATTGTTGTTACATTGCGTGGCAATGACCTCACATTCTTCGTTGTCTCCCTACTGCACCACACAGAATAAATCCAGTACAGCAGCCTGGCACACTAATTATATCAGAGTGTGGAGTTTACCGAGACAACATTAAAACATAATTATAAATTCACAAATCTATTGCAACCCCCCCCAGTCGAAATGCAGGGGTGTGTTGGTTTTTTTTTGGGGGGGGGGTAGCTGTTGAGTACAAAAGTTAATTTGGTCACAAGGTGAAAACAAACAATATCAATACTTCTTCATCTTTACTTGATCCAATTTGTTTTCAGCGCCAGCCAAAGAGCAAACCACCACTGCGCCATCACCCAAGGAGACTTCCCATCTGCCCCAAACCAATAAAACCTCATCCCAGATCAACCCTACGCCAGGCGCCCTTAGTACACCCGTCAGACCTGCTCTTGCCCGGTCCGAAAGCATCAGCGAAAAAACGCCGAGCGGTTCAGAGAATATCTATCAGAAGAAACTGCGGGAGCTCAAGGACAGAATAGTCTCCGAGGTAGAAATTGCTAACCCTAACCCTTAGTACTGACCCCCTCGCATGACGTGCAGCGCACTTACACGCGTCTATCCTGTCTGCTATTCTGGGAGTCAAAATGGTCACGAAGGAAGTGACTCCCAACAGGAGATGGTTGACACACTTTGTGCGGAGGTGCGTTCCGCGTCGTGCAAGGGGTCGATATGTTTATTCAATTGCTTAATTAGGTTTAGTTGAGGTTATGTCTGTCGTGCCAAGCAGTGGCAGTCCCCCTAGTGCTAGGGTGGATTCACTCTGTTGTTGCAGAGCGCCACACACTCCTTTTGTATCCATGGTGTTAAAATGTCATTAGTTGAAGTGATGCTCTAAAGTAAACATCTAGTACATTCTACTTACGATAAATATTAACTTAATATGTATAAATGTATGCAGGGTCCAAGTGGAAACAAGTTTTAACTGGTTAGATGCACCCTGGGTAAAGAAATGTCACAAATCAATAAATGAATACAGATAGAAAAAAAACATAAATGATCCCTTACTAAACTTAGTAATAAAACCCTTTCTGAATCCTTCAAAACAATCCACTGGACTAATTTTGATTGCCTTTTCAAGAGGACTAAGATTAAACATACAATTTTCTCATAGATGATAGCATTTTTGTTGGAAACACAGCTGCATTTCTCAAGGTGCCAGTACTTCTGACTGCAAGATAAAAAGATTAAAACGATTCTTGTGTAATTTTGTTGGTAAAAACTTAGACGATGCAACTGTCGGGGGGTTTCTTTATTGCAGAAAATGGTTTCCTTTAAACTTTTTTGACCCCCCCCCCCCAAAAAAAATTGCTGGGAACCAGTTTCAAAATATTTTGACCGGTATCTCATTTCTGCTAAGCAAGGTACTCCTGTTTTTGGCAGCTCTATGAACTTTGACCCAGACCTGTAGTGACTTGGTTTTTATATTAATCTATTTGGTAGACTCCAGCTAAGCGCAGACGAACCTATGTCCAGAAGAAGACGCAGCCACCAGAGAGGAGCAAGATGACAATGAGTGACCTCATTTATTCAACCCCAAGACCAGCCCAATGAGGTAGGTCATCAGGAAAGAAATGTTCACCGTGCGGGGTTTGTTGTTGAGAAGGAAGCTCCCTAAGCTAAGAAAAAATTGATTGTCATGTGCACACCTCTAGAGTGACAACAATAGTGAATTCTGAAAAACCATTAATAAATTCAAACTTTAGGGGGGGGGGTCCAAGTGAAGTGACTTCAACTACACCTATGGATGTTGCCTTAAGATATAACATTTCAACCATCATAGCAATGGGAGAGTTTGAGGCACTTCATGGCAGCAGATTTACAAGTTATTTTTCAATTTTTTACTTAGTTCTGGGGATAAGTTTGAGAAGGGTGTATTTATCTAGCAAGTCTGCTGCCACCTGGTGCCCTCTGCCAATTATGGTCAAGTACCTTGCTCAACAACACGGGTGTCCCATGAACAGGTGTTCCTCTACCAACACCAGATTCTGAGTCTGGTGCACTTGGCCGCTTGGCCGAATTTGACCCGTCTAGTTGGTAAGACACTGCTCTAGAATTGCAAGGGTCGTGGGTTCTGAGTATACAGTGCTAACACACATCGGTGTATGGGTAAAAACCAAAATTAATATTGACCCTTCTTGTCGTTGTCTTGTTTCTTTTGATGCTTAGGAACACATCGGGAAACAAAGAGAAGAGATTTCCAAGAACTATCATGACTGAGCACGTTGTCAGCGCTAATAAGTAAGTTTCTTCAAAATCTTTCAAAATACAATTTTGTATCGAGTAATAAACCACAAGGGAAACTGACTGGGTAATTTTAACTCAATATTAAGGTGAACAAAGAAAGATTGACTTAAACAGGATTTGACACTGCGACACTAACGTGCTGGCGCTCTACCAACTGGGCCACCAAGCCGTAATGTTGGTGGTCTCCCCATTTTGTCAGTATCTTTGTTCGGGGGTGCTACTCAGAAGTGGTTCAGCCTTAAAGTGCATTGTGTATCCAAGGATTACACCAAACATAATTTCTGAGTCACGAAAAGAAAACATCAATGTATTAAATCCTGCGACTGTCTCAACATTCAATATCATCCATCATGGTTTTTGAGAGATATATATAAAAACTATGTCCAATGTGCAGTGTAATATCATGTAGTGAATGTATCTACACAGTACACAGTCAACCCTCCTACTGCCTGACCATTCAATATCATCCACTGTGGTTTTAAAACGATAGATCACTATGCCAGTCTGCAATATATCTTGTGGTGAATTCTTTTATAAACTAACTGCACAGATAGTTCTGTGCAAAGTTTTGTCATACACAACCCATGCAAACAAGTGGTTGGTCACATCGCTCACATTTGTTTTTGAAAAGTATGAGTGCGAAATGAACAGAACTGTGAAAATTAAAGATCCGGAAAATGTTGTTCTTTTGTTGCCCAGCCAGAGGAGAGAAATAATATGTAGTCATCACATGTCATCTACTGTTGGCATAAGGCCATACAAATTTGTTAGAATCCAACCATCGGTATTGAGTTCATATTATAGAGTGGAGTATTTCAATGGATTTGGAACGCTGCCTAGCCAGAGCACCCGGGAGTTAAGGTTCTCAAATAATTATTTTATACCTTTTTTTTGTGGTTGACAGCTCTGTAAATAGCAGTGCTCATAACTCGGATGATGAAGGGGAGGAAGAGGAGAAAGAGGAGGACGTTGACCCTTTGCCCCTCAGGTCAAGATTGGTCCCGATGGCTCCATCATATTGGACAGCAAAAGGTAAGGTCAGGCGACTGTGTAAGGGATGGGGCAGAGGTTGTTGGTTCTCACTGACGTCACTTTTCTCCGGCAATGCTGGAGTGCTGCAGCGGTTTCACGAAACTTTGCGAAACTGCCTAAGTCAACTTGTGCAATATTGATTGTGTTAGAGGTGCACAGCTTACGCAATACACATCTGTCAGTGGCATCGCACATACATCTTCAAAACGTATTAATCAGTCATCCGTATTCTGGTTATTGTTTTGAAGGAGGAAGGAGGGATAAATAGTGTAAGGAGACAGAGGGATTCTACTGGCAGAAAGATACAAAACAAGAAGAAAAACAGGCTAGTCTGTCTTAGCAACAACCATTGATCATTTACCATGGTCTCTTTTGCACTTTATTTTACCAGTCTTGTGAAGGATGCATCGCCAGCGAAGACCCTTCATTTAGAAGACAGTGAAGCTATACAGGAGGAGTCATCTCACACGACGTACGCCAGCTTCGGAAAGAGAACTTATACGACGGCATGGAGTGCAAAGGGTAGGCGTACAATAATAATAGTGGCTTCTTATGTAGCGTTCATATCCGTCACTCAGTGACGCTCAAGGTGCTTCAACATTCAGTATTTTCCTGCAAGGTATTGTGGAGTTAAGTTTGAAGTATTAGACCTATTCCTTTTCATAGCACCATGTAATGGTTTACAAAGTGGTGTGGCACAATATGCAGCCAATCAAACCAGGAACACCAGGGCGAACCCCTTCTCTTTTCGATAAGTGCACTGTGTTCTTTTACGTGCATTACACAACACACAGGACTTACGGCTTTACGTTCCATCCAAAGGACGCAGCAATAATGGTTAAGTGTCTTGCTTAAGGACACGAGTGTCACGACCGGGACTCGAACCCACACTCTGCTGAACAGAAACACCAGAGCTTGAGTCCGGAGCTCTTGAGTCGCTCGGCCACGACACGCCACGTTGAAGTATAATCACAAGCATACCTGCAGGCTGTAATCATGTAGTTTGCCTCTTTACACCTTCTGATATGCAGAGAGGTGTGGTAAATACTGGGTTAATCATGTAAAACTTTGGGTTGTGCGACCCGGTCTTTGACTGGTCATCACAGCATGAATTCACTTCGTTCATCGGCAATGTGAAAGTGAGGCTGTAGCCTTCTCGCTATACGCATTAACCCTAACCATCCCTAGCCCATTGTCTTAGATTCTGTTGATTGAACTACCATTAGGTAAACGTATCTTCAAGCAAACTTGAATCCTCAATTCTGGTTGGTCGATTATAGCAGCAAGAGTGTGATGCTAACCTATATTGCATGGTCCATATCAAGCCATGTTCTAACTCAGTGTATTGCTCTATTTCAATGACTCCATCTTCGGTCTTTGGTCCGATGTGCTGGACCGTACGACATGGACACACCAAAGGTTAAAAAAAACCTACATAGACGTCCTTTTTGTTGTTGTTTACAACGCTGCCATTCTTTCTCTTTCTTGTTCAGACACTGCCAAGTTCTACATGGCACTGAGTGCTGTCGGAACAGACTTCACTATGATCAACGCCATGTTCCCCAAAAGAACCAGACAACAGATCAAGAACAAGTTCAAGCGGGAGGAAAGACACAGCAGACTTGCCGTGGACAAAGCTATAAGTATGTTCGTGCTTACAGGTCCCAATTTCATAGAGCTGCTTAAGCCGAAAAAAATTGCTTATCTGCTCAGCAGAAATGAGCAGGATACCAGTCTCAGATTGTACATGTGACACAGTATTTTTAGCTGGTGACCTTATTCTGGTAAGCATAATTTTGTTGTGCTTAGCTACTTTATATGCTTAAGCAGCTCTATGAAATTGGGCCCTGATTACTTGACCTCCAGGCCTGATTCTATGAGGCACGGGGCAGTTGTTTCAATGTAGTCATTGCCTATATACCATTTTCTCACACCCGAGGACGTCTCAAAGCGTTCTTTATTTTTTTCTACAAGGTACGCGGAGCTACGTTTAAAGTAATAAGACCCATTTATGTACCTAGCACCATGTAATGGTTTACAAGGTGCTGTGGTGTAATCTGCAGAAAACACCGGGGCGAATCCCCTTCTCCAACGATAAGTGCACTGGGTTCTTTTGCGTGCCATTACACAACACACAGGACCTACAACTTTAAAGACACTGGACACTTTTGGTAATTACTCAAAATAATTGTTAGCATAAAAACTTACTTGGTAACGAGCAATGGAGAGCTGTTAATAGTATAAAACCTTGTGAGAAACGGCTCCCTCTGAAGTAACGTTGTTTTTGAGAAAGAAGTAATTTCTCAGTAAAGTATTTGAATTGATTTTGATGCCTCACGCGTGAGGTCTCGAAATCAAGCATCTGAGAGCACACAACTTCGTGTGACAAGGGTGTTTTTTCTTCCATTATTATCTCGCAACTTCGACGACCAATTGAGTTCAAATTTTCACAGGTTTGTTATTTTGTGCATATGTTGAGGTACACCAAGTGAGAAGACTGGTCTTTGACAATTACCAAAGGTGTCTAGTGTCTTTAAGTCCCATCTCTGAAGGACGAAGCCATCTTGGTTAGTTGTCTTGCTGACGGACACAAGTGTCAAGACCGGGGACTCGAACCCACACCTTCTTGCTGGTCAGAAACACCAGAGCTTGAGCCCAGTCCATTTGTGCCAGATTTCTTGTGTATGTGGTACAAAACTTATGCAATAAATGTTGGGCAAGTGGCTTATGAAGTTGCGCAAGGTTTTATGAAATTGGCAGCTGGGCTAATTTTACAGGTCGTAATGTATTGCTTATCCCCATAATAAGGTGAATTTGACTATAACACCCGTACAAAGATTCTGCCTTTTGATTGAAAGAGCGCATCCCATGATTTGTAGTATTTTTACTAGAAAGCCGTTGGAACACGATGCGCTATACATGCAGCAAACAAGGTACTATACCCCTAGAAACCAATGTACTATACCCATAGCAACACCAGCTTCTTGGTACCTAGATGTCTAGGCACAGTTTATGTATGGGGTGTTATAAAACAAATATTGACATTTTTACTCGTGCCATGGTTTAAACTTCAACTATTATTGATATTGGTTAATTCATCAAATTAACTTTGTACTCTGAGTAAGTGTCTGGTCAGTAATCGTGGAATTACTTTCAGGAGATTAGAAATATTCTCGTGCAATAATACAAGTATTTTGATTAATTCTTAACCAGGAGACAGAAAACATTTTGACATGTCTCTGTTCACCAAGGAGCCAAGTTCGGACTCGGAGGCAGAGAATCGTGTCACAAAGATGAAAATCAAAGAGGGCGCCAAAGGCAAAGACAGAGGCAAGAACAAGAGCAAAGGGGGATGCAAGGGCAAGAGCAAAGGGATGGGCAGGAAGAAGGTTGAGGATAGAGGTAAGAAGGCCCGCTTCAGGGCCCTTGAGGGTTGTAAGGGATAGTCCCAAGGGCCGGCTGTAATACACAAGTGGATTGTATTTCGTGCGTCAAACTTTCAGGACCTTTTAGGGTTAGGAGAATAAAAGCATCTGGGTCTAATATCTGAATACCATACAGATGCTTTGAAGCACAATATTTTGCTGAACAAATTTCTGCTAAGCAAAACTTATCAGGAAACCAGCCACAATCGATACATTCGGAATGGAGTTTTGGCTGGTAGCCTTTGTTCTGGTAGGCATAATTTTGTTGTGCCGAGCTTCTTTTTGTGCTTAGGCAGCTCCATAAAAATTGGGCCTTAAAGGTATGATATTCTGGGTTTAACAAAAGTTATATATATAATTTTTTTTGGGGGGGGAATGTGAAGTAAGAAATTTTGAACCAACCTGCAAGATTTACACCAGGTATTGTAGTAACATTTTCAAGAAAACAACAAATAACAATGTTTGTTTTTTCAAGCTTTTGTGTATGTTCTATAGTCAAATTGGAAAGTGTAAATAAGGTGTTAGATTATGTGTGTGAGTTTATCTACAAGTTGAAACCAAGGACTCAAACAAAAGAGATCCAGGTGTTTTAATCAATGGGGACGTCCTCTAAAAAACAAATGTAGTCCAAACAATGGGAGAACAAAGAGGAAGTCCTTGATATACTGGGTTGACAAACATGGCTGTTCTTACACACAGCCCCCTTGTGGGGTCTTTTACACAATGGAACAATAGACACCACAAAGTTTTCCTTTGTTCAACTTGGACCCCACAGATGAATTCTTTAAAAAAAGGGAATGTTGTGATAACAATAGCAGGACCCCACAAAACTGATCAATGAGGTTGTGTGCATGTGTGTATTTGAAGTGTGTTCAAACCGAGGACTTCAAACAAAAGGGACAGAAGGTCCACAGTTGAAACCTGGGATAGTGAAAATAAGGAAGGTCCTCAATTGGGAGCATTTACACAGGGGTGTGTGTGTTGGGGAATCAACTCAGTGCACATTGCAGTAGTTCACATGGAAATACTTGTTTGGGGGGCATCATAACTCTGGTCTTCTGAAGGGTCATTGTGTCTTGATTTGTCAACATTGTCACTGAGAGTCTCAAATTCCAACAAGAGTAAAAAGGAAACCAGATTCTGAAGTTGTGGTCAATATAATGCGAGTAACAGTGGAATCACTGACCATTATGCAGTATTTACAGGGGTAGACTTGTCACCAGTCCAGGCTTTATCCTCGCATTTATTCTGCAGGTGCTACTCTAAAACAGTTTGCCAATCCTAATTTATGTCTGCTTTGTTTTAGATGATGACGCTGATAAGGATTCTGATTTGGAATCCTTTGAGACGAGGAAGCTGTACGAGAGACGAAACTCTCGATGGAGGAACGGAGACGACCCGAGAAAACGCAGCGAGACTGAGTGAAGCCAGTGATGAGGAGGTCAACATAGAAACCATACTCGGCCAACCGACTCGTTCAGGACGGCAGCCTAAATTCAAGAGCTCTTTCACTGTTGAGGAGCCGCCAAAGAGGGCCAGGGGTCCCTACCGGAAGACTCCCAAGAAAAAGGGTCTGACACCGATGAGGACTATGCTCTGAAGCGCATGGAGAGACTCAGTCAGGAACGGGTAAAGAGCCTCGCTCAGAAGCACGAAGCCAACCGAGGGTTTCCTCCGTATCAACCGGGAAGGCCATTACAATCGCCCCTACAACACTCTCTGGATGCACCTACAAGGCAGACATCACTTGGGGAAGCAAGACAGACTAATGGCTCACCCCTTGGGGGGCAAGGCAGGGTTGCCTCACCGGGTAGGAGGGGCACCAGTACCATCACCACCCCTATGGGGAGGTATATCGTCAGTGTACCCCATCAACAAAGACATGAGGGCGAGTCCCACAGCCCTGCTGGTCCAGCATCACCTAAAGTACAATCTGCTGGTGGAGGGGCAACCAGACCTATCCGCAGCCATATTTTTGTAATTTCGTCCCCGGATGGAACCCAGAACATAATCCAAGTACCAGTCCAAACAGACACAACCTCGCCGGGTGGGGACCAGTCTCAAAATCCTCCAGCGAGCATTGCCCCGCCTAGACTGAGACCCCAAAATCCTATGACCACACCGGGGCTAGTGCTGAAAAACCTAGCAGCAGCACCTCTGCAAAACCAGGCAACTGTGATTCCTCAGCTTGCAGTGACGCTGCCTCAAACTATTTCAACGCAGCCGGGCAGGAGTCAGTCTGGGAATGTTCGTTTTACTAATCCAATGAGCACGCCTCATATATTAATCTCACATGGACAGAGGGCGCCATTGGTGCAGTCCCGCCGCCAATCATCCACCAGGCATAGATATCCTGAGCCAATCACAGTGCAGACGGGCCCGAACAAAACTATAGTGATGTCTCCCCATGCAGCTGCTCAGACTTCACATGTGCCACTCGGTGTTGCTGTCCACCAACATCAGATATTGGATCCGGTGTCAGTAACGACCACCAGTCATGAAAATGTCCCTCAACGACATCCGACAGTCGAAACATTAAATCATCAAGAGTCGTCTGCTCAAGTTTCGGACACTCAGAATGAAGCTCACGGACAGGAGGACCTCAACCAGCCGAACTTTAATGAGGGGCGGGAGAGCACTCTGATCCCTGACCTCGGACAGACTGTCGGTCACATGACCAGTGATACAAGCCATGATTGGGTACTGCGAGATGTTTCCGTTGGGCACAAGGTTGATATATCAACAACGGACGCCGTTGAGATAGAGATCGAAACGGAGGAGGCTTTTGTTCCCGCCTTTTCAAATCGGAGGCATTCTCCCCTTCATGGGAGTGTAGCGAGCCAGGTCACAGTGGGCCATGCTACGGAGGAGCATTTGTCTGCCCAGGATATTTTGGAACGTATGACTTTTGAGGAGGGCGTTGGAGGTGATGTAGGGGCTAATATGGAGATTGCCATCGATGAGGAAACTTTGACCCAGATTGCATCATAAACATGATACAAGAGAAATTCAAGCCATTACAAATGTGCAAAGAAAGACATTTACATGATTGGTAGTGTGGCTATTTTTGTTTAATTTTTCCCAAATCAACACACAGGAGACTTCACTTCTGTCATGTGCCTGGTAAGATGGTTGCGTTTTGTTGCTGTTGTTTTTTTCAGGTACACTTTTTCAAATATGATTTTATTTAAGAGGGAATTATTTCACACACAAAAATGGTTCTTGTATGAAATTCATAATCAGTAGGCAATCAGACTAAAATTTAATAATGGTGTTTTTATCCTTACCAACCCTGTGTAATACCTTGAAGGCTTTGTCTACATTAGCAGCTGTGGCTGTTGCTAACGGTGTTGCTAAGGGCAGCCTATGCTTCCATTCACGTTACCGTGGTGATCAAGCCACAGCCGCACGTGCAGCGGCCAATTAGGACACAGCCCTTTGATTAGTTTCGGTCTGGGGGCTCGGCCCTTAATCCATTGACCCATCACAGCTGCGCCGGTGTCCGACAAAAGCGGAACGCATTGAGAAAAGACCACACCAGAATATTAAACAAACTGCTGCCCTCTGATTGCTGCATTGTGTAGTTTGTGTGTGGCAAGGTGTGCTGGCTCCACGGTCAAAGGTCGCAGAGACACTCTGTGTCTGTATCATTCCACATCGGCACCGTTGCTAGGTAGTTGTTATGATGGGCGGGGCTAATCTATTTAAGGGGTGCTTGTGGCAAGAATGCTTTCAAAGGAGAATTTTTAAAAAGTGAGAAATTGGTCAGGGTTGGCCACAGTCGTAATTCTCAAGAAAATGACAGAATTTTGAGTTGTGGTTTTTATTTTGAAGCTCTGGATAAAAATGGTTTGTATGAGGACGCTTCAACTTTTGTGTTCGTATTTTAAGGTTTGGTTTTGATCAAAAACATATGTTTCTAAGTTATTAACTTAAAAAAGGGAAATTGTTATGTCATTAGAATTCCAATTTTAGCGATAATGAAATGGTTATGAAAGATTTATTTGTTAATAAGAAAATAAGTTATTTAGAATGAAGTACTTTTATTTGTCGCAGGACCCTATTTCAAGAGAATTTTTGTAAATTTTATTTAATTGTTTTTCAGATTGACTGTTTCAAAGACGAACAGAAAGTGATGCTCAACAGTGTTTTTTTTTTGACAATCATAAAGTAGCAGGAAACCAGTAAGATGAAACACAAAATTAGAAAGGATTATGGCTGGTAACCAGTTTCTGCTGAGAAACATTTAATGTGCTCAGTCGTTTTGTCAAGTGCGAGACTTTTGGGAACACTAGGTGGCAGCAGACTAACCAGATAAACCCTTCTTACTCGGCGGAGATGAGTGCATGCTCAAAACTTTGTAAACAATGGAAGTTTACCTGGTAAGTTCACAGCCACCTAGCGTTCCAAGGTCTCCCATTGGACCCTGGCAGCTTGAATTTTGAAACTGATCCCCCAGAATATGAAGCCCCATTGGTACAGATTCTATTGAACTCGTCATGTGCTGTTGTAATAGAGTTTTCCATTTTGCAGAACAAGAAAAATAAAACGGTCAGAACGGTTGTATAAATCTACAAGGTTTGGATCTCAATTCATAAAATATAATGTTTAAAGCTTTGCATGGTGTGGACCATGTTGTGGACGATACATTGTCTGAAGTAACTAAGACTAGTCAAACTTGAGGCACGTACAACTGTTTGTGTACAATCTCTTTTGGGAGGAGTGTTGGCTCTGATAAAGTTTTAGGGCGCTACTCATGAGCGTAGGACATAATGACTTTGTCTCCCATCCCAGGGGCAAGGCAATGGGGGCTCTTTGGGAGGCCAGCCAGGACGCAGCGGACACACCGTGTCTAAGTGTTTGGAAGAGTAGATTCATTCCAATCCTCTGGTTCTCAATAAAAACATCATACAATTAACTCTTGAAACTTTCGTTCGTGCCAAACAAAAACAAAAAACTGGTGAAAGTTTTGTTGGGCGTATTTGTACATAATCATCTGCTTTCAAGAATGTATATTTCAAGCTCAGCCTAGTTTTTTGTTTGTTTTGAATACCAGTGCCATAGAAATTTGAAAAACACTGTACAAAGTTGGGTGCAGCTTGCCATTTTCTCTTATTCCCCCTCCATTACAAAGTTACCCGTCTTCACTCTCTCTATTGCAATTGAGTGGTTAAACAACCGCACTTTGAGGATATCCAATTGCTATTTTGTGGACTTTTGACAGTGTACCCCTCAAACGAGGGCCAATAGTCAGCACATTCTGACACTTTTGATTTTGTCCATTGTCTGAACCACATCGTGCACACCAGTCAGCTCGATAACCTGAGCTGGACCATGCCACACGTCCTAGAGGGGGTGTCACTCAACAGGGGTCAGTGATATGGGGGCAGGACAAAACTCTGCCAGCATCCTTTGTGTATAAGATCGGTACGTGAAATGTCAATGATAGATGTAACCAAATGATAAAACTTGGTTAACCATACAAACAAAGGAGCTCAAATTAACCCAGGCAATACCCAGGCAATATCCAGACATGTAAATAACACACTAGATAAACAAAAATTCATTGAGAAAGTGCAGTACAAACCCTTTTTAACTAATGGAAATGTGCTGACATCGGAATGCGGGTTTGTTGATACCAAGAGTTGCCTCGTTTGTGGGTTTCCGATTGGAATAATTCAGTGGAGAATTGGTACTGGTATGAATGAGTGAGCTGTCGGCTTGTATAGACACATGAAAAAGGGGGGAATTTTCGGCACAAGGTGGCAGCAGACTTGCCAGGTAATGGACATGCTGATACTTCCAAGAACAATGGATTTAATTCGGGGTTGAAAAAAGAAAACTTTACCCGAGCAGGACCTGAACCTGCACTAGTAAAGATTAACGAGCCAGCAATCTACCAACTGAGCTATCTAGCCCTAATGTTGGCGGTCTCCCTATTTTGCAACTGCCGTGTAGCCAGGGCTCACACTCGAGTTTACGATACAACCTGGGAAGAAGTAGAGGGATCACCTTAAGGGAATGCAACTTTTTATTTCAAATATCAAGTAATCAACTACAAGGGAAACTGACTGGGTAAATTTTAAATATTTTAATGGATTTACTTAGTAAACTTACTGCCACCAAGCATTCCCTACAGTCTCCCATTGTCATTGGACTATACAGTGACCTTCATCGACTAGTACAAGGTCAGCTGTTAATATTGACCATGGCACGGACTTATTTTTTGGCGCAAGCTAACTTGCAGCTGCTTTTGGTCCCTTTACAACATTCTGTTGGCGCAAGCTAACCTTGCAGCTGTTTGGTTCCTTATAGACATAAAAATAACCATAATAATATTATGGCTGTATGCAGTGTGATTGATACAAATAATCACAACTACTCATGCCAAGTGTTAAAAAGACCAGGATCACACTATGTTCATCACTCTTATCTAAGCTTCACCATTGGGTCGGCAGGGAGGGGGAGGGGTCACCTATTGACACACCATTGCCTAACTGATCTGACACCCTGTGTGTCGCCCATCAGCCTTGCCATACCATGACCCAGCAACTATGACACCCTGTGCGTCACCCATCAGCCTTGTCACACCATGGCCCTGACACCCTGTGTGTCACCCATCAGCCTTGTCACACCATGGCCCAGCCACCCTGACACCCTGTGTGTCCCCCATCAGCCTTGTCACACCATGGCCCAGCCACCATGACACCCTGTGTGTCACCCATCAGCCTTGTCTCGCCATGAACAAGCCACCCTGACACCCCGTGTGTCACCCATCAGCCTTGACACACCATGACCCAGCCATCCTGACACCCTGTGTGTCACCCATCAGCCTTGCCATACCATGACCCAGCCACTATGACACCCTGTGTGTCACCCATCAGCCTTGCCATACCATGACCAGGTTACTATGACACCCTGTGCGTCACCCACCAGCCTTGTCACACCATGGCCCAGCCACCCTGACACCCTGTGTGTCACCCATCAGCCTTGTCACACCATGGCCCAGCCACCATGACACCCTGTGTGTCACCCATCAGCCTTGCCATACCATGACCCAGCCACTATGACACCCTGTGTGTCACCCATCAGCCTTGACACACCATGACCCAGCCACCCCAACACCCTGTGTGTCCCCCATCAGCCTTGTCACACCATGGCCCAGCCACCATGACACCCTGTGTGTCACCCATCAGCCTTGTCTCACCATGAACAAGCCACTCTGACACCCCGTGTGTCACCCATCAGCCTTGACACACCATGACCCAGCCACCCTGACACCCTGTGTGTCACCCATCAGCCTTGCCATACCATGACCCAGCCACTATGACACCCTGTGTGTCACCCATCAGCCTTGCCATACCATGACCAGGCAACTCTGACACCCTGTGCGTCACCCATCAGCCTTGTCACACCATGGCCCAGCCACCCTGAACCCCCTGTGTGTCACCCATCAGCCTTGTCACACCATGGCCCAGCCACCATGACACCCTGTGTGTCACCCATCAGCCTTGCCATACCATGACCCAGCCACTATGACACCCTGTGTGTCACCCATCAGCCTTGACGTCACACCATGACCCAGCCACCCCAACACCCTGTGTGTCACCCATCAGCCTTGCCATACCATGACCCAGCCACTATGACACCCTGTGTGTCACCCATCAGCCTTGCCATACCATGACCAGGCAACTATGACACCCTGTGCGTCACCCACCAGCCTTGTCACACCATGGCCCAGCCACCCTGACACCCTGTGTGTCACCCATCAGCCTTGTCACACCATGGCCCAGCCACCCTGAACCCCCTGTGTGTCATCACCCATCAGCCTTGTCACACCATGGCCCAGCCACCATGACACCATGTGTGTCACCCACCAGCCTTGCCATACCATGACCCAGCCACTATGACACCCTGTGTGTCACCCATCAGCCTTGACACACCATGACCCAGCCACCCCAACACCCTGTGTGTCACCCATCAGCCTTGCCATACCATGACCCAGCCACTCTGACACCCTGTGTGTCACCCATCAGCCTTGACACACCAAGGCCAAGCCACTCTGACACCCTGTGTGTCACCCATCAGCCTTGTCACACACCATGACCAAGCCACTCTGACACCCTGTGTGTCACCCATCAGCCTTGACACACCAAGGCCAAGCCACTCTGACACCCTGTGTGTCACCCATCAGCCTTGACACACACCAAGGCGAAGCCACCCTGACACCTTGTGTGTCACCCATCAGCCTTGTCACACCATGACCCGGCCAGTCAATACCTTGGAGTAGTGGCACCTCATTGATCAGTTCACATTGTTATTGTTCCTTCAAGTTGATGGCTTGAGTCTTCTGGTTCTTGCTCAACCAGTTAACATCTTTATCCCCATTGCAAACTCGAGGTCTATTAAAAGCGATGTGGTAGCCGCTTCTGAAATATATGATTTGAACTGCCCCTAGCTACTGGGCAAGTTCAGTGGTCTAGTGGGGAAAGACATCTGCTCTAGAGTGGAGTAATGCACTGTAGATAATTTTTCTCCAGGATTCGGGGTTAAAGGCCCTGTACACTATTGGTAAGATCGAAAAACACAATGTTCACAGATTCACACATAGCTTACATGATTTAAAGTAAGTAATGGTAGAAAGGGTTCCTTGAAATATTTCTGCCTAAAATGCTATCGTTTCTGAGAAACGAGTAAAACAATAGTAATTATCACGCGCGATACTTTGAAAAAACAGAAAAAACATAAGATCTCTTTTCACTATTTTCTCGTGACCTCGATGACCAATTGAGCTCAAACTTCCACAGGTTTGTTTGTTCATGCATATGTTTAATCGCACAAAATGTGGACACTGATTTTGAGCCGTTACCAAAAGTGTACAATACCTTTAAGCACCGAGTATAGAGTGCTTAAGAGACATCAGTGTTTGAGTACACAAAAATACTATTCTTGACGCGAAACTTGGCTCGGTTCCCAAGACATTATTATTACTTTATATTTCTGGTAATGAAACCAAGGATGCCTCATAAGTGTATTTGATGACTGTAGCTCGCAAGCCTGAGGAAACCTGTAAGCAAGGGTGCTTGCTATTGTGAACCAGAAACACCGGGGTTAACCCCAACTCTTCCAAGATAAGTGTTCTGGGTTCTTTTGCGTGCAACGAGTACGTGGATTAAATTAGGATTAACTTTTCAACTCACACCACTACAAATTTTTTCACAATCTGGTTAAAAATGACAACAGCGGCCTTTTTTTCTTGCCATAAAATATAGATACATTTATTTCCTCTCATAGAATCTTTGAACAAAATTATGAAAGAAATCCTAAAACATAATTCTTTAGCATCCATGATTATTTAAATTAAAGCTTGTGTAAAAATTATTTTTTATTTTGAATTGATTTTTAAAAGATATCTTAAGGAAAAACACTCGTTACTGACTCTTGAGAACGGTGAGTCATTACCTTCAATGTTTCTCAATTGTAAACTGATTTTACGGAAGCTTGCAGCCATTTTACTGTGCCATGTTTGTATACATGCATGGCAAATTGATACAATGTGACACGTAAGAATGGCAAAATTTGCCTAAGAGATACTATAGTTGATAAACTTATAAAAATGCAGACAATACCATGCTCATACACAACGTCTTTTGCACACACAGTTGTGGGGTCTTGCAATTATTGTTCTATTATTCCCTATTCTGAAGAATTCCCCTGTGGGGACCCAGTTGAACAAAGAAATACATGGAGGTACCATTGTGTAAAAGTCCCCACAGTTGTGTGTATGCCTACCCATGGTGTTCTGCTGCATCGTTTTGCCATACGCACGTCATGTGATATTTTTTTGCCATATACGCTTGTCACATGATGTCGATATGCCCCGTCCACAGGAGGACAGAGTGCAGTCGAGCTCAACGTTCTCCAGTTTGCTGATATACACCAAAATGCTTTTCGACTAAACGTAGACATATCCCAAAAATCTGATTGACTCACAAATATTTTACGTAGCGCCCTCTGTTGTTGGAATCTAGTTTCACAACTTGCAGAAAAAAAAAGATTACCCAAATTATGGGGGGGGGGGGGATGAGATCAAGCAATTGTTCGAATGAATATGTTGCAGGTATATCTTATGATATGTTTCCTGAAAAAGGACAATTATTGTTTCATTTTGCCGTAACATCATGTGATATTATTTACTTTCACCCAGTAGAATTTTGTTCTGAACAAGAACTTGTCCAGTTTAGTTCCGATAAGAACTTGTCCTGCTCAAATCTGATATTAACAAGTTCTGCTTAGTTCTGATAATTACTTGCCCTGCCTAATTCTGAAAAGTACTAGTTCTGCTTAGTCCTGGTAAGAACTTGTCCTGTTTTTAGAACTTGTCCTGCTTAGTTCTGATGAGAACTTTTCCTGCTTAAACCACTTTAGTTTTGATAAGAACCCGTCCTATTATTCTGATGAGAACTTATCCTGCTATTTATCTCTTGTCATCAAATTGATAGAGAAGGGTCGGCTTGGAGACGTTGCTCGGCGATGAGGCATGCTGAAACCAGCTCGACCCTCCGCTGTGCAATACCTCAAGTCATACAATGAGGTGCTTGGCATGACATGGGAGAAACGGTTAGGCTGGGAGAGATACAAATATCTGATGTCACGCTTGGATCATGCGTTTCTTTGTATCATAAACGTAGCGTTTGAAACGCAGGCTGATTTTGATTGGTTGATGTTTTGACGAGGCCCCGTCTCCTTCACTCGAAGGTGTTGCTCCTTCCTCCGAATCACCTTTACAAAAAAGTAATGAATAAAAACAAGTAAATAAGGAACAAACGTACTTTGTTATTTCTTTTACAGAAAGAATTGATCAGCATTTGTTATTTCTGTGACATAGTTTTGTTAATTTAAAAAATATTTGTGCCATGTTGCTGTTGCACCAACTCTTTCATAATAAAAGTTACAATGAAACTACTACTTTTCTGACAGAAATCCTAAAAATCTGAAGTTTCAAATAAATCTTTGCCCTATTTTTCAGTGACCCGCCAGAGCTTGACATTTCACTGGTATGCCACCAGCTTTTCACCGGTTCCTTTGGTTCCTTTGAAAGGTGTCCTTGGAGTTTTAGACAATGATATTTAAATGAGACTTGTAATTTGAAGTAATTTTGTGGTTTACATAATGTGATGGAAAGCAATAAACCCGCCAGCCAGACCAGAGAATTTTGACTAGCATTTGGCTTAAGTACCACTGTTAGAAAAGAATTGCAAGTGTTCCAGAAACAAAATTTGTTCGCATCTTTGACTAGAAATAACATAACAAACAAAATATAATAACAAAATAGAATAACAAAATAAAAGTGGCGTGTCATGCCTGAGCGGTTTAGTGCATCAGACTCAAGTTCTGGTGTCTAAGTCATCAAGGTGTGGGTTCAAATCCTGGTCATGACACTTGCGCACGACACTGAACTATAACTACTTCCCATCAACCAGGAGTAAATGGGTACCTGTGATGGAGGGCATAGATGGTTCATGTGATTGATTTAGCTTGGTGCGCTACGTACTTGGCTTGGGAGCTGAGACGGTTTAAATAATGAAATAAATGGCCCAGTGACCAGGGGTAATAATGTTGGAATCGCAATTATCGTTTATTTGGAGTTGCACTATATAAGAGAGCCGTTATTATTATAAGTATTACGATCCAAATCTTTTTCTCTAGTTACCTGTTTTACTTGTCTTTTTTCCTTTCTTTTTACTTGACGCTGAGAGTTGTTGGACGGTCTCGGGTTTCAAACCAGCTAAACCAAAAAAAAAGAGCAGATTGGCTGTAAGGTACTGGTACACAAATCAAGACATGTCAAGGTTGAAAGATAAAAACATTAACAAAAATAATAATTAAACGTGTTTAATGAAACCCTTATAGAAGTATAAAAATGACTTTGTTTTGGTGAACAAATTATGGTCAAATGTGATTTAAATATAAGATGGCTCAGTATTTTATTATAGTCAAGGAAGTTTCATTTGGGATGAACAGAAAAATCTGTCAAAGTTTAGAAACAGTAAGTTAAAAGATACAAATGAGTTATTGTTGGATCAAATGTTGCATCAATTTAGATTAGGAGTGATGTCATGGGTCACATGGCCTTTGAATCATGTGACCTTTGAAACAAGAATTGCGCACATACCGCTGGAATATTTCAATAGAGGGCGGTATAGATGTAAACAAAGGGCACACATTCTGTACACTAACAGTTTTAAGTATATTGCTCTACCAGTCATTTTCACTGGCAATCCATGAAGATTTTATTTGGTTTCGCTCATAACTATTTACAGGTGGGTAAAAAGATCACTGTGTACTCTGTGTCCACAGGTGGGAATCGAACCAAGCACTCTCAACTTTCTAGACAAGACGTCTTGACGCTTACACCATTGAGTAAACATGCCTCAATGGGCCCTTGCACAACGAGGAACGCACCGCCGCACAATGCCTGTCTGCCATTCCCACCATGTTAGGAGTCGATTCCTTTGTGTACAGTTTGACTCCCAAAAATGGCGGACAGGATAGGCGCGTGTGTAGGTGCGCTGCGCGTTGTGCAAGCAGGGGTCAATGACCGGCACCAATCCTAAGGTCATGCTGCAAAAAGAACACTTTAATGATGATAACAATAATAACAAAACGGATTTATATTTTGTGCCACAAAAGGAAATGACAATAAGACATTATGACAAAATGCCCATACCAGTATACTGTAATACAAAAAAAATATTATAACACGCTTTTAAAAAGTCAACCATCTATCTGAAATAAAGAAATTCAATAATACAAAAACATATATATACCTTGGAAAGATAACCATGTACATGCAGGTAAAGTCAAACTCAGACCTCAAATTCATATTTATCATGTAAACAAATGATTGAACATTAAAATGCATTGCAGAAAGTCCATGTAGGTGTAAAATTAAACACCATAAATATTATGCAGGAGACAACAACAATAACTCATAGACCTACTTGGAAAAAGAAAGACAAAAATTACAAGTAGGCCAATTACAAAAATATGTATATTTCAAAAAAGAACTCTTGTCGAAAATAGAGAGCATAAACAATAAAAGCAACAAAACAAAAGGAATTGTATATGAATGCATGAGCCCTGCCCATAAAATATGCCAAGTACAACTCCTTATGGAGCATGCAGTTGGCAAATCCTACAAACTGTAGCTTCACACCCCCATCATTCCCCATCATCTGGTGCTCCGTATGTGGCATGGTGTACTCACTTCCCATTGTGCCTTCATTGTGTTCTGGGAATCTCAGGAATTCTTTGGGGGTGGGGGGGGGTTTACGTCTGTGCACAAGGGGAGGAATGTGTTTGAGTAAAGACTGGTCCACTTCAGTCCATCTGCCCTGGTCTGCAGTTACAGAGACACTCTTGTGCTTGCATTCGCATTAAAGACACTGACACTGTTGGTAATTGTCAAAGACCAGTCTTCTCACTTGGTGTATCTCAACATATGGATAAAATAACAAACCTGTAAAAACTTGAGCTCAATTGGTCGTCGAAGTTGCGAGATAACTATGAAAGAAAAAACACCCTTGTCACACAAAGTTGTGTGCTTTCAGATGGTTGATTTCGAGACCTCAAATTCTAATTCTGAGGTCTCGAAATCAAATTCGTGGAAAATTACTTCTTTCTCGAAAACTATGTCACTTCAGAGGGAGCCGTTTCTCACAATGTTTTATACTGTCAATCTCTCCCCATTACTCGTTACCAAGTAAGGTTTTATGCTAATAATTATTTTGAGTAATTACCAATAGTGTCCAGTGCCTTTAAGCGCATCAGGCTTTAACTCGAAAATACATTTGCGCCAGGCTTATTTCAGTAACAGTAATGGTAGAAAACATTAGTACATGACATCCAGAACTGAATTAATCTATAGAAACAATTTTTAGGTTGGGACGCCCTCTGCCACATATCCAGCATGGTTTATTACCCCGTGTGAAAATGGCTTGATGTTGTTGAGTCAAAAACATTATTTATCAACAAGCAGTGAGAAAGTATTGACTAGTGAAGTTATTTCATTTGATTGAGTAAACGATTTAATGTTTTATTAGCAGCACATTACTCCCTTTTAGTTTGCGCCGGGGTTAGCTGCCGTGATGCATAGTAGGACTTGTTTTCCAGTCTAGTTTTTCCCCAATATATAGCTTTACGCTGTTGCGTGTTGTGTGCGTTCAGAGTCTATTATGAACAGTTTGTGACCTGTGCATGAAGCTGTGTATATGGAGGTGAGGGATTCAGAACAACCAGAGTAAGGCTTAGGTAGGTTTGTTTTTGAATTGATTAACAAGGTTGACCGATATGGATTGGTCTTGCAAATGAGTGGCTGAAAGTTTGGCGGGAGCAAAATTATTGTCACTTTGTCACAGCTTATGTTTGCGAACATTTTTTTTAATAATAATGTTGCGCCTGTGAATAAATCCTGCTTTTAAGGTGTGGCAAAAATCAAGTTGCCTTCGATACATTGTCCATAACATGTCCCAGTATAACCACACATTGTAGGACTTACACAAGTTGAAGAAATGTTATCAGGAACAAGAAAATCTACTTTCTTGAAAACAGACAAGAAGGATTTTCTTTAATTGTGGTTATGGCTTTATCGTGAAGTACATGTAGATAATTATTTACAAAATCGCCAGGGCGAAAATAGCTCACCAAAATAAAAAAGGCTAAATGGAAGTAGGAATAGTTTTAATGTCTTTCTCTACATAATAACAATGGAATTCCCACACAATTTTTGTTTCAGCACTTTTGTGAGTATGATTAGTATATTGAATTATTTCACACCAATACCTGAAATTCGGATCTTGTACTTCCCGCTCTGTCCGAAGCCGCCTTCGATGATCCCCTCCTCCCCAGTGGAAAGCTCAACCTTTAGCCCAACAAAGACTTGAAGGTTTGTCTCTTTCTTGAACAACGACCGCCCAATAACCGTGTAGTCATCCGTCATCTAAACACACAAGGAAAGTGTCATGATTAAGACAAAATCAGGAGAGGTAATGGTTGGTTTTAAAAAACTGATAAGTTTCAATCTGAGAGCTTAAAGACAGGTGTGTAGTTGTACCGTATAATTGAAAAAACAGAGAATGCAAAAGCAAATTTGTTTTTTGGGGAAGGGCGAGTATGGCCCCTCCCAACTACTGCCGCGGAAGATGGACAGTGACTTTGTTGTTATCCCCTCAAGATTTTCATACGGATTAGCGCCACTGCTTGCAGGGATCATAACTAAATGGTCATCCCACCTTGCTACACACCTCACATACACCTAATATTCAGTTCAAGTCAACATTTATTTCATACTCTTCTCAAAATTTAACATTATACCGAGAATAATACATAGATAAGCGAAATACTAAGCACAGAAGATCGGGGAAAGAGTTAATCTATGTATACCCAATAGAGAGTGAGTATGAGGCTGTCATAATAAGCCGGGGCTTGTAGAAGACAGCCTGAGACAGACAAACTACAGACGTGGAGACAGGACAAACAGGTGACACAAAACAAAAACAAACAAGAAACAGGCTAGGATGCAATAAGAGATATACGCTAGACTAGCACGGCTATTACATGTACGTAATTGGCCGATGATAGGAGCTGGACTGGATAGATGACCAGTGATGGTACCTGATGCACCATCCCAGTATAGTTTCCATAGTGAACTGCTGTTGGGGATAATTTAACTCAAAACTTGGAGGATTAACATCTAGAGGTTTGCCCAGAGCATATTTCCTCCCTTGATGGTCAGTTCGCGTCTTTCAAGAAATTTTGAAGGCAAGGGAAGATCTTTGAAGAAATTACTGAAATCAGGAGGGAAAAAACCTGACAAATCATAGGTCAGTAACCATGGAGCTATTAGTTTTCTATGCGAAAATATTTTCATCTGAAATACTAAGCAAGATGAGAAAATAGGATTTGAAAACCACCCAAAACACTTCCGCTTCATAACAATTCTTACAAGTTGTTTTGGTAACGTTTACGTAAATCCTATAATCTGCTCAACAAAATACATTGATTGAATATTTTGACCAGTGGAACGACTAGGCAAGTAGAAATGACGGGGGAAAAAAGAGACCACGCATGCGTGATTTAAATCACAAATTGACGAAAGGTCAGCACCCGAACTTGCTCTAGTCAGCAGACATTATTGCTCATCAATTCTATTTTCGTAGTTTAAATTACCAGGGAGCCAGTAAGAAACAACAACTGCACAATGTTTTGGCTGGTCACCCATCTCAACTATTTGGCAGGACTTTCTTGTGCTGGGAATATTTGTTTGCAGAAATTGAGCCCAGTTAAATTGCCTCAAGTCACGTCAAGGACCTTCCTCTTTAGAATGGGAGACCGCATCTAATTTAATTTTCACTCAACTTTTTGTTCGGGATGGATGACGACTATCATATAAAAGATGAAGATTATAGGTGTAATTAGTTGCCATAGAAACTACCGACTCCTTTATTGAGTTAAAGTCCCCAGACACTGGGGGGCAGAATCACATATTCTTGTGAGAGTTGGCGAGAGAATGGATAATTAAGCCCACATATCTCATTGTCAAATTAAGGGAGACGTCATGGCAACCGCCACAGCCTGCAATAGTTTTCCAAAGTCCTTTGTCCAAACTGAATCCCAGCCTTCCCCTTCTCCCCCCACCTCCCCCATGAAGGAAAACTTAACGGATGCACTTGGTCAGCTTTTAAAGAGCTCCAATTGTCTCGACAAATCCACGCAATGTCAAGAGTTTGTGACTTAACTTCTCCTAAGAATTTTTATGGAAGTATCTGAAGCCGAAATAAAAAAAGCAAAGCTGATTAAGAGTGCTGTGGCATTTTCGGGGGCAGCTTTTGTAAGGTTGATCAATTATACAAAAGAGGTTCAAGAGTGATACGCTTTCATGACTTGAGGGAGAGAAAAATGCTTCTCAGGCACTGACCCAATGATGCAGGCAAAAAGGGTAGAACAGAAACCATGGAGTATTCATTCCGTTATTTGAATCATTTAATGCTCCTTGTCTTCCTTACCCTATCAACAAACCCTTCCCTTGATTTGTTCTTGAAGATTTTCAACTGAGGAAGAACAGTTTCCGTGTAAGCCTGGAGAGGTAAAACAAGAAAATGCGACGATTATCTAAAGAGTGAAAAAAAACATACAGACAGAGGTGAGAGTCAATGTCGACAAAAAAAAGTCAGAAACTTGGATTCAGATCATGAGGAAGTACATCGAAACAATGGCATCTCCACCTCTTGATCACCCCTTGGAGTTAGAGGTTTTAAGAAGCCGTTGGGAACAGTAACCTCACAGCTAGAGAAGTCGATCGACGAGCGAGATTTAATCTAGAGAAAATTAGGGCACTTCTTTCACCGGGCAGTCATTAAAGAAGAGTCTCAAGATCCAATCAAGTGTAGCATCTTTTGTTCTCAGGCCCACACTTGGTACATAATGCAAATCTTTTGTTGATTTTGTTGTGTTTCTATAAGAAGATTTACAAATTAGTTAGTGGCCTGACGTTTCGACCCTAGCGGAGTCTTTCTCGAAGGCTTTCTCTTTAATAGCCTTCGAGAAAGACTCCACTAGCATGACTAGGGTTGAAAGGTCAGGCCACTAACTAACTTTTGCATTTATACCATAGGTCCTTTTGGGTGGTAAGCAGTTTGCAACAACTAATTCTATTTTCTCATTAAGAAGATGTACTCAAATGTTTAAACAGCTCTTTTGGGCACCAGTTGATATTTAGAATGGACTTGTGTAACAGAGACCGTACAAGTCTTGTGCATTTTAACCAATCATGTTTGGAGCCTGGAGTTTCCACGTAAATTACCTTTGAAAAAGGGGTGAAGGAAACAATACCTTAAACTTAAACATTTGGAATATCCGTGAAACGGCGTGCACAGACTAAACACAAAACTTCTCCACTAGTTTGTTACCTTGTCTGTGATATGATGTAAAAGTCGACCGTGGAAGGCAAGTCTGCAACTGTTGGAATGTATGTCAAAGTTAAGAAAATCATAAGCATTGATTGGAAAAAAAACACACACCAAAAAAACACCTAACCCAGCAGTCTGGAACCAGTGTCATATCTTGCATTCTATCATCATCATCATATTGCGTACTTCCCCGTCCTAACTCTAGGTATTGCGCTATTTTAAGTTGTGTGTCAAGTTTTCTTGAAGATAAATTTGTTATCACACGCCATGCTCGTGAAATACAGAAAAATATGCACGTCTGCGTCCCTTCGGCCTCGTTTGACATGGGAAACACAGCAGTGCTATATTTTTTTCCACATTCCACGTGATAACTAGTGTCTAAACATCCAGAAAATTTATGACGGCAGAAAAACATTGTGTTTCTCTCTTTTGAAGGAGTACATTCTCTTTAATCACCGCGTTTTCAATAGACTCTACAACCAACCTGTGAATACCTTAATTGAATACAGTGGCCGCACTTGAGTGAAAACAATGAAAAGGGGTTTACGTTTCTCTGGAATTTTGCGCATGTTTGTATCAGGATTGCTTTGTTTCCTTCAACCAATATAAGCGAGCATCGCTGATTTATGGGGTCTCCAAATGATACTTTCTTGACTTTGAAGGTGCGTCAGATGGAATAATTTCCACGGAGGATTAACTTACGGGTAAGAACTTTTTATAATCAGTAAGCCTTCAGATTGAAACTAATCAATTTTGATTTCCTTTTAATCACCGATCCTGCTCGTTGTCTTTCAGTAGAGGATTTCCCATTTATCCCCCAATAAAAACAGAAGCTGACGTGAAGAGAGGAGGTGTTTATACAATAAGATAAGACGGGTCTAGTTCCTGGCTTTACTCCTTCAGGTGTTTGAGGGAATTATTATAGGAAGCAACCAGATGGAAAACCCCTCTGGAACGTGATCCTGTACGCCTGAATATACATCACCAGACTAATCACTTAATATCTGCAGAACCATGTGACCTGCATCAACTTGTATCCTTGAACCTAACGATGGAGATTCCCGTTGGACTCTTTTTTTTTAGCGGTATATGTTCCATTGTTTACATCTTGATTCATTCAGATCGCCGGGCTATACAGGGATGTGTTTGCTTGATCAACAATCTTGGCCATTCAGGCTGGCCATACTGGTTTCTTACCTGATTGTCAGAGACTTAGTATCCTCACTTGGTGTATCCCAACATGTGCATCATATAACAAAAGAGGTCCACACAAGGCAGGGTTTTGAAACACTATGTGGACTAAAAAAGATGTCCACACAGTGTTTTTTTTTTTACAGTGTTGAAGAACAGGATTTTCCTTAAGTGTACAGAACAAAGGAAACGTCCACAGATGGTATGCAACACAGAACTGTGTGTGTGTGTACGTTGTGTAATCTTGTGTCCATTCTAACAAACTTCTATTCGACAATCAATCAGAAAATAACACCACAGTGTAAAATAAAAATCTGTGTTGATTAATCCATGCCTAATGATACGAGGCGCTGCACTTGCAAGAGAAAAACAAAATAATACAAAAGGATGAGCGATCTTCATAAAGCATGCATTGTCCATTAGCCTAAACCCTCAAGACCAGTTCCTGAACATTCCCTTCATATTAACGTGGCAAGAGTTGCACTTTTGATTATCAAGCAAAGAGTCCTCCTAAGTCTAGAGCGCCATTCAGCGATCACGACACAAAATGACTTAATTCCCTGGCATATTAGCATTCATCACGACTGGATATAAATTGATAACTAAACAAACACTGGAGATTGTGTGTAACTGTGAGCATGTATCATGTATTGCAATATTGAATACAGCTTAAACAAAAATTACTGTAGTGGTTGTTTTTTCCTTCTTCTTTTTATAGGATAGTTCTTTTGTTAAAGTGAAATGAGGAGCTTTTAAGCGAAACAACTTGAGCGAAATAACAACATAAAGTAAATATTTCATAACAAGCAAGCATTGATGTAGATTGAGAACAGAAGTAGTGTCATCATGATCCTTAAACTTTACACTTACTGTTTTACATTGCTACGTAATTATTTATTATCATCATGATTAAATATTTTGGGGGTAACAAAGCCTGTTCAACTTACTGCTTAATTTTCATGTTGAAAAATGTCTTGAAACTATCGATCAGAATCCAAAAATACAAACGCCATAAAAGGATATGAATATCTGTGTCCAACTTTGAACCAATCACAAGGCAGCTCGCAGGGCAGGTTACAGGCTTCTCAAACTCTATCAAAGCCCACTGTTGATTGGAGGACGGTCCTGTAGTGTGCAAATTTTCCTTGTCTTCTGTCTTCCGATTAGATGATTTCGGCGGTGGGCCGAGTAACTCTTCCTGATAAATGTACTCCTGATCAAAGTTGAAATCTGACGATGGCAAAACAATTTATAATAATAGTAAAAATACGACTTGTACAACTTAAAAGGTTAGCTACAGCAATGATATTGGTGAAACTTCATAGAGTTGTCCAAGTAGAAAGTATCACAAAAAATGCTCTGCTAATACACAAGAAAAGCAGAAACCAGTCTTAAACACTACACTTGATGTGCTAGTTTGGCTGGTATTTTTTGTCTTACTGCTTAGCCAAATTTTTCTGATCTTAGCAGCATCGAAAAAAAGGTACAATTTAGGATGGCACAAGGGCGTGCACCCTTTTTTCTGGAGGGGGGGGGGCACTTCTGGCCAATTGAAACTGTAGTTTTCATTTGCATTTCTCTTAAACAGCTCCCTTGTTGTGCCATTTAAGAATTAAAAAAAAAAGATAATCTGGCGTAAGTGTAAAAATAAATACAGTGTCTTCGTTTTATTGAAAAAAAATTGAAACTACCCAACTAAAGCTAATAGTAACATAATACATTTTGCTCTGTCCAGATTTCAAATAGGTAGGCAAAGATATTGATGGGGGGGGGGGGCACAAGCCCCTTCATGCACCCCCCCTCCCCCAGTTATGCCACTAGAACTTTGCAGGCTTTTGTGTGTTGGTAACACTATAAAATTGGTCCCCGTCGCTTTCAAGAATCTAAAGACTAGTCTCACTCCCAAGACTGCAATTTAAATCTATCAGTGTTTGTTCTGGATTCAGCCTTAACACGTTGTATACCTGCCTTGGTCTTGCAGCCAAGACTCGGATGAAAATTATTTTTCTTGTAATTGACAGCGACCGACCTTGACAATACAGGTAGTTACCAACAAATTCATTCATTAGTTTCACGGAAAACTCCCTGATTGTTCAGTTCATACTTGTACCAATCCTTTAGAGAAATATTTCGGACTGATATGTTTTCAAAGTGGTTGAGATAGAGGGAGTCGTTCAGAGGGAGTCGTTTCTCACAATGTTTTATACTATCAGCAGCTCTCAGGTGCTCCTCTGCAAGTATGTCTTTATGGTAATCTATTTCTTAAGTAATTACCAAAGGTATCCGCTGCCTTTTGAAAATATCAATCTCACCAAACCACCACATGGACAACTTTACTATCTCATTAAAGCATGTCTATTAAAAGATTGTGATTTGGAATGGTTAGGAGGCAATTTAGTTTTTGATACAAATCTACAATTCGAGTCAAAAATGAGGCGAAACAATTTAATTGTTATATACTCTTTTGAAACTGGTTCCCTTCTAATTAAAGCAGATCAATTTCTTAAGCACCAGTTTTTAATGTTGGCCCAGACGTGCCTTATTAGTACAATAACTGGACTACTTACCCACACCAGATGGCTGCATGACTTGGTGATTTGCAGGAAGGCCAAAGAAGAAAACCCTAGCCATTATCGTATCATGGCCCATCGTTACTGCCAATCAAACACAATTATCTCCCATTATAAAAGGGGCAGTAGACACTCCAGGGACAATGACAAAGATGTAATAATAGTAACAATCAGTTTTTATATAGCATTTTTTTGTAAGGGCACCTCAAAGCACTTCTTACTATGTTTTTAAGACCCGTAGGTATGCAAGTTTTTTTGACTTATGAGACCATTTCTACAGCACCTCGGGTAAGGGTTTGTAAAGGTGCTGTGGCGCAATCTGAAGTCAACCATACCAGAAAAAACACCGGGGCCGACCCTTTTCTCTTTATAACGTCAGACAGGGTTCTTTTACGTATATTACACAACACACGGGACCTATGGCATTACATCCCATCCAAAAGATGAAGAAATAATGGTTAAGTAGTAAAGTAAAGTCTGTCCCGAGCCGATAGATGGATTGCAATACGCGTCATCGGCCGCCATCGTTGATGATTTGTGCACGCGTGAAGAGCTATCATTGGTTGAGAGTCGTGCGTAGCGCGTACACGCGTGCACTTTTCCATCGTCTCGCATCAAAGATGGCGGTCAATGACGCGCATTGCAATACATCTACAATGCATATGGCTCATCAGTGTTTATATATCCGGTTTCATTGGCATTCAACGACTGAGGATACCTCTACTCCCCCTGGACAGGATGCCAGTCCATTGCAGGTTTGCTCCCCAGCTCTCGCTGCTACCCATTTGTACTCCTTGGTGGAGAGAAGCAATTATGATAAAGTGCCTTGCTCAAGGACACAAGTGTCGCGACTGACAGGCCACGATTCGAACCCATACTCTGTAAGTCGCAGAACTTGAGTCCATCACCCTAGACCACTCGGCCACGACACCCTACTAAATAATGGTTAAGTGTCTTGCTTCAAGACACAAATATCAAGACCGGGTCTCCAACCCACACTCTGCTGATCAGAAACACCAGAACTTGAGTTTGGTGCGCTTGACCACTTGGCCATGATACGCCACCCCCCAAAAAAACCCAGTGCAGTGCAAAAAATAAGTCCGATTTTACTTTGTACAGTGTAAAAACGGTCCACATAGTAGACTTAGAAAATAGAAAAAATTACAAATAAAAATAATTTATAATATTTATGCCATTTCTAAAATTAGTTTATAATATTTATGACATTTGTGCCAACTTAATGGTTGGTATTTATTATTGAAGACTGGTACTATGTCTTTCCAGTGATCACATCTTCTAATACGCAGGCCTGTGAGTTGATGGTTAAAGGAGAAACATCCATGTAAGAATGATAATGTGAGTGGAGCTCAGCCGCGCTGAAACTCTTGATATAGATACTCTAATATCTAACGTTCAATCAGAAAAGAAATTGACATAATAACAAGTGCGATGAAAACCGCCACGCAAGGAAAAGGAAAAAAAAAAAACCAAAACAACAACAACGAAAACGGACCAAGAAAGAAAGAAATCTAACATATATACTGTACAATAATCTTATTGTTCAGCCAGGGTGTCCATCAAGCACTTGTGTTGCACCGACATCTTGATTGTTGGTAAAAAGTACTTCTTAATATGTTTTTAAGACCTGTAGGTATGCTAAGTTTTTTGACTTATGAGACCCATTTCTACAGCACATTTGGGTAAGAGTATGTTTTTGTTTTAAAAAAAAACTTGACGCATGCAATCTCAATTTGGACTTACGGATAGTCCATAGTTTCCCAAACATTTTTAAGGTTGTATGTTGAACAAATATTGACTGCTGCTCTATGGTTAAAACTATACAACTCTCGAGGTGATCCTGGAATGACTTCCGAGGTGATTCCAGACATTCAATTTTCCCCGAGGCGAACATGACTCCCGAGGTAATCGGCGAACATGACTCCCGAGGTAATCAGGTGAACATGACTCCTGAGGTAATCCGCGGTGCATTCTATTTTCCTGAGGTGAAGCCGAGTGAAGAAAGTGCGCTCTGGGGATCACCGAGGGAGTCGGTTTTAATCATGGCACATTTTAATCATAGCACAAGTAAAAGCAGGAAATAATTGTTTTATATGTGTCTGGACTTCTGGGTACCAAAAAGCTGCTATTGCTATGGGTGTAGTACAGTGGTTGCTATGTACATTGGTTGCTCCTGATTTTAGTAACCTGGTTGCTACGTATGTAGTAAATTGGTTTCTATGGGTGTAGTACATTGGTTGCTATGGGTATAGTACAACACTTGCTATGGGTATAGTACATTGGTTGCTACGAATTAAGTACATTGGTTGCTACGGATACAGCGCATTGGCTGCTGCAGGTATTGTACAATGATTGCTACGAGTATAGTCCACTATGTTCTCGTGACATTCTAGTAAAAATAAAACACATCATGTGACGCGCTAGAAACCAATTAGAGGCCAGAATCTTTGTAAAGGGGGTGTTATAGATAGTGCTACTTGAACACTTCCTTCCCTCCTGGCATGTTATGTGTGTGTCAGTATCAATGTGCATTACTATTATTCATAGAGCCCTGCCTTGCCGAACAACCAGCACAATCAACCTGAGTGCCTGCTAGATTTGTTTCCTCCCCAATATTTGCGTTTCTTCTCGAGAATCTAAATATCAACAGTTATAAATACCTTTTAAAGTCGGACACAGCCTTCGAGCCCCCCCCCCCTTTCCCCGTCTTACTCTTTGCTTGACCCAGTAGATATTGAAAATGTTGGACGGCACCTCATACCTCAATGATTATGATCGGGAAAACAATGATATAAATTTAGTATTACACAGCAGCATTAAATTGTCTTCTGTCTGTACTCAGCATGACAACTGTCGTGTGATGTTTCTATCCAGGCGTTGATATTTGGGTCCCTTGGAAAAAGTACGAAACATTTTTTATAGAGACAATGATTGACCTACAATCCCGCCCAAAACGCTTGGGCCACCTGACAATAAACATAACCCTCCCATCCCCCATCCCCCCTCCCCAATGTTGTTATGATTTTAGATTTATTTGTTTAGGATTCTCTCTTCTATTTTAAAGGAACATTACAGAATTGGTTTTTGCTAACAAAACAGTTGCTGGCAGTGTAAGCACTTTATGTAATCCACCATATACATAAACTGAAAAACCTGTAGAAGTTTGAGATCGATCGGCCATCTGGGTCACGAGAAAATAGTGAAAAACGATTACACATTTGCATGAATTCATATACATTTGTAGATTCAACAAATGAATAAAACGCTCACTGCGCGATAAACTCCAATCGGAAAATAAGTTTATTCATTTCTCATCAAATATGGCATTTCAGACAGAAATATTTCAAGGGATGTTTTCTACTATCATCATCATTAGACCGTGTAAGTTTAGTGTAAATCTGTGATCAAAAAGTATATTTTACAAATATTTTTCTTACCAATTCTGTAATGTTCCTTTAAGATTGGATTAATAGTCTTCTGAGTCATGGTGGTTTGGTTCACTTTTATGAACCCTTGCCATTTTAGACTGAGATTGTCTTGTCGTCTGATTCCAGTAGTTGTTCTTGCCTTTCTCTCACTGTTCCATTACATCATTAGTAACGGAACCTTAACAAATAGTACTTTCTCATATTTTTTCAAGTTAGTTGAAATCTAGGCCAAATAAATCATAATGATAATCATAGTAGTCACCACCCCAGCTGGAGCGCAGACCGCGCGCTAAGAGTCAACATTGTTCAGGGGGCCGGGGGCCCACCGAGTTATGAACGGGATACCGGTATTGAGATGTACAAATGGTTGGCCTCTGGGCTTTTATAGACTTTTCCGGCTCTTTAATAACAACTTTGCTGATTTTTCCCAGGGGTTGAAAAACAAAATCAGGAAATCAGATTAAAGTAGGAAAAAATACCAAGCCCTTTATATTGAAAGCCTGCTGACTGAAATTTAACATCCTCTTCCAAACAGCCAATGATTTGTCATGCTTCTTAAACTGTATCAAGTAATAAGCCACAAGGGAAACTGACTGGGTAGATTTTTAAATAGTTTTGGGCTGAACAAAGAACAATTGACTCTGTTTTTTCTTTGTTCAACCCAAATTTGTTTAAACTGAGTACAGGATTGGCAATGGGGGGACGTTTGGTGGCAGCAGACTTACCAGGTAAATCCATTGTTCTCTGCAATGTGCGCATGCTTTTAGAACTACGTAACAATGGAATTTTACCTGGTGTGTATGCTGCCCTCTAGTGTTCAAAAGTGTCACGTTGATTAGTTTTAATCTGAAAGCTCACTCGTTATGAAGTTCACACAAGTTCCAAAAAACCAGATAATAACATGTCTGAAATCCTGTTAAAGTTGAAGAAATAGCATTCGAGACCCCCCCCCCACGAAAAAAAAAACACCACAACTACCTTTGCTCATCTCGTTTGCTGCAATAAAATTAGGCCGCACAAAATTCCTAACTGAACATCAACCATTCCTCATTGTTTTTTTACAAAAGACTAGACGAAAAGGAATCGATGATGTTTTTCACAAGTTGGTCTTATGCCTTTTTGTACTGAAAACAAAGCAACAATAGTTTATGTTCTTCTGGGAGGCAGTGGTTGGGAATGCAGTTCTTCAATTAACAGAACTTCACACATAAAATGAATATATCTCTAGATGAGAATGAACTCAACAACCAGAAGCATACTACTTGGATGGGATTCGAACCCACGACCCCCTTCATTCAAGAGCAGATATCTAGAGTACGGTGTAATAGATGTTAAAGTTTGCACCGGGGTGAAAGAATAATATCTGGTTTTTACCAACACACCGATGTGTGTAAAGCACTGTATACTCAGACCAGAGTCCAGTGAAAAAAGAATCTAGTGGTCCTGGGTTAAAATCCCACCCCAGAAGTACACCTGTGGAATTTTTTTCCCCTTTCATGACTCATGAAAGCACTAGTGCTTATAACACATCGGCCCAAGGTAAAGCTGTACTTATTCTTTATTCCCAATGCAATGATTACATCCACTGATCAAGTGAGGTTTGCGAAGACACCATGTACAAAATCTCTCTTAATGAGTTGTGGAGGTTCTGAGAAGAACCGGTGGTTTGAAAGCTCCAGTTGAGTTGTCCAACCACTGGTTCTTCTCAGAACCACCGGTTCTTCTCAGAACCACCGGTTCTTCTCCACAAACCACAACTCATAGAGAGAGATTATGTACATGGTGTCTCTGCAAACCTCTCTTGATTGTACTCCCACCATGCAAAGTTTCAACTACTTACATCTATTGAATTTACCCTTTGTAAAAAAAACAGTGACAAACATACCTTTAAAGGTGCTGCATACGTTTGATAATTGGAGCCTACTGATTGTGTTAATCCTATAAATTTAAAATGTAGGTACATACAATTAAACTAAACCTGTGAAAATTTCACTTCCAAATGTGATCGCGTTTTTGAGATATCACAGAAATATTCCCCATAGGAATACACAGGACAGAAACGCTTCTCAGATTCAAATTTTGGGAATAAAAAGTGATATATTTTCCATAACCGTGGTAGTTCGAAGTTAAAAGTTCTCAAAATTCATTACACTACCCAAAGCTGCTGTGCTTCTCACCAAGTAAGTATTTATTGCCATTAATTTTCAAAGTCAATACCAAATGTGTACTGTGCCTTTAAGATTCCCTTTTTTTTTTTTTTTTTTTTTTTTTTTTAATAATCTACAACTTGATACTGTCTAAACATGCTGAACAGTCTGGAGATGTTCAAGCATTCAATCTGGAATGTCAGTCCCACCCACTGTTATTAATTGCAAACTATACGAGGGGACGAACAAGGAGGTTTAATGAAGTACCGATATAAAACGCCCTGAAAGCATCCAAGATATTAAGTTCTCGTCTCTTCACGCTCCGATGGTGAGCAAGAAATTTTCCGCTGTGTTTTTATGTATTTTGCATCTTCGGGGGTTTTCGTCTATGACGTTTGGAGAAGATTGTATAATTAGTGATGCTTATGACTTTATGAAAGATGCCGGGGTGTAGCAAAAGCATTTTCGTTCCCCGGTTCTATGAACACTAATTTGTTGACTGACATTATCTGTTCTCTTGGGTTTGGGGTTATTATTTTTTTTCTGAGCCATTTTGCCGATTGACATTTTTAATATTTGATAGATGTTAAATTTCAATCGGGGGTGGAGAATATTGTATTTTTTACCCTGCACCGACTTTTGTTAAGCACTGCCCGAGTCCTGTGTGAAAAAAGGTCCACAGGCATAATCCTTGGGTGGGATTCGAACCTGCGACCTTTGCTATTCTAGAGCAGATATCATACCACGAGACCACCGAGACTGCCCAGTGGCTAGAGGCAGTTGGTATCCTATATATTAGCAGCAGGAACTGCAACAATTTAATAGATGTTAAATTTGCACCGGGGACAAAGAATATTGTTTTTAAAAACTACGTTTTCAAGCAGGAATTTTTTTTTCACAAGATTCAACGCTCAAAGGAGCTCAATGTGAAAATAACATTGAATTCTTTGCCAGTAAATACTTTTCATTTACAAATGGCAGGGGTATCCCAAAATATATTTAATCCCTTCTCACACTGGCTGAGTTTTTCCCGGGAAATTCCCAGGAAAATTGACTCATCCTTTCCGCACTTGAACTGCTAACCCTTGCAAATTCCTTTTGGGGAAAAGCCATTTCCTGTGAAGTAGCTACCCTTGCTTGGGAGGGTATACAAGGTGCTGCCGAGCATCTAGAAGCCACTGATAGACACACAAGGGCAAACCCCTTCACTTCGCCGTAAGTGTAACTGGGATCATTTACCGCTTGACGTTCAATCCGAAGGAAGAAGCAGTAACGGTTAAAGAGCAATATGAACGATGTATTTTAAAGGCCCTGTACACTATTGGTAAGATCGAAAAACACAATGTTCACCTATTCACACATAACTTACATGATTTAAAGTAAGTAATGGTAGAAAGGGTTCCTTTAAACATTTCTGCCTAAAATTCTATCGTTTCTGAGAAACGAGTAAAACAATAGTAATTATCGCGCGATAATTTGAAAAAACAGAAAACACTAAGATCTCTTTTCACTATTTTCTCGTGACCTCGATGACCAATTGAGCTCAAACTTTCACAGGTTTGTTTGTTCATGCATATGTTTAATCACACAAAATGTGGACACTGATTTTGAGCTGTTACCAAAAGTGTACAATACCTTTAAGCAACAAGAAACATTTTGCCTTCTTTATGATGTATCTACAAACTAAACTCAACAGAAAAAACTAGTATTGGGAGGTTAGAATGAAGAATACTTTGGAAATAAAAATGTGTCTCATGTGAGAGAATTTCGATGATTTTTCTAAGAACTTCCTGCATATTGACCGCTGGTGGTGCTGTGTGAAAAAGCTTTACGAATGACAACAGGCCGTGGAAACGACTGACGATTGCACTTTGACCTGGCATGCTTAGATGCAGTGGTTGGCCTGGTCGTCGTTCTGTTTGGGCGGTGGAACAACTTGTACGAACTTGGGTTCGGCACCGCGGACTTGGATCTGCATCTGTCGTCGCTGCTGACATTGGGCTTGTCTTCAGGTGGGCTGACATCATCAGAATCACTATCATGTGAACTGGAGGAATACAGCTGTTCCTCCACACTGCTGTGTTCCTCCAAGAAGTCATCCTTAACAGAAAATCTGCCATAATTTCTGCAAGTTCTCAGTGCGTCCTGTTTCAAAAAACACTCGCATGAACGGATGTGTACCACACTTACATACTGTGCATACATACGTTGTGTCATTGTATACAAGTAGTAATGTATCTATACAGACAGCAGGCGGGAGATCAAAGCGTTTCCACTTCTCTACGTCATCAATACCAGCAAAGGGGGATTAACATCAGATGCCCACCCAGTCTCAGGGATCTCATCGTCCAGGCAGAAGTCCCCCCCCCCCCCCATTAATGATGATGTTAATCCCCCTTTGCCACAGGGTAATATTAGGTGTTCCAACACATCAAAATGCATCGTTTGTAGACAACACATCAGGGAATCTGACTCCTTTACCAGCCATACTGGTGGTACCACCCATAAGACAAGGGGTCATGTCACCTGCACCACAACTAATCTAATCTATCTAATATCTTGCAGAGTTTGTGGTGTTCAATATATAGGTGAAACAAGAACTACACTGAAGAGGCGTTTCTACGGCCACAGATTCACAGTCAACACCAAAAGGCTGGATACACCTGTTGGACACAACTTCAATCTTCCTAACCACTCCATTTTTTACATGAATTTACCATGTTTACAGGGCATTGAGGCACTAGGTAACTCCAGAGAGACTGTCCGTCTGAGTAGGGAGAAATTTTGGATAAGACGCATAAAGACCATTCAGCCCCATGGTTTGAACATCCAAGAACATGAAGAAGGAAATGACTAATAACCTTTTGTCTTTGCCTTCTCCCTTTCCCCCACAGATATCCATATTTTTAGTCTGCCCTATTAACTAATTATTTACTTTTCTTCCAACCATCCATTTTGTCCTTCTTGTGGTCAAGCCATCCCCTTCCCTCCAAACCCCCCTTATGTCTCCATAATCCCTGCTCTTTCTGAATGCTTCATGCTTTTCTCTTTCCACTCTCTCTATTCATGTATTTCCACTTGACTGCTCTTGTCACCCTTGTATGCATGTATGTGTGTTGTCTTGTCATTTAGCCTTCGAGAAAGACTCTGCTAGGGTCGAAACGTCAGGCCACTAACTAATTTTTAAAATTTTAACAGATGATGCTGTTTCAAAGCAAAACACAAACAAAACTTTTGCACATGCCATGGACAATGCACAAAACACATTTATGATGCACAATTGTTTGGACACGGCTGCTGGATGTGAGATAATGTTGGGATCCAGACAATAATTCATGATAAGGTTCTGATTAAAGGCCCTGTACACTATTGGTAAGATCGAAAAACACAAATGTTCACAGATTCACACATAACTTACATGATTTAAAGTAAGAAAGGGTAGAAAGTGTTCCTCAAAATATTTCTGCCTGAAATGCTATCGTTTCTGAGAAATGAATAAAACAATAGTTTTTATCGCGCGCGATAATAAACTCGATGTTTGAAAAACAGAAGACACATAAGGTCTCTTTTCACTATTTTCTCGTGACTTCGATGACCAATTGAGCTCAAATTTTCACAGGTTTGTTATTTCATGTATCTGGTTAATCACACAAATTATGAACTTTGTTTGCGACTGTTTTGTCAGCTCTACCAATCCTGTATAATACCTTTAACGACCATTCATCATTGACAGATTTTTGTTTTTGTACAATACCTTAAATGAAAGCTGATAACTTTCTTGAATCCTTTCATAAAGATTTTTCAAATTTAATTCAAATTTTGGGGGTCAAATCTACTGAAACTCAGACCTAGCATCTTTAAGATAAATGTAAATTGATGAAACACTGATAAAACATGAATAAATATCAGTTAAAACAAATAATTAATTCATCAATTCATTAATATTTATTTGAAAAATAATCAGTATTTAATAAAAGGATAAATGGACCAGGCAAATAAAAACCAGTCATTTACAATCAAGAGATCCATCAGTTAATCAGTCACTTATTCAAAAAATCCAAAGAACAAACAACAAACAAACAAACAAACAAACAAACAAACAAACAAAAACAAACAACCCCAGTTAAGAAGACGAAGACAAAAAAAGTGCCAAAAACAAAAAGGGAAAAAACCCACAATAAGTCAAAAAAAAGTACAAGTCCAGCCCTCATTGATATTAATAATATCTCAAACTCAGATAAGATTAAATCTTCCCTGCAGGCTTCCCTTCAAAATCTAGGTCACCTTTATAGAGTTACAGTAACACAGTCGCAACATCAACAATACCCCCCCCCCTCCCAATAAACCTATCAACTTCTACAACGTGATAAAACTCAATCCCTTGTCAATCAGCACGATAGTTCGCTATTTAGAAACACACACAAACACAATAGCAGGCAAGCCTGTTGCGTAGATATAGGATTTTATTCATTACAATTTTTTTTTTCGGTGAGGGTAACCCACGCGGGGAATCTGGTCTGCAGTAATCTCCCTCCTCAGGCGGACTTATCGCAGGAGAAACACCGTGTAGACGCACTAAAATAAACAAACGCTATCTGCTCGCTGCGGAAAAACCAGGTGCAAACGGCGAAAAAGATAATTGATTTTCTTTTTGTTGGGTGGGGAGCAACATCATGAAATATTAAGGAGTTCAGAGATTTGTGGATTGCAATCGGGGAATTCAGGGAGGTATTGAATAGCAATTGAGTGACTGTCACTCGTTGGAAGACATTCACAATACTGCATTTAGAAGAAGTCAATTACATGCAATGATATACTTAAAAGTGGTCGAGCAATATACATATGAACTGGCAGTTTCAATCAATACTTGAACGGATGCCCTTCAACACACTTTTTCATTCAAATTTAATTACGTTGGAACAATAGTCAAATACAAAGATGATTTTTAAAAAACGAAAAACTTTTTTTCAGCAGTTGGTTTTTTTTCGTATTGTGCATTTTACTGATCAAAATGCTTCAAGCATGTTGATATGAACTTGAATTGGAATTTGATTTAACGTTCTAGTGTATCAAGCAACGGGTGGCATGAAGTGACACGTGACATCAAGTGGCAAGTGACAGGGAACAATGTTGTCCGGCAAATAATTTGCACACCAAAACATTTACACTGAACGTGTTTTGCGCACACACTGAATGCTAGTATTGAGTAGCAAACAAGATTTTTTTGAGTAACCACTGACACATTTTGTGCTGCATTTTGCTGCGCTAAACGAGTAAGTCGTTCACTGAGTGACATCATTTGTCATGTGACATCTAGGAGCAAGTCACATAAAGTGCCAGCAACACCAAGTGACAGGTGACATCCGTTGACAAGTGACATTAGGTGACAAAGTGATGAGTCTCACAGTATGAAATAAAATCAAAATTGAGTGTTAGGAAAAGGTTTTCGTCCACAAGGTCGAATTGCAGAAGGATTTCTCTCAGACTAAAAAGCTGTTTTTGATTTACGCCTGGTTGTCACCCCAAACTGTATGATGGCAACAATTGAAAAAATCTCACCAAAAAAGTGAATCTTACCCGTACCAAAATAACCACTCAACCCATTTCATTTGGAAATCCGACTGGATTACATCGAATTAGTTGAAATTGAGTTTAGTTTAAACTGGAATTGATTGGAATTGCAATACTCTAATTAGAATCTTCTACGTCCAATTATTTGCCAATTGAATACAAATGCATGTTATTTAAAGGAACATTACAGAATTGGTAAGAAAAAAAACTGTAAAATATACTTTTTGATCACAGATTTACATAAAACTTACAAGGTCTAGTGATGATGATAGTAGAAAACATCCCCTGAAATATTTCTGTCTGAAATACCATATTTGATGAGAAATGAACAAACTAATTTTCCGATTGGAGTTTATCGCTCAGTGAGCGTTTTATTCATTTGTTGAATCTATATGATTTCATGCAACTGTTAAATCGGTTTTTCACTATTTTCTCATGACCCAGATGGCCGATCGATCTCAAACTTCTACAGGTTTGTCAGTTTATGCATATGGTGGATTACATAAAGTGCTTTACACTGCCAGCAACTGTTGTTAGCAAAAACCAATTCTGTAATGTTCCTTTAAGTGGCTGTAGGAATGTTATAGTTGATACATTTCCATTGTATCCAACTGGTTTCTAGGCAAATTTGTACACCATGTATGCATACATGTATATTGAAGTTGTTTTAAGTCGCAATGAAACCATACTCCAATTGGTTTATTTTGTCCTTGGTCCAATTATGTCCTAAATGAAAAAAAAAAATCCATTGGAAGAAGTAATGTCCAATTCATTCGAACTAATAAGTGCCAAAATTGGAAATATATATATCCCAATAGTTCTAATTGGAAAACCAATTTGGAAATGAGTTGGATATTTGGGTAAGGGTTACAAGTAATAATTCTCTTTTCGTGGAATCTTTGATGACATTTAGTTCCAGCCATCTAGTTTTAAATCCATCATCTCCTTCTGGTTTGCACAAAATGATGCATGTAAGGCCTGTCTTCAAGTCTCAAGTTGTACAGATCAGAGCTGTAGTCAAGTTACTTAAAAAGAGCTCCAAGGTCGAATTCAGTTTTGTGTTGCACTCATTTTCCAATAGATAGGTCCTCATGAAAATGGTTAAAGAATAACAAGTCTCCAGCCTCACATTAAAAATGGTGTAAAATGTCTTTGTATCCAACACGCTTTCGGAGCAATATTTGAAACATGACATTATCGTCATCAAAAACAAATAGGTCTGTATGTATTCAAAAGTCGAATCCGAGTCACAAAAACCAGGACTCGAGTCCGAGTACCAGACACTCACTGCTACAAATTCAGCTTAATGATGGCAGACCTAACTGGTAGAAATATATCCTTGAAAAAGTGCGCAAATACTCAGAATCACATATTCATGGACAAACAAATTCCTAATATATTTTTGTTTGAATAAAGGGAGATTTGACTCACCATGGAATTTTGCTTTTGTGGAACATGTGCCTTTGAAGTATGCAATCTTCTGGACAGAAATAATGCCAGCTGTGGAATAAACAGATCGTCAGTTGAGAAAATAAGTCATTATGAATCTAGATAGCCATGGGACTACAGTCAAGAGAAAAACAAAATGGCGGAAATGCATATTAAACCAATTGATGCTTGGGAGGCCAGACTGGGTGACAACTCCCCCACCCAACCCCCACCCCCAAAAAGTAACCCATCTGAGTGTTCGACCCTACACCCACTCCCTGACCGGTAAGTAGTTCAAACAAAGCAGGTAGTGTAATAGGTCATTTGGTGCTAGATTTCGGGCATGGTGGTACCACCCCCTCTGTTGTGTCTTCATTATGTACATGGAATCTCAGGAATTCTGTCGAGTTTTTTAGGGGTGGGGTACTTCTGTAAAAGAGGAAAATGGGTGTTAAAGTACAGGACCCTTGGAGTGGGGGTCCCCTCTGCCCCAATTTCAGGCATGGTATATGGTAGGTTCAAATCCCATCAAATAAAGTGAAGTATTGGGTCTGCAAAATAACTTCATGTTTGTCAAGTAAGGGGGAAAAAATGATAAGAACTAAGAATAACGTACCACCGCATTTAGTTCTGGATTGACAACAGGCCTTCAAATCCAACTAGGTCTGAGGCATTGCGCCAGGTAAGAAAGCTGCGGCCATTTTGTTTGCTGTGATATGCATTTTGTGTTGGACTCACAGTGATGGCTGGTATGAAAGCAAACTGTACAAGTAACCCAAATAGAACCATTACATGTACATACAGGCAGCCATCACTGAGGTGAAAAAAAACGATGGAAATGATCGTGCACACCCCACGCACAACTCACAGCCATTGAGAGGTCATCCTTTTAACCCAGTGAGGGCGCTGTTTGAGCTTGTGATGCCACTACGCAAGGGGGGTCTATTGAGCCTGTTGTCACGGTGGGCAGAGTTTAATGGATGGGTCCATTCCTCACCTAGAATAGTCGGTAGAGTTGACGGCGTGCAGACTAGCCCCCTCTCTAGCTGCTTGGGATCAAACTGGGTGACGCACACCCCGACGCGGTCCCCCTGACAGGCAGATTGAACGGGCTGTCTGAACATCTGCATAGACTTCACTTTACGAGTTATCTTCAGAGCTGGTATCTCAACAGTCTAAAGGGAAAAGAGGTTTCGTTTACTCAACAGGAAGGACATTATTAAGCAATATTTAATTTTATTTTACCAAAATCAAAATCTAGCCATAAGCCAAAGCCTGCGATATTTTGGTGCAGCCCAGGTATTAGTTAATAAGCAGGACAGTTCCTTTCAGAACTAAGTCTACCGAATTCCGAAAATCTACTCCGCGGTAGTGCGGTAGTAGAACAACTAGCAAGACAAGTTCTCTAAAGAACAAAATCTACACAGCAAAGTAGATAATTATACACATGGTGTTACCGCAAACCAAATATACATTGATACCTCACTCATGCCATGCCTCAAAAACCAAAGCCTTAACTAGCTTTGTCAAACCAATATCAGTCCGACCCCAAGTTTTAAGGTGAATTACCATCTAGAGGATTACTACATGTAGGATGGCTGTATAAGGGTCAAAGGTCACTCAGTTGGTACTTCTCGTAGTATCAAGGCTTATCCTCAACTTTTTCAGAGCCCAGGGTGCAAGAACTGGTTTGTTTTTTACTAGTCCAGCAGCTTTTTCACCGGTTCACATCTCACAGGTTCCTGATAACAGTCTTTTTTTATGGGACTTGAACATGTGCGTTTGTTTTGTACGCACAGCTCTGGCAGTTTGTAACTAGTTATGGGACACAATGAACTAGCCAGCTGGACCACTTGGTGAGAATTATTAAACCCCCAAGGTTTTATAGCTGGACTTTGGCCAGGGTACCACTGTTATGAGAGAATGCATGATTTCTGAACTAAATGCTTAGTATCTCTTGACCAGTGGTGTAACCAGCGGGGGAGATGGGGGTCAGAGTTTTGGAGGCCCCCCCCCTTCGCTCAGAACTCTTGTCCAACACACACCTCTAGCCCCCCAAAATAAGAAAATACAGAAGTGAATAGTTTGATAATCAAAAGCCTCCCAAAATGATATCGTTGCCCCTGCTTCCCCTCCCCCCCCCCAATTGAAAATGTCTAATTACGCTACTCTACAGTCACCCACACCAAGTGAGACACTCACATCATTGACTGCGATTTGACCTCTAAGCAGGGTACCAGTCATCACCGTTCCTTGGCCCCTGATGGAGAAGCAGTGATCGACGGCGTACAGCATTGGTCCTGACGAATCCCGACTGGGTAGATACGACCGACGTTTCAGTTCCTGCCGATTCATACAATATTCAACCTGTTTAATATTCATGAACTTCCAACACTATCAAACAGTTTAAAGGGACACATTGCCTTTGGATGGGCGCTTTGGGCTATAAAAAGCATTTGTTATGAAATGAACATGATTGAAAAGATGTTTTAAATGTAGAATATAACTGTTCACACAAATATCCCTAAAAGTTGTGCAGTTTTCCTTTTACTTCGTGAATTAACACGGTCCGCCATTTTGTAGAACCAAATTTTTAGTACTCCACAAAATTACAGACCATGTTAGTTTACAAAGTAAAAGGAAAACCACACTAATTCAAGAGATATTTGTGTGAATCATTACATATTCTACTTTCAAAACATCTTTCGAGCTATATTCATTTTATAACAGATGCTTTTTATAGCCCAAAGCACCCAATGCAAAGGCAATGAGCACTTTAAAGCCAATGTACAGAATCTGTAACTATTGTTATATTACAAAAATTCAATTTTTCTTTTACGACCTACTATTGAGGCCTTCAAAGCCTTTAAGAAAGACTCAGTTAGTGTCGAAACATGAGGCCATTAACTTCTCTTTTTTCCATTTATACCATAGGTCATTTGGGTGGGTAAGCAGTGTGAACAAACTTAATTCTGTTTTCTTATAAAACAAGTTATTAGGTTTTAAACAGACAGCTCACTAAATGTAAAGTACATACAAGTGACAATTCATGGTTGTGCACAAAATCCTAAAATATACTATAAATTGTTTTGTTGTTGTCTTTAACTTAAATAAAAGGCCACCTATTTTGATGGATTTTTCACAGGTTGATTGTTGAATGCTGCTGTTACTAAAAAGGCCATGTCAGATTTGGCAACTACGGCTACAGCTACAACTGTTGCTGAGGGTGTTGCTAAGGACGTCCTGTACTTGAATGCATCATGATGCGGCGATCCAGCCGTAGCTGTAGCTGTAGCCATAGCCGCCAATAGCCCATATGCACAAGTATCATCTTAAAAAGATACCGCAGTGCATCTTGGGAGACCGGGTACAGTTAACCGGGTACAGTTAACCGGATACAGTTAACCGGGTACAGTTAACCGGTACAGTTAACCGGGTACAGTTAACCGGGTACAGTTAACCGGGTACAGTTAACCGGGTTACAGTGTATTAACCGGGTACAGTTAACCGGGTTACGGTAAGTTGTACAGAACCGGGTACAGTGTTTGTAAAAAACAAACAAGCAGGTGTTTGTAAATTTCACATGAGAAGTGCAGTATAATTTTCAAAACAACTACAGCAATGGCTCCTAAATAATTGTGACCTTCCAGTTTGGACTTTAAGCGAAGGTCAAATCGGTTCCATGGCTGTTTATATTTGTGAAGTTTTGCATGACCAAAAAAAAAATTACCAGTATTGTTATTTATTCCTTTGTGGTTCTTAAGTAATACATTTTTGAAAAGATTAAACTTTGATTTACATCTTTAATTAATGATGTCATAACCATGTGAGAAATTCCATTAATGTAAGCATTTGAAAAAATAGTAAAATAACGTAATTATACTCCTGTCACTGGATGGCGCCGCAACAGTGATGGCGCCACCAATTATATTTGTTAAAAGATTAGATGTAAGTATATAATTATTTCATTTCATTGCCGCACAAACACCTAATAAATCAAGCTGCCAAAGGTGGACGCCATGCTGTAGTTTACATGTATGAAGTATGCCAGGTTTCTTAGTTGCGTACCGCACTGCTTCAAAACCAGCCCGCCACGATGGTTGCAGGTGTTGCTTGCACTCGGATTTCACCCAGAATCCTTTGCGCGCGATCATGCGCAGTGGGACGTGCACATGGGCTATTCGGACACAGCATAACAGCTACAAGATGGGAAAAAGAACTAACATACATTCGACACATGGGCTAGTTCAGTGTTGAAAAGCATCCCTTTTCTAGATAAAATATGGACCGGTGAACAAAATGGCGGACTATAGTGAAATGACAAGTTAACTCAGGTCCTGCTTGCAAGTCATTATCAAATTTAAGGGTAACCTCAGAAAGCATCAATACTTAGTAAATCACCAAACCTTGAAGTTCCCTCACTGCCCTTTAAGGACAAACTGTCTTGCCAATTTATTAGGAGAACAAAGTATCAGGCCTGCCAATGCACACATACTGCACACACTTCTCACATTAACGAGCCATGTTTTATCCAAACCACTGATGTACATGTATTTATCCCTTTAACAGTTCCAAGGTGACTGTCCAACTGGCCACCATGTTGCCTCACACCATTCAATCACACGTCTGGTTTCCCCACTCCCCAGGGTCATATTTAATATATTTATGACACAAAGGCAGTGTTTTTTGCACTCATAGCCACCACAACAGGAAAAAAAGTTTCCGATGTAAAATTCACTGACCAAAAACACAGCTAGCTTCAGAGAGCAGCGTGAAGTTGAGTTTGAACTGGAAAATACTTCCTGGCATTATAGGCGTTTTTCCCCACCCCAAAAATAATAATGTCTTCAAACTATTAGGCAGTGCTTTGTGCAACAGGTCTGCGTAGTCGTTTGCCGAACATCGGTCAGCTAAGTCTAAATACCAACCCAAGCGTGCAAAAGCTGCATGCGCGCCACCATTGCTGGGACGCTGTCAGCGCAAGGTTTTGGAGAAAAAAAAAACATAGAAAACCAATGTCTTTTAGTATAGTTGTCCTATCAGGTAAATTGTGTCAATCGTTGAGAAAGACACCTAATTCACATAAAAAGTTAAAAAGACGACGGTTTTTCCATGTCTTTGAGTACAAAACCTTGCGCTGCCAGCGTACCAGCAATTGCAGTGAGGCCAGCAGCACCTTTGCGCGTCCGGGCTGAAGAAGATCAGTCTATATAGCAATGATTGCAAAGCAGTGGTCTCTACTTGCGCATAAAAACAAACAAAGTACACCCACAACGACAAGCCTTGATTGGCTTTCCCAAGAGCCTGTGTGTAAACTACTCTATCGGGACACTGCCAGGCATGCAGTACATATCATCTCTATAGCGTTGAGGGGGAAACCAATTCTTAATTCGTCATCATCGTTCATAATGAAAAATGACAAGGTGTTACTTCATTAGGTTGGTAACTCTTCACTCAATTGTCCTGACGTCATTCATGAAAATAAGATTTGTTGAAGAGAAGGCACTCTTCACTTGGACAATTAGAGAAATTTAGGTCGTGAGCAAATCATTATTTATAAGGAAATTACAGAGTAGGCGAGGAGGTCTTAAACGGCTGTTTAAAACCGGCAGGGCCGGTCGTGGCCGTGTGATAAAAGACTAAGACGAAGTTGAGGTCCTTATTGCATGGCCACGACCCTGCAAGGTTTTAAACGGCTGTTTAAGACCGAGTCACAACTCTTTTATTCCCATTCATAAATGCCCTTTTTTGTTAAAAAGCATAATAATGCAGGAAAATTTGTAAAACTTTTCCTTTCAGGCCTAACATTTAATTTCCTGTTAAGGCCTCAGGCTCCGTTTTATGAAGGGTCAATTTGCATGCGACGCTCAACAATGTGCATACGCGCGCGTACTAATTGGTTTGAGTATCAGTATTGCATTGATTGCGGTATGTGTAAATTAGCGAGCTGGTAAGCTCGTACGCCAACACGCATATGGCTCCAGTTATGTCTTTATCAGCTGTTTATTAAAAACTGGTCTTAAACAGTCTTGTGACCACATCTCAACCAATAAGACTGCCCAAACTAACTGGGGATTTTTTGAATGCAAAATGAGAACTAGAATTTGTGTTTTAAATGGCACTGCTACTACAAGTTTCATCCCCCCCCAAAAAAAAATAAACAAAATAAAATAAAAATAAAATAAAATAAAATTATAAATAAATAAAAGTTGATTTATCCAAAACTTCCACAGTGGGTTGGAATTGAAAGCTGGTAGTTGAGCCATCAAAACTTGGGTTTGATTTCACAATCTACTTCTCAGTGCCCTCAACCCCTCAGTCAAACTAATTATCACTAATTATTCTCCCACAACCAGAAGTACAGTTTGAATCTAAAAAGAAAGAAAAAAAAAAAGGTAAAAAAAAAGAGGGAAAAAAAGAGAGAGGAGAAAAAAAGTTGTATCTTCTTTCCCAATCCAAAAGTATTTTTAGGTTTTCAATGAATTTGCCAGATGGGATACAGAGTTCAATAATCTTCAATCCGTGAGTGCAACTGTTACAATATCTCAGGGGAAGCTAAACCCGATCCCACGGAGCGTGACATATGGCCAGCCGCACCAAAGTCACCCCTTGTACTTTCTCACAATTGCACTATTTTCCCCCCATTGATGCAACTTGTATTTTTAGAAGGACACAATAAATCGTCTCTATTTTCAACAATGTTCATAATATCGATTCACACTGGCCGTGCATAACCCGAAATTGATTTCTTTTATTCTCAAATCAGCTCCCTGTAGATGAAGCACGTTTTGGCTATGTGTTACCCCACAATAAAATAAAAAAGTGCTACCCTTTGCCCCCCGTAGCCACCAAAAGAGGGCTTCCGAAATCCCCATGTCATATGGAGTCAAGTAACAACCGGGTGAACATCACAAATTGGCAAAAGGATCATGTTACCCACTTATCCGCCCATTCAGTTTTTCAAACTTGGAAACAATTTTAAAAAGACATTCAACTGCAACCCCCACCCCCTCTCCAGCCCCCGCCCGTTCAATGAGAGGGAATAAGAATGATAATGTTATCATTTTTTATTGAAAAATGCTTTCCATGTCACATAGACATCACAAAGCGCTGTAAATTCAATAACCAAAACTAAAGTAAGAGGAAAGACAACTTTACTTCAACACCCTTGAGTTGTTAATGAATTGTTTTGAAAAGCTCAGACAATCATCACTGAATTTGCATAAGGGCATGGGCAGTGATTAGGGCCATAACAAATTATGGCTTGGTTGGTTATCCGTTTACAACAGCCACTTATGGCTTGGTTGGTAATCCGTTTGCAAAAGCCACTTATGGCTTGGTTGGAAATCCGCTTGCACCAACCACTCATGGTTTGGTTGGTAATCCGTTTGCAACAGCCACTTATAGCTTGGTTGGTAACCCGTTTGCAACAACCACTTATGGCTTGGTTGAAAATCCGCTTGCAACAACCAATTATGGCTTGGTTGGTAATTCATTTGCAACAGCCACTTATAGTTTGGTTGGTAATCTGCTTGCAACAACAACTTATGGCTTGGTTGGTAATCTGTTTGCAACAACCACTTATGGCTTGGTTGGTAATCCGCTTGCAACAACCACTTATAGGTTGATTGGTAATCCGTTTGCAACAACCACTTATAGGTTGGTTGGTAATCCGTTTGCAACAACCACTTATAGGTTAGTTGGTAATCCGTTTGCAACAACCACTTATAGGTTGGTTGGTAATCCGTTTGCAACAACCACTTATAGGTTAGTTGGTAATCCGTTTGCAACAACCACTTATGGCTTGGTTGGTAATCCGTTTGCAACAACCACTTATGGCTTGGTTGGTAATCCGTTTGCAACAACCACTTATAGGTTGGTTGGTAATCCGTTTGCAACAACCACTTATGGCTTGGTTGGTAATCCGTTTGCAACAACCACTTATAGGTTGGTTGGTAATCCGTTTGCAACAACCACTTATGGCTTGGTTGGTAATCCGTTTGCAATGACCACTTATGGCTTGGTTGGTAATCCGTTTGCAACATTACCACTTATGGCTTGATTGGTAATCCGTTTGCAACAACCACTTATAGGTTGGTTGGTAATCCGTTTGCAACAACCACTTATAGGTTGGTTGGTAATCCGTTTGCAACAACCACTTATAGGTTAGTTGGTAATCCGTTTGCAACAACCACTTATGGCTTGGTTGGTAATTCGTTTGCAACAGCTACTTCCTCTTTTCTTTTATTTGCCAGAGTGAACATTTTTTGGTGGGAAAATACAAGTTTGTATTCCGTACTCGTTGCATTCTTGTTTTTATTAAGGTGATGGAACATCTTGAAGGGGCGCGGGGGAGGGGGTTTAAGGGGACATTTGTGTCTTTCTCTCTTAAGGGTCAGGGTCTGGTACAAATAAGAGAATGAGTGTTTCATAATCCCTGGACTTCCAACATCTTCCTTGTAACTTCTTTGATTTCCATATTTCCTTGTCAGCTAGACTGGGAATCCACATGTGATAAGGCCATGTCACACGAGGCAATTTACAGGCAATATTAGCTCCAGGCAATCTCCAACGAGGAAATTCATTCACAGTTCAGTTTTCTCATTATTTTCTTTGGGATAGTGGTTTAAAGCCAGAAGAATGTCTCTTGTGCTGGCGAAGTGTTCCTTGTGCTTGCAGTGCATGTGGTTGCCCGCCGAGTTGCTGAAAATTACCTTGTGACATGGCCTTTGCATTAAAGGTATTCTACAGGATTGGTAAGGAAACAAAACATCACGGTTTAATTCTAGTCCGAAAGCTTACTCATTTTGAAATTCACAATAGGACCAATTTTTGTGTGAAATATTTCCCTCTGAAATGAAGTCCTAATCGAGAAAACTGTATCTGAAAACACACAGCTGATTTCGGTTGTTACAACCAAATTATTGAGGACAGTGTGTTTACATGCTGAAAATTGTGCATGGTTTTTTACTATTTTCTCCTGACTCACACAACGGATTGAGCCCAAATTTTCACAGGTTTATTGTTTCATGTATGCGGTTGATCGCATGAAGACTGTCTGCAACTATTTTGTTGACTCTGCTGATCCTGTATAATACCTTTAAGTGTACAGCAATGTGCATAGCGTGCAACAAAAGAAAATGCACCTCCATGTATCTGTGTAAACTTGATGCACACAACGTCACAAGAGAAGGGCTCCCTCAAATACGACGACATACCAACAATAAAGGGCCCCACTCCCACACACACACTGTCAGTGTGCTGTGCATATACAGCTGTGTATTTTCATTGTTTCATCACCTTTTGAACCCTAAAATGGCGGCAGGATGACCTCAATGTGTAAGTTTTATTGCAAAACCAGGGCCCAATTTCATAGAGCTGCTTAGCACAAAAATTTGCTTAGCATGAGATTTTTGCCTCGATAAAAACAGGATTACCAGCCAAATTTCCATGTAATTTTCAGGATTTAAAGCAAACAACAGCTGAATACCATTAACAAGCAATATGCAACAAATGGAAATTTGGTTGGTAATCCTGTTTTTATCAAGGAAGAAATTTTATGCAGCTCTATGAAATTGGGCCCTGTTCACAATGAGCTTGTTCCGAGTGGAGCATTTTCAACAGATGGCGAATCACAAACAACATGGACAGACATATTGACTCTCAGGACACACTAATTCTTCCTTGAAGCTTAATGATAGGATAAATGCCGACAAAAATCGGTCGGTGCAAAGTGCATCTACTCGCTAACTCACCGCCCAGGGCCTGGTTTCACAAAGCACTGCGATGCGTCACAACGCAAGATACGACGCGTTACACATCGTATGTTGCGATGCGTTGTGTGAAAACAATTTCTCCATACTTACGATGCATTGAATGCAGGGTAAGTTCCTTGACAACGAGGGTGAACACGTCGCAAGATACGATGACCCAAAGGGTCGTTTTAGGATGCGACATTTAATTTGATAATGCGTATATGTGTTCGAAATGGCATTGATGTTGCTCTAAAATTGCGAAGCCGTGAGAGCGTTGAGAAGAGAGAGGCTCTTTAGGGCTCGAATTTGGGGGAAAAATCCACAAGACCACAGGACTTGTATCTCAAAATTTTTACTGGACCAGAAATGATTTTACAAGACCAGATTCAAACTGAGAAAAGACTCCCTTGCACAGTTTAACTTGCATTTAATCGAACAAGCACTAAGACATATATAAGAGAAGATTTACCTCATTTGTCTTTAAGGATATTAAAGTATATTTCAAATCACTACTCAAAGTCAACATTTGAACATAATTAGTTTCTGTTCAAGATATTAAGCACAACAAGTAGCTAAGCACAACAAAATTATGCTTACCGGAGTAAGGTTACCAGCCAAACTACCACGTCACGTGTACAATTTGTGACTGGTGTCCCGCTTATTTCTGCTTAGCAGACACTTGTTAAGCAATATTTTCCGCTTAAGCAGCTCTATGAAATTGGGCCCTGCAACCAGGCCCCAGATTGTCTTCATCACAGATACTCAAACGTGCCTTGTAACCTACTGAGACGGGGCATTTTCCTGAAAACCCAATCCACATGCACGGCTCCAGTCCGAGAATCATCAAAACAGGGTTTACAGAGGTGAAAGGCAGGAAAGAAACCACTGAGCCAATCTGACCACCCTTAAATGACACTTCTTCATTCAAGTATTTTCCATTGACTGTTGCATTTGAATTGATCGCCAGATTAATAATAATATAATAATGAGTAATAATATAATAATAGTGGCTTCTTATATAGCGCTCATATCCGTCACTCAGTGACGCTCAAGGCGCTTCAACATTCAGTATTTTCCTGCAAGGTATATATGTGGAGCTACTTTTTGAAGTTTGAGACCTATTCCTTTACATAGCACAATGTAATGGTTTACACGGTGCTGTGGCGCAATATGCAGCCAATCAAACCAGGAACACCGGGGCGAACCCCTTCTCTTTTCGATAAGTGCACTTGGTTCTTTTACGTGCATTACACAACACACGAGACCAACGGCTTTACGTCCCATCCGAAGGACGAAGCAATAATGGCTAAGTGTCTTGCTTAAGGACACAAGTGTCACGACTGGGACTTGAACCCACACTCTGCTGAACAGAAACTGTAAGTAACCCTTGATCCTTTCTAACGGTCATAGCCCGAAGTGGCTCTTAGGTCCAAGGGATGTGACAAAAAGCGACAATTATCGCGACAACAGACAGACACTAATAAATACTTAGCGCCTAATACTTACCTCAATCAATGCATCGACACCATCAGCTTGGGAGTCAGCGTTTTCTGGTCCACCGGGCTTAGCCGCCACAGCAACGACGGGACTGTTTGCAAACTTTGTGTTCTCCAGAGTCTTCAACATCCTCTTCGTCATCTGAAATGGGTAGGATGAGCTTTTTACATGCCAGATTCGTTGGTAAAGGGTGCCCAAATTTGAAAAAACAAAACAAACTGGGGGTCAAAAAGTGAAAATAACGGGTGACTAAATTCAGAACAGAAGTCAAAGGACACTCTGATGTCACTCTTGCCAACAAGACAAGACGGGTGAAGGGATTGTTGGTGGGAGGGGGGTAGGAAAGATGAGGGGATAACAGGGGAACAATTTCTATGTCGTGTATAAACGGTAAATAGTAAAGTTGAAATCACTGGAGAATTCCCATCCAGTTTAGCCTGCCTCCTGAGTTCCAGTGTGGCTCGAACAGCTCTTTGGTCAATCACTTCTTGAAGGCAGGGTATAGATTCGGTAATTGTCAAAGACCGATATCCTCACTTAGTGTATCCCAACATATGCATAAAATAACAAACCTGTGTAAAATTTGGGCTGGATTGGTCATCAAAGTTGCAAGAAAAATAATGGAAGAAAAAACACCCTTGTTGCATAGAATTAAGTGCTTTCAGATGCCTGTCAGATTCAAATTTGGGGGTGAAAAATTACCTCTTTCTCTAAAACTATACATTCTAGCAATGTTTTATAATATCAAAAGCTCTCCTGTGCTCTTTACCAAGTAACTTTTATGGTCATTAATTTTTGGAGTAGGGTAAACTGGGGTAAAAACGCCCGTTTTTTAAGTTTTAGTTAAATATCTCAGAACTTCTTGGAGACACAGAGAAATTAATGTGTGGTTTTATCCATTACATATCTCCTCTATTGTGTGCAAATATAAAATTATAGTCACTATGTTGAAAAAGTGAAATTTTCCACCCTTTTTGGATGGAAGTTTGGCGGGCGTTTTTACCCGGGTCTCGGGGTAAAAACGCCCGCCCGCCCAGAGGTCGCTATATGACAGGTTTCTTTTGTAATGGAATCATATTTATTAAATTAATTCAATATTGAGGGATACTACATTAACTGCAAACAACTTTTCAAACACAGTTGGTTCATTATAACTACAAACTCAATCATTTTAAACCGATAACTTTATGTGGTATGTTGAAACATTAGCATTCATAATTCACGCACAATAAACTTGAACACTTATTTTATGTACCAACTTAGAAAGGTCTAAGGTTAACTCCAGCAAGGCTTCATTGGTCTGAGGAAATCATCCCAGAAGCTCCTGGTGCTGATTTCACAAAGCACTAAGATTCATCTTAAGATGAGTTGTCAGTAATACCACAGTGATTTTTAGTGTGACATCACACCTAGCTTAGCAAGTAAGATGTGCAATTAAGCTCGCGAATGTACATTGACGGTAAGAGAGAGATTTTGTCACATGACGGCAGTGGGATGACTATTGACTACACAACACACATAAACAGGAATAGGCCTACTGGTGTAACAGAAACAGTCAATTGGAAAGAGATGAGAGCACACAGGACACCAAGAGATGAACAACGAAGAGGGTGACAAGGGGGGGGGGGTAGAGGGAAGGAGCTGGTATGACCACAAGAGGTTGGAAACACAAAACACAATACCAAAGGTGGGAAGGGGTTAGTTAGTTAATGAGGCAGACTAAAAATGTGTATATCTGTGGGGATAAGGAGAAGGCAAAGACAAAAGGTTATTAGCCGTTTCTTTTTGGATGTTCAGACCAATGGGGTTGAATGATCTGGATGCACTTTATCCACAGTTTCTCCCTACTCAGGCGAACAGTTTCTCTGTTGTTACCTAGTGCCTTAATGCCCTGTGAAATCATGGCAGAAACAGTCCTATTCATGAAGTTATAATATTTAGGCCCAATCATTCAACATAATCTTTTAATGCCGTTTGCAGTGGTACTTAGCATGAAGGAAAGTTATTTGTGAAAAAAATCAAATACGTCACAATAAACTTTGCAAATTTTAATTGAACCTTAACCTAATTGATCAAACCTGAATAAAAAAATATAAGAAATACACAGTTTTATATATAATAGGCTTCTAATAGTGAATATAAATTTAAAATATGGCTGTTAGTTACTAATATTGAGGTTTTTTTGAAGATTAATGAGGCTTTAATGGAGTTCGATGTTAAGGATGCTACTGGGCGTTTTTACCCCGAGGTACTTGATTTATCCTGGGGTAAAAACGCCCACTTACAAAACAATGTTAAGCAAATATTAAAATTGATTTTAATATTTTGATCATTTATTATTGTGCAGTTAACCCATCTTAACAAATATCAACTAAAAAATAATAAAAAAATAAAACAATGTGCTGTTTTTATTTTATTTTAAGTGAAATACGTTAAACCTTCGACAGTCATTTTTCAAAACTTTTTTTTCCGAATTTTTTTTAACAGCACCTATGCACCCTTAAAATATGTTAATGAGTTTAATTATTCTTTTCATGTTTTTTGCCATGCATAGTACCTATTAGAAATATATTTCATTTAGTAATTCTATGTGTCTTTTTTTACTAGCAATGGAAACAAGTCAAGTGGGCGTTTTTACCCCAGTTTACCCTAATTACCAAAAGGTATATCCTGCCATTAAAACCAACAATTACAAACTGGCTCCCTCCCTCTCCCAACAACAATTTGAGAAATTCGGACAAACTCTGTTCAATTAAGTGCAGGGCAAACAGTTGCAAAAAGTGAGCTTCAAAAAAAAAAAATTAATATATAAATATAAATTTAATTGATTTACACACTTTTGAATGTGATTATCAACAGACACTGTATTCCATAGATGTAGTACATGCATCAAGGATAAAGAAAATTATAATTCAGTGCTTTCCTGAGCCATTCAGGGGAAGAAAAAAAACTTCAAGAGACCTCAGGCATACTGCTCGGCTGGGATTCAAACCCACGACCCAACTATTCCAGAGAAGATGTCTTACCACTAGACCACTAAGCGTGCCCGGTGAGAGGCCAGTTTGAATAGCATTTTAAAAATCGGCAGCTGGGTACCCGACAACGATTTCATGGATGACAAAATTGCATCTGAGTTAAAGATACCTCACTCATCATACGGGAAATAATTATTTTTTTTTTTTTAAATCATAATTTCCACATCAACTCAGGAGTTGAACAAATTTTGAGCTGTGCTCCCTTTCTTCATTTTCATAGTTGATACAAAACTGGACGATGCAATCTCAATGACATGTAAGATTTCCTGTTTTCTCCTATTGCGCTGTTTTACAAATCATGCCTGCAGGAAGTCCACGCTCTGTGGCTCTTTTGTAAACATGTGATGTCACAGGTCACATGGTCTATAACTCAATGCTTTACCGAGTCTGGAAAACTTTCCAGAGTCTTGCGGGGGGGGGGGAAAACAATCCATAGGCATACTACTCGGGTGGGATTCGAACCCTCAACCCCCGCAAAAAATAAAAATAGTAATAATAATAATAATAATAATAATAATAATAATAATAATAATGAAGGCATTTATATAGCGCCAAAATCCGCCTAAAAAGACGCTCAAAGCGCTTTACATATATATAAAGATATAAAATAAGCCAATAAGCAAACCGAAAAAGAATACTACTTAAAGGAACATTACAGAATTGGTTTTGCTAACAAAACAGTTGCTGGCAGCGTAAGCACTTTATGTAATCCACCATATACATAAACTGACAAACCTGTAGATGTTTGAGATCGATCGGCCATCTGGGTCACGAGAAAATAGTGAAAAACTGATTACACGTTTGCATGAAATCATATAGATTCAAAAAATGAATAAAATGCTCACTGAGCGATAAACTCCAATCGGAAAATTAGTTTATTCATTTCTCATCAAATATTTCAAGGGATGTTTTCTACCATCATCATCATTAGACCGTGTAAGTTTTATGTAAATCTGTGAACAAAAGTATATTTTACAAGTTTTTTTCTTACCAATTCTGTAATGTTCCTTTAAAAATACAACAAAAGGTATTAAAAAGAAGTGCTAAAATTGGGGAGAGGTTTCCAGCACATGCACCCTCAGCATCTGGCCATAAGCAAATAATATAAAAAATAACAGTGGTAATGCACCAAGAACCAGCAATAAACTGATTGCACAATGAAGCCAGGGTAATTGACTGAAACAAATATTAATTTAAGATAAATAAACAACAAAAACACTTAAAGTACAACAAAAGGTATTAAAAAGAAGCGCTAAAAATGGGGATAGGTTTCCAGCACATGCACCTCAGCATCTGGCCATAAACAATTTATTTAAAAAATAACAGTGGTAATGCACAAAGAACCAGTAATAAACTGATTGCATAATGCTTTACTAATAGACACTTTACTATAAAATATTATATAAATCATTATTATATAAATTATTATATAAATTATTATATAAAACATTATATAAATTATCATATAAATTGTTATATAAATTATTATATAAATTATTATATAAAATATTATATAAAATTATTATATAAAATATTATATAAATTATTATATAAATTATTGTATAAATTATTATATAAATTATTATATAAAATACTGTTCAAGCTGACCTGATACCTTCTTCTTGTAGGGGCAAGGCAGTTTTTCCTTCGTGAAAGCACCTCTATGAGGGAAATTTACATTTCTACTGGGTAGAAGGTTTCAAGGGGCACCAAGGCAATGACCAGGAGCATGAAGGCATTTGCCTCTCCGTTGCCTCCATGAAGTATCAGGCCTGATCAAGTATATGACAGCATGCCTCATCAAAATGCACAATACAAAATGAAAATTAAATAAATATCCTTCATTCATTGAATTCAACATGACAACTTACAGAAAACAATAATAATAAAACAAAATTTCAGATTGATGACTGAAGTGCGTGTCACATTCACAGACAGACGATCGGCAAACGACCCCAGGCCACTGTTTAGTTAATCACTTGTCAGACCTCGAAGCCACTATTAATACGGGACGGTGAAAGAAAAACGACTATTCTCTCCAAGCTACTGGCAAGAGTGACAGCATGGCCAGTTAATGTGGCTTATTTTTCTGCGTAGAATTCTTGAACTTACAAGTTTTTTGTGTGTTTTTTTTTGTTTTCAATTTTGAAAAACTTTGTCATGTTGTTCCTGTCAAGAAAATATTTAGAGTTGAGGAATGATAAGGATTTTTTGGGGGGGACCACCACAAAATTACATCTTTCAATCTCAAAGTTGACTTTTTATAAGCTATGGTAGTGATATGGAATTATTAGAGGATTGAATATTGCAATTAAACTCACTGACTGGCCTTACACAAGTGCATAAGCACCAGCGTGTGTTTATCTTAAAAACAAAAATTTAAAAAACTTTATTCTTGAAGGAAAATAGTAACTAAGAAAAGAGTAAAAATCAACGACTTGTGGATTAGTAGATCAGCCAGAAACTGATCAAAGAGGAGTGAGAAGCAGAAGAAATAAAGTAGTTATTGCCAGCTTAAATTGTAAGCCTCTGGCTTAATGTAACGTTATTGTGTATCTCTGGCTTAATTGAATGACAACCCCTTCCCCTTTGCAAGAAGAACATTTCTACACTTGCACCAGATGGCCTTATCTGTACACTATAACAAAAAAGTGGCAATACTTCTGTGAAACACTGGCACCTGCAAGAAAACTGTTCCCCAATGCTCTGTCCTTATTTTTTTACTTGCTATATCAAATTTGCACATATTGACCCAGGCATAAAAGTTGAGACAAATGACAAACATTTCTTTTTAACGGAGGGAGAACGCGACCGGCCAACTTGCCAATTTGCAAGTTTGATTTGAATGATGTCACTCAGGTTTGATGCCTTGTTCAGTCACACGTGAATGTTCAACTTGAATTCCTCAGACTACATGTACATCCAGTGTTTCTGTGTCACACAGGACCTTTCCAAATCCACGGCTTCGGCTCTGGATTGGGCTTCAGGCCAAGTTTTCTTGTCTGAAACCCTGACCGCAAAGCATGTGTAAGTTAAAATAATTGAGGGAGCCTAGCTAGCCGAAGCCGTGAATTCGAAAAGGGCCATAGTTAAGGGCCAAGTTTTTGTATAGTTACGTAAGAGACAACAAACACAGACACAATTCTCAATGACAATGTGCGGCACAGAGGTACCAGTCTTTGCTGATCTGGTGGTAGACTGGTCCCCTGCAAGGATTAAGAGAAGTGCTCATCTTATAAACCAAATGGGTTCATTGAATTGATGCATTACTCCCAAACTTATACTACGCATGAGTGTGGTGCATACACACCCAGTGTTATGGCAGGCAAGGTCAAAGGTACATCTGGCAGTAACCAGTATCTTCTTAAGGCTGATGTCGTGGCCGAGTGGTTAAGAGCATCGGATTCAAGTTCTGGTGGTCGAGTCATCGGGGTGTGGGTTCGAATCCCGGTCGTGACACTTGTGTCCTTGAGCAAGATGCTTTACTATGATTGCTCCTCTCCACCCAGGGGTATAAATGGGTACCTACGAGGGTAGAGGTTGATATTGTGTATGAAAAAGCCTTCGGAGCGCCACGGCAGCCCAGGGCTGTATACTCCCCAGGGAGCTGAGAAAGATTACAGGAATACTATTGGCCCAATGACCAGGGCACTAATGTAAAGCGCATTGATACGTTATTGTGAAATGCGCTATATAAGAACTAGTTATTATTATTATTATTATTATTATGTGGCAGGAGATTCCGTCCCTCATACCGCGAATTGAGTAGAAAGTTTGTTTGAGAGCGCCCTCTTTTGAATCAACTCCCTTCAGCCCATGTTATTTTACCTTAATGGGGGACACACACACCGGGGGACAAAATCTCCTATGACACCTGCATCTAGTGTTGTTCAGGCTAAGCTGGAGGTTGCAATGCAGAAGCTTGCCTATACCCATGCGACAAAAAGCAACACTGGATTTAGTCTTGAGGACTACAAATACAGCACTCACATGTGACTGAACAATGGCATTGCACCACACACCATTCAGATCAAACTTGCCGATGGCTTTTTTGCTGAATTTTTTTTGCAGTTGTGCAGAGTGTTTAACTACAAGATGGAAATGAACGTACTCTTCCCAAAACTAGTCATGCATGCTACCTTTAACCCTTGCCTGAGGAACAACATTGTTTGTTGAAAAGCACATTATATCCTCAGCTCACTACATGCACTAGATGTCCTTCTCTTTCCTTCCTTCTAATTCATCTTCTCCCCTCCCTTCCTTCCCCATCTTTTTAAATTTGGTTAAAGCCCGCATCTTGATGGCATTGCAATAAGAGAAAACCACTTCAGGCAGTTTTTTGGCTCTGCAAACATTTTTGTTTCCCGCTTAAATCTTGCACTGCTAGAGGCAACCGTTTCAAGATCCATGTCACAACACGACTTTTTTTCGGAGATGACAGCGTTTTGGACGAAACAAATTCTCAGGATGATTGGTGCTTGTCCTTGCCTTACACCGAGCGAGCATTGAGATTCACAGTCTTTATTTTGCTTCTGATCAAGTAACATTCCCCCCCCCCCTGTAATAACTGTCAGTGAAGATTTACAGCAGGGCCCAATTTCATGGAGCTGCTTAAGCATAAAATTTTGCTTAAGCAAAAAAATCATTGCTTAGTAAAATCAGACTACCGGCCAAGACTATACACTCAATTGTTATGCTAAGTAAACAACAGCTAAATACCAGTCACAAGCAATGTATAAGGCATTAAATTTTGGCCAGTAACATGTGTAAAATAAGCAAGCTATTTTCGTGCTTAAGCAAATTTTTTACTTAAGCAGCTCCATGAAATTGGGCCCAGATCATAATACTAAATGACTGGCTATTTATTCTCTCATTTGTGGCGTGGCATGGCCCAGCGGTCTTGTGCACCAGAGTCAAGTTCCGATGGCTGAATCATCGGAGTGTGGGTTCGAGTTCCGCTCATGACACTTGCGTCCTTAGGCAAGACACTTTTAAAACCATAACTGCTTCTCTCATCCCAGGTGTACAAGTTATGGGAACCTGGGAGGGCTGAGACAGTGTCGTGTTGGATTAACCCCCTTAGCGCTAATTCAAACAGCTTGAGGTTCTCTGCTCCCCAGGGAGTTGAGAAAGTTTCAGGAATGGTCCAAGTATGCCTGATGAACAGGGATAATGTTGTACAATCACCTGGATTTAGCTACTAGGGTATGTGCGCTATATAAGAACCAAATATTTTATACATTATTAATAATTGATGTAAAAGTTCCCAATCACGAGGCTTCAAAATGAAGCCACACAAGGCCAGGAAAATGAACGGGGGAAAATTCAAGAATATTAATTGTTCACTTCATTGATAAGATCAGACTCCACTTTAATGGAAATTAAGAAGTATTTAATGGAAATCATTTCTTTTTGCTGACTTATACCAAAAATCAATGAAAGACCTTCTTCTTCCGAACCTCGTCTGAAATCTTGTTTTACTTCTTTTTTTTTTAATTGTTAAATCGGAACAGACATCTGCACAAATGTCATTGCATCAGAGACTTCTCTCCGATGTACATGTCTCCGATGGGTTATTGCTAATACAATCCTCAATGTCATCTGGAAAGTAGGAAACAGTCCACAAGTCACGTCCGAGTGATTTGTCACATTCACTCCATCGAAGATGAACGACCATAACGGGGGGGGGGGGGGGGGGAATTAGAACGACTAATGGCTAAATTCCATGTTTCTTAAATGAGGGCAGGGAAGAAAAATCTCAATGTAATCAACTGGCTCTATTTTATAGAAGATTTTGAATTCAATGAGTGGGGGGGGGGGGGTTAAGTCACTTGTTCTGGATCTCTGGCACAATGCCAACAGTTTACAACTAGAAAGAATTATCCTCCATTAGGAATATCTTTATATCCTTGGGACACACAAAAAAAACTCAAACAAATGCCATTTTACTTCATGCTTGTCTACTCTTTACTGCTACATTACGGAGACCTCTTGTGCTGACGGTCCACCATTTTGGGGATCAAATTACATGTTAAAGATATGGTGAGTTTGTAAATGTGCGTGCGTCGCCTAAAATGCGCACTGCACAATGTAACACATGGGGGGTGGGCTCACTCCCAAAATGGCATGGCCAAGATTTATTGTGACGATGACGTCAGGTGAGTTGAGTCAGTAGGAATACTTGGAGATATGGGACCAAATCCCGCGTATTCCCGGGTCAGGATTGACCCAGATTCCGGGTACTCCCTGGTCAGAATCGGACCAGATTCCCGGTACTCCCGGGTCAGAATGACCCAGATTCCGGATACTCCCGGGTCAGAATTGACCCAGATTCCGGATACTCCTGGGTCAGGATTGACCCAGATTCCAGGTACTCCCGGGTCAGAATTGACCCTCAGAATTCCCGGGTACTCCCGGGTCAGAATTGACCCAGATTCCGGGTACTCCCGGGTCAGAATTGGCCCAGATTCCGGATACTCCCGGGTCAGAATTGGCCCAGATTCCGGGTACTCCCGGGTCAGAATTGGCTCAGATTCCAGGTACTCCCGGGTCAGAATTGGCCCAGATTCCGGGTACTCCCGGGTCAGAATTGGCCCAGATTCCGGGTACTCCCAGGTCAGAATTGGCCTAGATTCCGGGTACTCCCGGGTCAGAATTGACCAGATTCTGGGTACTCCTGGGTCAGAATTGACCCAGAATTCTGGGTACTCCCGGGCCAGAATTGACCCAGATTCCGGGTACTCCTGGGTCAGAATTGACCCAGATTCCGGGTACTCCTGGGTCAGAATTGACCCAGATTCCGGGTACTCCTGGGTCAGAATTGTGATCGAGAGTTTTTTAGAGGCCGAAGTTCTCGCAGACTTTTTTCCATTGCAGCACCAAGTACACCTTGCTTGGAATCACATATCACTGCCCCTTCCTTTTTTTGCACATCAAATATTGAAAGTATATGTTAAATCTACAAGTTTGCATGGTGGGATAGCAGTCTAGAAACTAAGGTACTACCATATCTGATCATTTCTCTAGTGACTCGGATTCTGAGTCACTTTGTCCCATTCTGGGCCATTTTGACACAGATTCCATAAGTCAGGCCTCCCTGAAGTATGAAAATAAATGTGAGGTTGAATTAAATTGAAGAGAATTGAGCTGTGACGGTTCTAAGAAGAACCAAAGGTGTAAAAAAAACTTGTTGTTTCCATCAACATGCTCTGGCCCAATTTCATGGCTCTGCTTACCGCCGAATTCTGCGCTTGCGGTGACCATTCTCCGCTTACTGTTCAAGCGCCGAATTTCTGCGCTAGCTGTGTAAGCGTAGAATGCCTAGTAACGTGGAGTACGCACGCGCACAAGCCGAAATTCCCCGCTAACCCGTGAAATACGCTTGACGTAAGCGCGGAATTCCCTGCTTCCGCAAGCGCCGATTCTTTGCTTACGGTAAGCAGAGCCATGAAATTGGGCCCAGATCACCTTCGGGAGGAAAACTATTAACCCCAGCTGTGCCATGTATTAAATATGCGTAATGCCATGACCTTTAAGCTGTAAATTACGATAAATAAATAAAAAAGAAATTGCAAATAACATTTCTAGAAACAAGTTCACAGATGACATCCCAAATCATGGGGAAAAATCCAGACAAATTTTGAACTGCTGCAAAATTTTAGTATGATACCTTACCTTTTCGATGACTTGCTTTTTCTTTTCCACGGGCAGAAGATCCGTCTTGTTTAAGACAACAACCATTTTAGAGCACGTTATTTCTCCGATTACCAGACACTGCAAGACAACGGGATCAAAAATGTTGAGACCCCAAAATCCAAATAAATTGGTTGACTTCTGCTTTGTGGGGCCAAGGTTCATAGACCATGTAGATGCTTTAAATCCTATATAAATGTAGGTACATACAATAAAACTAACTTGTGAAAATTTCACTTCAAAAGGGGGTCGCGTTTTTGAGGAAGAATATTCCCCATAGGAATACACAGTCTGAGAAGCGTTTCTGTCTCAGCTTCAAATTTTGGGGAATAAAAAGTGATATATTTTCCATAACCATAGTACTTTGAAGTGAAAAGATTCTCAAAATTCATTATACTACCCAAAGCTGCTGTCCTTTTCTTACCAAGTAAGTTTTTATTGCCATTAATTTTCAGAGTCATTACCAAACGTGTACTGTGCCTTAAAGACCGACGATGAAGGTGGGAGGCAGTTTAAAAATTAACATTTTTTACATGTCCTCGGCAATTACACAGTCCTTAATATTTTTAATTATCAAAAACTTTTGAAGTCTTAAAGGCAAGGTCATCATTTATTTTTTGTTAACACAGGCAAAATTACAATGAAAGTCACACGTTGAGCCGGTGTTCTGCAACTCTGTGTACAAATGAGTTTCCATTGTCGAGGTTAGAAGTTTTCAAAGAATTGGAATGAAGGTCGCTGCAGTTTCATGCAATAAGCAGCTCTATAAAAGTGGGCCCTGGTAAGTTGGTTAGTGTTAATTTTGAGCCATGATCTATAGTCTTGTCTCAAGACTCTAACAGTAAGTTACGTGTTTTTTTTCTACATGGAACATTTTACATTTGAATCTCAATTACCGCTTTCAAGAACGAAATATTATTGTCTGGAATCAAGACTAGGTTTGAAAGGAGTGATTTGCAAATTGACATTAATAAATACCTTGGAGAGTTTATGCCCTCTGATTGGTTGAAGACTGGTCACACGGGGGTGACGGCTGTGCTTGTTTAGCGGGAAGTATCAAATCAACTCTTTTCTTGGTGAGTATTGTTTTTGTGTCTTTTGGTAAAGACAGAAGGTGCCACACGCACGTACATACTACCTGTATGTGCAAACGCGCAGACAATGTATCAATTTAAGGTAGCTGGTACGCGCATGAAACCAACATAATGCAAAGCATAAAGCCGAACACCAACCAAAGCATTTCTATTTATGGTGATGTAACTTTTCAAAGCTCATGGTCTGGTTCTTAAAATATCTATAAATAGTTAATTGTGTGTAGGAGATTAGGTCCTATGCAAAAACTGAACAGCCTAGAAAATGGTCCTTGAACATGTATAGAACAATTCAAAACAAAATCGGTGATTTTTTTTTTTTTTTTTTTTTACAAATTCTGATTATTTTTACATTTTTTCCTTCTCATTAAAGGTATTTATTAATGGAACTGTGAGGTCCATTAACAGCAGCCAGCCACCAACCCGGTCATTACCACGCAGTGAAGATCGGCTCCTCAAACTGTTATTGCTGAATTATAGCTCGCTAACAATGATACTAACACATGACACCAAGGATGTGGGAAACAAAAAAAATCATGCATGAATGTGTTTGGTTTTTTTAGATCAAATTAAGAAGCACGAATATGTAATTGACATTCAACCATGATACATTTGCGGATTGGATAAGATCACACCTCTTGAAGGTTATACAGAACAATGAAATCTCCTGGATGTAAAAAAGCCCCGGAATGACAAGGTCTACAGACGGAGGTCGTGAGTAAGCAGACTCCAGACCACCCCCCCCCCCTGAAATTGCACAAAAGATCATTGAAATCGTGGGGCAATAACTGCTGTAATCCAGCTCTTTGCCTCCGTGTCCATCAGTGCAATGCTTCCATCAAAACAAATTATTAAAAAATCTGATTATGAAACGAAAAAAATATTTTTGGCCCCTAGTAGCAAAACTGGCTCTAGGTGCCAACAAGTATGCGGATCCAGGCTTAATTTTTCTTGAATACAAAAAGAAGAATTGATTGTGTAAAACCCTTCGAAATAAAATGTTGGGAGTAAAAATTTGAGATCCACATAGAGGTGATTTCTTTGCGAGTATGAACATGGATTGCAGAAGTTATCTGTAAAGTATTCTGACTTATTGCCAATCTGAGAAATCATGTGATGCACCCATTTTCCAATAGCTAGGGGAGAGTCTCCAACCGCACATTACAAAAATTATAAAATGTCATTTTTATTTGATACTCTTTCAGAGCGAAATTTGAAACATGATCTCACCGGACAAATGGATGAGTACATTCCAAAGAGGAATTTTTTGACGCAGTCAGTAAAGATAAAATTCAATGCCTTCTTTTGATTGAATATCATAAAAAGTCAGGAGTGAACTACATGTTCTACATGCACTGAACTACATGCACAAAAATTTACAGACCATATGTTTGAAATGTGACATCAGTGAATGTTTTTGGATTTTGACAAAAATTACACTTGAAGGGTATCGGTTGGGAAGGTAGTGCATTCTGCTCTACAAGCCAGGCTCCTAGTGGATGATACCCATGCCTACATCCTTACGGACTGTGAAGGGGGTAAACCCTGTTTCAGCCCCAGGAGCAGGTGGCAACGTGCCTCTGGTGACAGTTGATTTGGGTCAACAGCCCAAGTGTAGCCCTCACCTTAATTTAAAAATTTTTTTTAAATCAAACACAGTGGCATTTTATACCAATTTAACGTGAGGTGTAAAAAAAAATTGAAAATTAAAAAGGATAAATTTCTATGAAAGGGTTGAAACTTGCAAAGAGGAAACTACCTGAAATCCAAACCATTGTAGTGTTTTTCAAATCTATGGCAAAAAAACAAATAAAAACAAAATAAACCAACCAAAAATAATCAACAAAAGGATATTGGCTGATAAACTGAGAAGTTGCTTGATGCAAGACTTTATATTAATTTCAAAGCCGGGAGAAAACTGCCTGACACACACAACCTTTGTAGCGTTTTTTTCAAGTTTTTTTTTTATGGCGGATCAAATGGGATTCAAAACAGGCAGACAATCTGAGAGGTCTGCACGCTTCTTATGTGTTGGTTCACAAAATGCTTTGCCTTTTGTATCAATCCGAAACACCCTGTCATCAATTCTTTACCTCAGCAGATTGAGTCTGCATTCCTTTAGTGACATCAATCACCAACATCATTAGGTCGATGATCTGTGCACCTGGAAAGAGAGAAGAAGAAAAAACCACAAGGATATCAAATTTCTTCTTGATAACCCATTCTCTTGATTGGACAGTCTCCTCATCAGAAACTCTCAAATGATTTTACACTTCTCTCTAATGATTTTTGTTTTTTCGGGGGGGGGGGGGGTGGGGGGCTGGATTATTTCCAATCTCCTTTATAGGTATTCTAGCTTAGCACTGTCCTGAACTCATCACAATACAATCCAATCTGTTGGTAACTCAACACTCGACAAGTTAGGAATCTGATAAGCTTGGAATGCCTGGCCCATTGCTGAAAGCGTGAGTGGTTTCGGGAGGTACCAAATCCATCAAAATACTCCACTCTTAAGTAGCTCAACAGTGAAATATGTGGACTTTGAAAGGATTGGTGTTATTGGCCTCATGCAAAGAGTGAGTGGCTTGGTGGTGCCAAATCCATTAAAATTCAATGACATAAATACGTGGGGATTTGGGGTGACTAAAGGCCAACTTGAACAGGAAAAGTATTTGATTAAAATGATAAATCATTTATGTCATCCGTAACATTTCTGACACCAAATCTTATGCAAATGTATTACATCAGAGTGCACCCAACTTGCATCCAATCTGATCTGGGGCCCTTAAACGGGCCCAAACACTTCAATGGCTTGCACGCTCACTGTCAATGATTTACCCTCAATGCGTATCACCCTCGATGCGTATCACCAACAATTTCAATGTGAGATTGCAGTTTTTTAACCCCTATACAATTTCACAGAGCTGTATCAGTAGAAAAATGGTTGTTTAGCTGATAAACATTTACATGTATATGCTAAGCCAAAATTACTATGGAACCAGTCACAAAAATGTACATGATGTGGTAGTTTGGTTGGCGTGCACCGTTCCCGATAAGCAACATTTGGCTGGCTAAGCAAAGTTAAGTGCCTAGCAGTTAATTGGTCCAGGTACGATCCTCATCACACTAGAGGTATTGACCCAAATCACCTGAGCCCATTCTCAGAGCTGCTTTTAAGCAGACAATTTTGCTTATAAATTCTGTGCTTATCCAAAATTAGCAGAATTAGCAGAACACCAGTCAGAAATGGTGCACGTGACATGGTATTTTGGCTGGCAACCTTTATCTGGTAAGCATAATTTTGTTGTTCTTAGCTACTTTCTTGTGCTAAAATTGGGTCCTGACGTCCTCGCCACAATAAATCTATGTTGTGCCATTTTGGGAGTTGGTTTCCCTCTGTGTGTTACTGTGAAGTGCGCAATCTTAGGGGGGGGGGGGCGTGTGAGGTAAGACGCTGACCACATCTTTACAGGAAGTTTGACTCCCAAAATGGCAGACCGTGGGTGAAGACGGTAGCCCCAGGTGGCATTAGTGCATGGGGGCAGGACCATATTTTTCTATGAAATCAAATGAGTTTTTTTTTTAATTGTATTTATAGAAAATTCTTGAAAATAGAAATACCCAAAGCAAGTTGTTATGAATAAAATGACAATTTTTACATTATACAAATAATTTATTCAAATCAACATTAAAACAAAAAGTAAAACTTGGGACGAGGATGCTTATATTTTGAAACTCCATTTGCCCGAGTTTGTGCATCCATCACATAGGTTTAATGACAACATGACCGTCAGTTGGGCAAAATTTGTAATTTTTTACAAGTAACCGGAAACGGAGGTCAAGTCTTATTCCCTGGATTTCTTTGTTATTTTGTTGAATTGATTTTACTTTCAGTTGTTTATCACTTAGTATTACATTCCCAAAAACATATATAGTTTTCATGGCATAAACTACGTTCAGCTAAAATAACTGACAAAAGAAAAACCTGTACACGTAAAACTCTATATGGTTGGGACCACAATGGTCCCCGAAATTTGAATACGTGTGAGACATACACAGTTTATTCTGTGGCAAGCTAACACCATGAAATTAGGCCCTGGGCTCACATGCACTGTGAATAAGTTTATGCATAAACACATCCCCAAACGGTACATGTACATGTACACCATTCATTTCTCACGGAGTCCAAATTGTTGAATTTCAGATTCGACTGAGGAGGCACCTCCATCAAATAAAGTAGATTTGTGTTCAAAGTGCGGGCACATGTGCCATACTAGCGGACACAATCTAAATTTACCTCCATCGAGTTATAACAGCGGCAGGGGTAAGTAGAATCGAGAATTGAGACAATTGCAGACGCTCTGCTGCAACAGCGTCAGCGTGTTGTACAGTGCACACAATAACAACGGGGGGACGTAGACAGATTGTGACTTGAGCAATTTCATAACAATATATTTGTTTAATGTTAAACAGGAAAGTACATCATTGTTCTGACAAGATTAAATGAGTTCTCATCCTCTACATTCAAATAAACACATCAAGCAAACAGCCTGTGACGAATTCATCCAATTCAGTGGTTAGACTTGCAGGGAAAACTATGAAACAAGTTTTCCTTTTGTCACCCACCCGGCTTATTTTTTTACTGCGGCAATGGTGATTTATGGAGTCTTTAAATACAACTGCTTCACCTTTGAAAATTCTACTCGGGTTTATACTTCTGTGGAGGCTTTGCACTGGTAGGAACTTCACAATCAGTGATATGTCCGACTCAAACGGATCGATTCGTTGCTCGATAAATTCCTATCATGACTTTTGTCTCTGATGCTGAAGTCCCACAAATTGATTTCGTGAGGTTTCTAAAAATTTGACTTTGAAGGTTTAAAATTCCGCATCCAAACCTGAAGACAGGATGTAGGCTCAAAGGCAATTTATTTTTTTTACAGATTTCCTGCATTTATTCTTAAATGTAGATTATTATGATCCTGCTCTTCAGTCCTTCGCATTCCAAGGAGCAAACCAAGCGGGGGGGGGGGGGGGGGGGGGACCATTCTGTTTCTATCTTTGAACCTAGGATGTAAAATAATCTTCCTGGGAACATCAAACAATCTCCCTCAGCATCCACCTTCAGAACTTCACTTAAAACCTACCTCCTTTCCAGAGCTTACTGGACAGCGCTATGAGCAACAAGTGTTGAATTGGCGCCTTATAAATTTCACGCTTAAAGGAACATTCCAGAATTGGTTTTTGCTAACAAAACAGTTGCTGGCAGCGTAAACACTTTATGTAATCCACCATATACATAAACTGACAAACCTGTGGAAGTTTGAGATCGATCTAGGTCACGAGAAAATAGTGAAAAACCGATTACACATTTGCATGAAATCATATAGATTCAACAAATGAATAAACGCTCACTGAGGGATAAACTCAATCGGAAAATTAGTTTATTCATTTCTCATCAAATATGGCATTCCAGACAGAAATATTTCAAGGGATGTTTTCTTCTATCATCATCATTAGACCGTGTAAGTTTTATGTAAATCTGTGATCAAAATGTATATTTTACAAGTTTTTTTCTTACCAATTCTGTAATGTTCCTTTAATTGATGATAGTATTTACTAATACTAAATCATACTTGTCAATTAATGTCAGTTTGTTTCTCACATAATGAGTTTCAAGTATATAGGATTTCAACAACCCTCTCGTCACCAGGGCCCAATTTCATAGAGCTGCTTAACGGCCGATTAAGTGCCAACTGTGCGAGTTTCCATTTCATAGCGCTGCTAAACATAAGTGCTTACTCTATGAAATCGAATGACGCAACAATGCAAATCTATGGTGAACGCGCAAGCTGGCCGCCCAATTTGCTTGCTAACCTGAGAAATACACTTACCCTTAAGCTAATTTTTCTGCTACAGTAAGCACAAAAATTTGCCTACGCACCGCTATGAAATTGCGTCCTTGTACGCTTGGTTGTCTAGCGTAATGTCAGTTTGTTCCTCACATAATGAGTTTCAACTATATAGGATTTCAACAACCCTCTCGTCACCAGGACCCAATTTCATAGAGCTGCTTAAGCACAAAAATTAACTAAGCACAACAAAATTTTGCTTACCAGAATAAGGTTACCGGCCAAACTACCATGTCACATGTACAATTTGTGACTGGCATCCTGCTGATTTCTGCTTAGCAGAAAATTGTTAAGCAATATTTTCTGCTTAATTAACACTGGACCACTGGGCCCGAGGCCAGTGATTTCAGCGTCGGGCCAGTAAACTCATGACCAAACAAGTCCGGGGATCTTGTAAATTATTTCAATTGAATATTTATACAAGAAGCACATGTACATGTACGTCACTGAGTAAAAGAAAGAAACAATTACAATGTTGACTTTGAGTCTGATTTAATATCTGCTATTGAAGCAAACTTACCGATAAGAAATCCTGTGTCAGTGCTTGTTCAAATAAAAGCAGTTACGTTAAACTGTGTACATGTAGATGATTTAATTTTTGGTTCTGGTCTTGTAAAAGAAATTTGGTTCTTGAACAAATTTTGAGCTACAAGCTCTAAAGTCTTGCGGATTCCCCACTCCCCCCCCCCCCCGCCCCATACATACATATTTTTAAAATACAGCCTTGTATCAGTGAAGGATAAAACCCACATCAAATTATAGTTTTTATCCCCTGGCCGATTCAGTTATTGACGTTGATTAATTTGGATTTACAGTTTCAGAAATAAATGAAGGGGAACAAGGAAACTGAAATGCACTAGAAAAAAATGAAATTTAATAAAAACCTTTTTTTGAAAAGCGTTGGTATTTGCCAATTTTCCGGGTGCATGAACATTATTACCTCTCATTGTGCTTTGGAATGATTACCACAACTATGCCAGCCTGCAAATTGATATTGAGTTGTGAATGCATCTGCACAGTACACCCTCCTACTGTCAGACCATTCAATATCATCTACTGTGGTTTTGAATTATAGACAAACAATGCTAGCCTGCAACATGATACAATGTGGTAAATGCATCTACACAGTACACTGTCTGACCATTCAATATCATCCACTATGGTTTTGAATGGTAGATGCACTGTGCTAGTCCCAATATACATGTAGTATAATGCGGTGAATGCATTTACACAGTACACAGTCAACCCTCCTACTGTTTGACCAATCCTATTCGGTATCATCCCCTGGTTCTGATTGATAGATTTTCAATGCCAATCAGTGATATGATATCATGTGGTGACCGTATCTAATACAGTCACAGATTGTTCAGTGCACTGTTGTTCTTCATTGTACTAGTTTGCATCGCAAACAACCGAGCCAAAAAAGCTGTTGAGCTCAAAAACTTACTGAGCACAGAAAAAAAAACATTGCTTCGCAGAAACTGGTCTCCAACCAAAACACCATGTAATGTACAAAGTTTGTGACTGGTTCCCTGCTATTTTTGCTCAGCAGAAAAACCTGCTAAGCACCATTTTCTACTGAAATGGCAGTTTTACCAAATTTGGCCCCAGACAGTTCATTGCCACCAAATGGTCGGTCAACTCAATAGCAGTTGCATAGGGAGCGTATGGCATTACAAGCCGAAACAACATCTGGACCCATTTCGTGGCTTACAGCGGAATTCAGCCCTTATGGCCCAAAGATCTATGCACTTTACAGGGCCCTGTAAACGCAAAATTCCGTGGTAAGCACAGACATGAATCTGGAACCGGATTGAGTAATGCATAAGACGGTTGTTCCCAGGAGTATCTTGCAATCAGATAAGCATAATTTATTCATGTTTTCATTACTAATGGTGTTTCCTAAACACCCAACCCTGAACCATGGGTTTTCAGTTGATCTTAAAGATAATGTGCTGTACTGTATGAGATATCTATTTCCAGAAAAATGAATTTAATATTTTCTTTTGAATAATAATAAGTATTTATAGCACGCCTTATACTAGGGCCTCAAGGTGCTTCACAGTCAGAAATCAACAAAAAAGCAAGACAAGAAGTAAGTAATATAACAAAGCCAATGGATGCATGGAAAGAGGATAAAAATAAACACGAAAAAATGTTGGCTGAAAATACCATACTGGTATAAATCAACTTGGTAACCTTTGAAACTCGTTAATATTGAGGAAATTGTGTTAAAATCAGCTTTTACTTTTTCTGTGTGGCTAGCCAGGGGAAGACACTTTGCTTTTTAAAACAGTTATCTATTATAATTAGTGGATTTCTAAAAAATAATAATCCAAGGACTCAAGAAACAAGGATTCAAGTACTCGAGTACTGTACACACACGGTGTACACACAGATGGGTAAAACACACAAATATTTTTTATCCCCGATGCAAACTTAATGTCTATGACAAAAATTAATGAGCACACAAGATGGAGCAGTATTGTGTACCTGTACATTGACCAAATAATGTGCCTACGAATATAGTGACTCAAAGATTCCAGCAGCAAATTTATACAACCTGTATTTTGTAATACTAACTGTAGGCCTATTTTTGTAAATATACATTTTTTGCATAAACTTAAAAGAGAGTATTGCACACAAGAAAGGAACAGGTTTGCCTCCGCTGATGTTGGGATTCAAACGCCACTATGGATTTCACAAACCTAGTTGCAATACACTTCACCGATGCACCTTATCTCGATTTAAAAGAGAGTAAATCAAACAAGTACCAGCATCCGCAGTATTGCCAACTTTCACCAGTAATAATAATAATAATGAACCATTCTTGTACAGCGCATATCCCATTCACAGAGAAGTCTCTATGCACTTTAGGATGAGAAATAAAGAAGTTAAGAAAGAAAATAGAGACAAGTAAGTACATGAAGGAAAATTGAGTTGACACAGTAAGAAATACTGGAGGCTATTTCAAAGATAAATGTGTTTTTAGCTTTGTCGTAAATGAATTCACCGTTTGTACTTGTTTGATGTTTTCGGGAAGACTATTCCATAATTCTGCTGCTGCTACTGCAGTGCTGCATCTTTAAGCAACCGATTTGCACCTTCCGTGGCTCATCACCGCCGTCACCAACTGAGCAGAACTGCTTGCCGGGTTCTTAATGGTCACCATCAAAAATGGATGCATAAAACGATGCGATCTCTTACTCTCTGGCAAAGTATATTTGGGGTAAGAAATGAAGCAAACATGGGAGGAATTTAAGTCCATCCCGTGGAGACTAATGATAGTGATTTTTACAAGAGGCCGGTGTGTGGAAAGGTCCAACGTCTCCAAACATGATTAGCGTTCAATCATAAAAAAAAGTACATGATGTACGGGTCAACGAGGAGGTGTTGTGTATGCTCTCCTGATCTTGTGGCCAGTTCAGCCTTAGGTTGAGTCAAACTTGTGCATTATATGCACATGCAGGTTTTGCTTCTGCATAAAATATTCTTCAGATGACTTAAAAGTAACGTAAGTATTCCTCAAACGACATGATAATATCATGTCAAAAGTGATAAAACTAAAATAAACCCCCCCCCTTAAAGGAACATTACAGAATTGGTAAGAAAAAAACTTGAAAAAATATACTTTTGACACAGATTTACATAAAACTTACACGGTCTAATGATGATGATAGTAGAAAACATCCCTCGAAATATTTCTGTCTGAAATGCCATATTTCATGAGAAATGAATAAACCAATTTTCCGATTGGAGTTTATCGCTCAGTGAGTGTTTTATTCATTTGTTGAATCAATATGATTTCATGCAAAATGTGTAATCGGTTTTTTCACTATTTTCTCGTGACCCAGATGGCCGATCGATCTCAAACTTCTACAGGTTTGTCAGTTTATGTATATGGTGGATTACATAAAGTGCTTACACTGCCAGCAACTGTTTTGTTAGCAAAACCAATTCTGTAATGTTCCCTTAATACATGATCAAACTTAGTTTATTTTGCCACCCTCCAAAGGTTTCAATGAGAGGCAAGTGGCAAAGACAGTCAATGAAAGTCATTGTCTTACCTCCAGTGATGGTTTTAATAAGGGGTGGGGGTATGGAAAAGACAGTCAATGAAGGTCATTGTTTTACCTGTAGTGGTGGTTTAAATTTTTTTTGAGGGGGGGGGGGAAATTATTGAAAAAAAAGTCGATGTAAGCTGATCGTCTTTACCTCCAATGATGGTTTTTTTTTATTTATTTAATTATTTCGGTTTGAAAACACATTATAGTCGGTAATATCACAAGTTAATACTACAAATAACACGTAAATAAAAAAATAAAAAACAAAAATAAAATAAAAAACAGTAAATATTACAAGGACATCAAAATAAAAGTCTGAACCAGCCAGATATAAGGGGAAACAAATAAAAAATTGCGGGGGAGTTGTGACAAAGAAGGTCAAGGTGAGTCACTGTCTTACCTCCAATGATGGTTTTAATGAGTGAGGCATGTCCAGGGCAGTCAACGAGGGTCATCAGTAATCTGTCATACTTCCCTCCAGCAAGGTGATCCGGGAGATCCACAGAGAACGACGAAAACCCTTCAATTCAAAAAACAAATAATAATAATAACAGAGGAAAAGTAAAAATCAAACACTCCATCCGGACTGCGCTTCCGGTGGGTCATTGGTGGCCCCAGGGCCCAATTTCATAGAGCTGCTTAAGCACAAAAAGTAGCTAAGCACAACGAAATCATGCTTACCGGAATAAGGATACCAGCCAAAATACCATGTCACATGTACAAGTTTTGACTGGTATCCTGCCCATTTCTGCTTAGCAGACAATTGTTGAGCAATATTTTCTGCTTAAGCAGCTCTATGAAATTGGGCCCTGGTCTTTCTCCTAAAGATAGGGTCATACTTTGGTGATGACACCGATCAAACAAAATGTGTAATTTCTATCAGAAAGCCTACTTGTTACAAAGATGGTAATGGTAGTAAGCATCCTGCCGAAAGCCTACTTGTTACAAAGATGGTGATGGTAGTAAGCATCCTGCGAAATTGATTAGAAATCAATCAAAGTATTTCAAACAATTTGAACGTTTCAACCCTAGCACAGTCTTTCTCAAAGCCACAACACACTGAACTAAGTATAACTGCTGTAACAGAAGCAATCAAGTAGATAGAAATGAAGAGAGAGAGAGAGGAGAGAGAGGCAGAAAGCACACAGAAAAAGCAGGAGGTTTGAACACAGAAGGAGACAAGGGGGAGGGGTGGAGGGAAGGGAGGGGGGTATTTTACTCTAGCGACAAAAATTTTTGACATTACGCATTTGAGACTGCCGCGCCCTCACCAACAATTAGTGTCTCATAGCAGTGGGTTGTTTGGATGAATCGGGAATCCATGGGGCATTATGTCAGAGCTGGACTGGATATCGTAATTGCCCTGATAATTAGTCCGTCGGGATGACACACAACAATTCATCCATTTTCTCATACCAGGGTAGGTATATCATTAGTAGGGGTATAGGCAGTCGCAAATGGGAGGCAAGTCAGGCGGTGGACAGTTCTTTCATAATGAAAAGAAACACAAAAAAGCGGACATCTTTGCATCTCGTCCACATATTAGTGCAGTTTTTCCCCCCAAAATGTTTCAACATGTACACGGGCATGCCGGCTTACAGCGGGCTTAAGTTTAATATTTTTTTTTTTCTTCCTCCAAATACCCCAACAACTTTGAATGGCCAATGTTTCTACCAACATTGATTTAGGGCCCCAATAAAAACAACAAAAACCAACAACAACAAATGAACCAAATCAAACTGTTTTCAGTATAAGCCTGTTCACGTATGACGGAACACTTCTGGGGTGAATGCAGGTACTTTACAACCATCGGGAAAACTCCTAACATGGTGCATGCAAAGTGGTCCCCTCTATTGTCAAGAAACATCAGCATTTTTACAAACACAATTTGCTAACAGTGAAGTCAGATCCGTTCACATTCCTGATTCACAGCCATCGAAACACAACTACGCTCTATTTCACAAAGCACTAAAGATTGATCTAAGCCAAAGAATCAATCTTAATTGGCAAGCAAAATGTTTTTTAAGGTCTGAAGCAGCCATAAATTTGTCTTTGTTTTGGGGGCAAGTGCCATGTCTTTACTGCGCATGTCAAAGTTAGTGAGTGTTGAGTTTATATAATTTGTAAGGTGCCCATTTATGTTGTGAGTGCTGAGTTTATATTTGTAAGGTGCCCAGTTATGTTGTGAGTGCTGAGTTTATATTTGTAAGGTGCCCAGTTATGTTGTGAGTGCTGAGTTTTATTTGTAAGGTGCCCATTTATGTTGTGAGTGCTGAGTTTATATTTGTAAGGTGCCCATTTATGTTGTGAGTGCTGAGTTTATATTTGTAAGGTGCCCATTTATGTTGTGAGTGCTGAGTTTATATAGTTTGTAAAGTTCCCATTTATGTTGCGAGTGCTGAGTTTATATTTGTAAGGTGCCCATTTATGTTGTGAGTGCTGAGTTTATATTTGTAAGGTGCCCATTTATGTTGTGAGTGCTGAGTTTATATTTGTAAGGTGCCCATTTATGTTGTGAGTGCTGAGTTTATATAGTTTGTAAAGTTCCCATTTATGTTCGAGTGCTGAGTTTATATTTGTAAGGTGCCCAGTTATGTTGTGAGTGCTGAGTTTATATTTGTAAGGTGCCCTGTTATGTTGTAAGTGCTGAGTTTATATTTGTAAGGTGCCCATTTGTGTTGTGAGTGCTGAGTTTATATAGTTTGTAAAGTTCCCATTTATGTTGTGAGTGCTGAGTTTATATTTGTAAGGTGCCCATTTATGTTGTGAGTGCTGAGTTTATATTTGTAAGGTGCCCATTTATGTTGTGAGTGCTGAGTTTATATAGTTTGTAAAGTTCCCATTTATGTTGCGAGTGCTGAGTTTATATTTGTAAGGTGCCCATTTATGTTGTGAGTGCTGAGTTTATATTTGTAAGGTGCCCATTTATGTTGTGAGTGCTGAGTTTATATTTGTAAGGTGCCCATTTATGTTGTGAGTGCTGAGTTTATATTTGTAAGGTGCCCATTTATGTTGTGAGTGCTGAGTTTATATTTGTAAGGTGCCCATTTATGTTGTGAGTGCTGAGTTTATATAGTTTGTAAAGTTCCCATTTATGTTGCGAGTGCTGAGTTTATATTTGTAAGGTGCCCAGTTATGTTGTGAGTGCTGAGTTTATATTTGTAAGGTGCCCTGTTATGTTGTAAGTGCTGAGTTTATATTTGTAAGGTGCCCATTTGTGTTGTGAGTGCTGAGTTTATATAGTTTGTAAAGTTCCCAGTTATGTTGTGAGTGCTGAGTTTATATAGTTTGTAAAGTGCCCATTTATGTTGTGAGTGCTGAGTTTATATAATTTGTAAGGTGCCCATGTTGTGAGTGCTGAGTTTATATAATTTGTAAGGTGCCCAGTTATGTTGGTTGTGAGTGCTGACTTTATATTTGCAAGGTGCCAAGTAATGAGTGCTGAGTTTGCTAGGTGCTGAAGTGACCAGTATTCTTGAGATGATATTTGCGTTTTGCACATGCACCATTTTGTGTTTACAACTGCTTGGGTAAAACACAAATAATATTCGTTATCCCCGATGCAAATTTAACATAAAATCTTTGTGGTTAAAGCACCCGCTGCTAAAATATAGAATTTAAAATGCCTCTAGCCACCAGGGCAAGCTCAATGGTCTAGTGGTAAGACATCTGCTCTAGATGGCAAAGGTCATGGGTTCCAATCCCACCTGAGTAATCTTTCTGTGCATTTTTTTTTTTACAGGACTAAGGAAAGTACTAAGTTTACAGTGCCTCTCACCTACATCGGTGTATGGGTAAAACAAAAATAGTCTTTATCCCCAATTGTGAATTTAACATTTTTTAAAACTCTTCAGATGGTTATAATTTCACCGAAGGACTGGTATGAACTTTGTTCTCAATAAGGTTGCAAACTCAAACTGATGTCAGTTGTTTTTCATAATTAACGATCCCGTGCTTGGACTTGGACTGGGGGCAATAGAGACATCGGTCTGAACGGTTTGCGGCTGGAACCCGCATTCTTTCTCGACTAAACAAACACAACAATTTCAATCGATGCCGCTTGTTGATGAAACGCATTGTACATGTACCCATCTTCAACTGGCCGAGACAAAGTTCACAGTGATCGGATGCCGAGCATGTAGGGTGTAAGATAGCTCTCTGGGAGAAACAGGTATCCAGCCTCCATAACTCATGGGTTATGTGTTTGTATTAACGGAATATGTACATATGTACTTTGTACCACACAATCTGTGACATCCTGCATCAAAGTGCACTTGGCATCTGCTAGTAACACTCCTACTGTTTGACCATTTAATAGCATCCCCAGTGGTTTTGAATGATGCATGCATTATGCCAGCCTGCATCTACACAGTACACAGTCAACCCTCCAAACGCCTACTGTCTGACCATTCCATACCATCCACTATGGTTTTGAATAATAGACCAAAATTATGCCAGCCTGCAATATGAAATAATGTGGTGAATGCAATATGAAATAATGTGGTGAATGCAATATGAAATAATGTGGTGAATGCAATATGAAATAATGTGGTGAGTGCCATATAAAATAATGTGGTGAATGCAATATCAAATAATGTGGTGAATGCATACTAAAGCCAACCCTCCACTACTGTATAACCATTCAATGCCATCCACAGTAGTTTTGAATGATACATGTAGATCAAACGTATGCCAGCCTGCAAGGTTTTAGCCAGGATTTGGTAAAAGGGTCTCTAAATTTGCTGGAAATTTAAAAAACGGGGTGTCCAAATTGTCCACATCGATAGATTTACATTGTTTAATGACAGATATAACAGGGTGTCCAAATTTAAAACAGGGTGTCCAAAAGACACAAAGACACCCCTCTGGCTAACACTATACCAGCCTGCAATATGAAATAAAGTGGTGAATGCATTATTAAATATGTGGTGAATGCATACTAAAACCAACCCTCCTCCTGTCTAACCATTCAATGTCATACCCTGTGATTTTGAATGATAGATAAACTATGCAAGCCTGCAATATGATACCATGTAGTGAATGCATACATACATGTACCTACATGTAGTACACAGTCAACCCTCCTACAGTCTGACCATTCTATACTCATCCACTGTGGTTTTGAATGATAGATAAACTATACAAGCCTACAATATAATAGTGAATACATCTACATAGTACACAGTCAACCCTCCTACAGTCTGACCATTCTATACTCATCCACTGTGGTTTTGAACGATAAACTATGCAAGCCTACAATATAATATCATGTAGTGAATGCATACAGGTACATGTATGTACTACACATAGTCAACCCTCCTACAGTCTGACAATGTCATCCACTGTGGTTTTGAATGATAGATAAACTATGCAAGTCTGCAATATAATATCATGTAGTGAATGCAATACATACATGTAGTACACAGTCAACCCTCCTACAGTCTGACCATTCAATGTCATCCACTGTGGTTATGAATGATACTTGATAGATAACAAATACCAGCTTGCAATATCACCAGGGCCCTCATTCCATAGACTTACTTAAGCCAAAAATTTGCTTAAAATTTTCTGCTCTGCAAAAAATAAGCAGAATACCAGTCATAGATAGTACATTTGACATAGTAGTTTGGCTGGTAACCATTATTTTGTCGTGCTTAGCTAATTTGTAAGCTTCGAAAGCTCTATGAAATTGGGCCCTGGTGAATTCTTCAACACATTACACTTATTCTACCATGCATTTAACCCATGCCAATGATTGGATTAGAATGGTTGGTCAACCCACAAGCAAACGCTAATGCATCCAATTATCAATCAAAACCATACATTTACACAAGAAATTAGCCAGCAATGCATCCCTGCATCTTTTGGCTGACTAGTTTTCAATTTACGCCAGCCTCAATCTCGTTCCCAGTGGCGTACGATCTTGCCGTACCTTTGCCCCCCCCCCCCCAGAATGACTTGCTCGATCCTCACCCTGGAAGTGTGACTTTTAAGTATACTGAATATATTGGACATTTTAAGTAGTCCCATGGTTGATCCACTCTACGGGCGCGCTCAAAATGGTACTCCTACAAGGCATAGAGCATCAAGTCATAGAGCAACTGGTCCCCTCTCATTCTTTGTTGATCTGTGACATGTCTAACTGTATGCAGTTTAGGGTGACCTTGTAGGAAAAAGATTCATTTGAAGGGGATTACATGTACGTCCAAATACTTGCATTTTGACACGCATGTCCTCAATCCACGCTCAAAAGTTTTAAAGAAACATGCACAAGCAGTCATTTTTGGTCAGTTAATCACTGCTGTCTTTTAGTGCATCCCTTCCCGGGGGGGGGGGGGGGGGGGGGGCAGGGCGGGGGGGGGGGGGGCTATTGACAGGAGGTATCGATACGAAGTGCTGCCTGTGGTAACGGGGCTGTGTCAGTCTACTTTTCCATTCATTTAGTTTGTTAAAGCATGTATACAACATTGGTATTGTCAAATACCAGTATCCACACTTTGTGTAACCCAGCATATCCATGAAATAACAAACCTGTAAAAATTGAAGCTCAATGGTCATCAGAGTCACAAGAAAACAGTAAAAGACCCCTTTATATGTTTTCACTGTTTTCAAACATCGGATTTTATTACCATGATAAAAACTAATTGTTTTACTCATTTCTAAAAAAAACTATAGCATTTCAAGCAAAACTATTTAAAGGGAAGTTTTCAACCATGACCATCTTCATACCATGTAATTTATGCGCAAATTCTACCAATGTTGTACACACCCTTTAAGTGAGCAGCAGTGTTGTAGGTCCTGAGACTGGTCTAAAAACTGGTTTTGCCAGTCTTTAGTCTCAGTACCCTGTGGTCTCGGTCTCGTACTATCGGGTCTAGACTACAACACTGGTAAGCAATATGAATACCCCCAAAATTTTAGCAATTTCTAGCTTCAACAACCCTGATGAATTTAGGTCAAATTGTGTTTTAACTTTTGGTGTTTTTTTCCAAAGCTATGAATCTGCACAGTGGAAAGAGCTGCAGGCAATAATCAAGCTACTCTACACCCGGCCAATACAAAGACTGAACAGGATTGTTTGGGCATGTTGGATACTTTTAAGCATTTTTTAAAACTTTTTTTTCCCCCAACCAACTTATATCCCAGTGCCTTCTATGAGGGAGCCAAAGTCAGAAAGCATCTCAACTCTTTAGGAGTATGCAGCCCCGCCAGCCATATTGGCCTTGAGATAACCGTCGACGGCGTGCGTCAAAATGACAATACTTTGATATCATTTGTTGGAGGTTGCTTTGTCATACCTCCATGTTGCAACAAAGCGGCTGTACAACACGGAGCTCCCACAAATGACATGACATGGGTGATGGCGTAACGGGGCTTTTTTGCAACCTTTTCTGAAAAGCACCGGAGAAGAGTATTCAGAACGACTATTTTTTTCACAATTAAAATCCGTTTAATCTCATGTGAACTCAATTTCCTCATTGATTGAAAACATTTGAAATGAATTTCAGCAAGGATAACTTGTTGCCGTTTTCGTTCAAGCTGGTCTTTAATGGCAGAGAGCTACAAGCTGCCTCACACTAAGGGAGGTACATGTACATGTACATGTACATGTGACTCAGGGTTGAACCTTGTGTAACCTCTTTGTACCTTTGATCCCCGCGTTACCCCTTGTTTAATTTTGCATTACATAACATTACGATTACAATTTAGGCTATAAGGTGCTATTCCATCAAGATCATAGCGCACATGATAGAAATTCATATTAGTCAGTTAGTGGTAGTTTATGTCAGTTTAATGTTCATGCTAGTTTAATTTTATGTTAGCTGTGCGCCGTTGGGTTGACGCATTGTCCGTTCGCAAATTTCTGTATTTTTCTCATATTGTTGACTACCAACTAACTGTTCTAGACTTCATCTGGTATGTACATAAATGGTGAAACGAGAGGGTCACAGTTTTGGACAATTTTCTGTTCCAGTTTCGTGAGATTTCACACACAATTTTCTGACTACACTCTGTGCTTTGAGATCTTGAGATCGGACTGACTCCTGCACACAAACTGACACTCACAATTTAATTACCTTACTGGAATTTCTGTGAACAATACATCAACAATGGCGACGTTCATGGCAACGGTTGTGCTAGCTTGCACAAACATGATGGCGTCTCCCGCGGCCCCTGATACCGAAATTGTTCCAAATCATTGGTCCAACCCACACTGGAAGCTTCTTGACCCAGAACTTTGTTTGCACGGGGAACGTTCAATTGAGTGATGTCAAGTGTGGACCGAAGAAAACATGGAGGAGTGTAACATGACAGCAAATTGGAAAGATATCTAGAAGTTGTTTTTTTCAAGCATTTATAAACAAAGAGAGCAAGTTAACATGAATCCGTTCGTTAATCGGCAGCCAATTAATTTCTCTAAGTGATGGAGTAATAACATGTTCCCTCAAGGGTAGGGAACATACTTAACGAGCTGCACTATGTTTGTAATTATTGAACGCTGTAAGAGATGATGAAGAGTGTCCTTGTCGAGGGAGCCTATCAATTCTCTACAAATGTTTCATAATCGTTAATTGGTTGATTGGCAGAGGCTAGACATTTGCTTGCTCTTTGTCATTAGCAAAGCCTTTTTTTTTTTTTTTTTTTTTTTTTGGCCTTGGTTTTGGCTTTGCTTGCAACTTGGCGCAAATACACTCATACAGTAGTAAAACTTTGTTTTATTTGTCATTTTTTAATGAGGAAGACACTTCCACTGTAATTTTTTGGAAACATAATGTCTTCTGTCCCTTCTCTGCTCCCTACTTGTCACTCACGCCATGGCAACATCTCCGCCTGACTGCACGATCAGTTAATACACAAATAAACTTGTACAGTGTTAGTTGTGACTGGGATGTCATTCAGCCTCTAACAAAGCCTCCGCTAGGGTCAAAGCGTGAGGTCATTACAGTTTTTGGCATTTAAACAAACGGTCATTTTTTATTGGTAAAGAAGTTTCCATTCGCTCATTACTTATTTTGTTCATAAAAAAACACAATTGTGCACAAGAGACTGTGTAAGTCTTGCGCATATCAAAATGAAAAAATATGTTTAAAAAAACCACATATTTTTCTCTGTAATAAATTCTTTGTTTTTGTTTTTACATTATATTTCTGAAAAAATCTGAACAACAAAAATACTCATCACGATTTTTATAAAATTAGTTTTATTAAAATTTATAATTAAAAGAAAATTATGTTTTATTTATCGATGGAACAAAGTTAAACTTCTGGGACAAGGATGCTTATTTGATCTAAATAAAAAAAATAAAAACTTTTGTAAATCCACACCTGAACCACTAAAAGCTGACGCGCGATGGTCACAAGGGTGTAAAATTGCCACATGAGGCAGTTCATAGAGGACCCTGATGCCTCAACAACCCAACAACCATAGACTGCAGTGAAAAGACTTAATAGCGTCTGGTAATTACAGTGTCTGGTCATTATGATTGCGCGACCCAAACAAGCGTTTACATAAGTTTCATGATCAGATAGGCAACCATGCTCAATTTTTTGCAAGTTGCCGGAAGCCAAGTTCACCTTTGACTCTCGGGTTTTCTTAATTATTTTGTTGAATTGATTGTACTTTCAAATTTGTTATCACTTTGTGTTTACATTCCCAACAAACTGAAATATTTGACGAAATATAATCTTGACCCTGTAAAACTCCACATGTGACATGGTCAGGACCACAATGGTCCCGGAAGTTTGAATATGCCCGAGACTTACACATTCTATGGAGAAAAAAAACTTGAAAAAATGTGGAATTGCCTCATGTTTGGCCTCTTTCTCAAAGGCTAAAGGTCTTCTTTATAGAAAAAGTCTTTGTTAGAGTCAAAGGTGAGGGCTATGCAACCTTTTTTGTTAAAAAAACGTAACAAATTTTCCCAAGTTCTCCTTTTTGATGAGCTGGACATGAATCCGTCTAAATTGGTATGCAAATTGTGCCGTCACATATAAGCCTGGAAATTAAGTATGATTAATCAAGTAATTACGATCAGTGATTGCCGGCCATGGAACGTGACAAATTACTTTCGCAATCAGAGAAATTCCATCCCAACTATTTGAACCATTCAACACTGTCAAACTCTACCTCCCGGACTTGATCATTGGGGGAACCATCCTCAATCCTCCAAACTCAACCAGTTACAGTTTACACTAATGGTGTAAATGAAGAATCACTACTGCCTGTAGCCTTTAAAATGGTATGTAAAAATAGTTCCTTACACCCAACAGTCCCAATTCCTTCTATATCCAATTGCCAAAGTGAATAATTCAGACGGAATGGGGCCAGTATTCCCAAACAACAGTTGCTTATCACAGGATCGTGCATTCCAATGTTATCTACTAAGTCCAAACAATTACAGGTGTAGGGATAGTAGGAGAGGAGTGTGGAGGATTTCGGCCACAGCTAGCCAAACTGCCTAGTCCCCAAGGGTTTTCATCCTCATTAACTCCCACGTATCTCCTTCAGCCATTCTTCTTCAATCCTCCACAATCATCCAGACTTTGTTATTCATTTGCCCTCAATCCTGCATTAATCATTCACTGGTATTTACAAATGTGCCTCAATCCTTCAGAATCATCCAAATCGTCCAGGTGATTTTGGAGGACTCAGGAGAGTAAGGTTTGTAAATTCTATGAATTCATATCTTAATTAAACTCGGGCAATGTTTGAACTGGAGGCTGTGGCTAAGGCTTTGGCTGTTTCTAAGGGTGTTGCTATGGGCATCCTATGCTACAATGCACGTTCATGTGACAATCAAGCCGCAGTCGCTACTGCGGACATCGCTTTTACACTGATTGTTCTACCTTTGCACATGCAGTGAGATCTTTGTGAGATGAGAGTGAGTATACAGAGCTGAATTATTTCACGAAAAAAAGAACAGATTTATGAGGAATATCTGACGTGAAAAACCCACTGCCAAAAAATGTTAATCCGTGGAGATTAGTAGCTTCTTACAGGTTAAATTTGAAATCTGGAGCTCTGAAAATTTTCCGCCCTGGAAACGGACCCTTATATCTAGGACTCTGTTTCTGTGTACAGCACATGAGGAAGAGTCGAACAGGACCACAGGTGAATCCGTTGTTCTTAGAATGTGTGCATGGTCAGACCTACCTAAACAATGGAAATTTACCTGGTATGCCTGCTGTCACCTAACGTCTCCCATTGCTCCAGTCAAAATTTATAAGCAAGTGACTTTGGTGGTCTTCAAATGCATTTTTCTCCATTTTAACGATATTTCAGATGGACAAGTTTGGAGGGTTGGTACTGATAAGAGCTTTAATGACCAGATAAGAATAAATTGATTTTCGTTGCTGGTGAATTCTAATCTTGTGCATGGATTGGCATCTTACCTAGATCTAGAGTGATTCCTCTCTCTTTACTCTGCGGGTTCTTGTCAAACGCTGCAGTCGATGCTGTGGTACTCAACGCTTTGGCTGTCATCAAATAAAACATGGAATTATTGAAGTGACTGTTACTTTAGGAAGCAGGCTTGTGAAGGCAAGGCAGTTTTTCCCTCGTAAAGGCAAAGAGCAACGTAAATGGCATTTCTATGGTGAATCAAATTCCACTGGAACATTTCACGGGGCACCAAGGCAATGACCATGGGGAATTGCCCCCATTGCCTCAATAACTATAACTTATAAGGCCTGAGGAACAGTACATTGCTCCGTCCCAATTTAGAAATGGCCAACTACAGTTGGGAGGAGTCCAAACTTGAGTGTTACAGATGGGACGGCCCAACTATAGGTGGCATTGCCCAACTATAGGTGGGGTTGCCCAACTATAGCTGGAAGTACCAAGGGGTTGCTCATTTATAGCAGGGATTGCATGATGGTCTGATAGTGTAATGTTATATTCGGTAAATTATCACACACACAAAAATCGAAAAACTTGATAAGAATTCATTTCTTCATGTCAAAGCTTCATCACACTCCCACGCAACCTGCCAGAAGTCTAGTAACACAACCACCCGGGGCCACACTATGTTCCACTGGTCCTGCTGAGAGAAAGATCTCTGGATTCCAGCTTTAGTCAGATAGTTGAGCCGTCTCACCTGTAACACTCAAGTTGGGAGTGGTCCCAACTTTAGATGGGACAATAGATAGTTCCCAGTAGACGCCATCTTTACGGGCAAATTGCATTTTGGCTTGCAGGTGCGTCAAACGCTCAACTTATTAACGCAGCCGCGTTGTTCACTGACCAATCCTGCAATGAGTTTCGTGAAATGCGCGCGTGTTGCACGCCGTTCTCACACGAAACGCACGACTGTTTGTTCTAAACTGCCCGTAAAGATGGCCGATTTACGTCATACTGCAACCTATTTATTCTCAAGTTGGGATGGATTATATTCATTCCAATCTATATTTTTCATTAGCAGGCCGGCCGTCGTGGTTGAGTGGTCTAGTGCAAGGGACTCAAGTTCTAATAGCCTTCTGGACTCACTACAGGTTCTTGGTCCGACTGCATATGTTGCCCACAGCCATTGAACGGTTTAACCTAAATGTAAGGCTTTTTTTAATTTCTCAATTTTGTTCACAAGTTTAAATTACCAACTTAGTTAAAGGTAAAAAATAAAAGTTATGTCTTGATGACTCCGGGTTCTTCCCATACACCAGCCATTGTAGCGGGCCGATACACACAAATTACAGGCCGATACACACAAACTACAGGCCGATACACACAAATTACAGGCCGATACACACAAATTACAGGCCGATACACACAAATTACATCAATCCAGGCCAGCCCCTACGGGCGGGTCAGTGGTTTAAACCAAACGACTTGTCCGCATACCTCTTCTGGTTAAGATGACTAACCTTTTCAAAAGTTAATGTAAATAATCTTTTGGCAATTATTTGCTCAGAATTACTTCTCTCTGTTGATAGCGACCATTTTAGAATGCCATCTCAAAATCTATCAATGAGGGGGGCTACAGCTAGGCCGTCAGTGAGCTGCATTATTATGGAAGCGGTTACTCCTAGAGCTATAGAGCATTCCGCTAGAGCCGATAGCAGAACAAACCTCATAGTTCTAGGAGTTGGACTAGGAGGCAGTTACCACACTTTCAACAGACTGGAGTCTGACAAGGTGCACGCATAAAAAAAACTGTCTGTTGTGTCATGGAGCTAGGCAGCTGAGCTAGGGCTCAACATGCTCAAACCAGAGGAATATATGAAAAGGACTCTCTATTGCTGTCTCAGTCAGAGCCAGACTCACTCTCACAGCCCTCCAAATCCAACACTCATAAATTAGAAGACGACATTAACTGATGTATTTTTTGTTCACACTGAGTGTAGAGAAGCAAATTATACCACTGACTGAGCTGAGGACATCAATGGCGCTGGTCATGCTGGTACGTAGTGCTATTAAGGACAGTGACGCCTACCCCTTCTACCACTTCTTCTACTTCGTACTCGGCAGGATCCATAAGTAAGGACATAAACGCCAAGGAGCAATTATAGTTAAGTGTCTTGCTCAAGGACACAAGTGCCGGGACCGAGATTCGAACCCCTATTGTGTTGACTCAGCAACTACAACTTGAATTCGGAGCGCTAGACCGCTCGGCCACGACACGCTACCAAAGGGGGCAAAGGGAAAGTGTCACTAGGGCCATGAGAATGAAAGTTAAAGATTTGCGTCCACCGCCCGCATGCTCTGAAAGCTACCGCCGAAAAATTTCATTATTTCCAAAAAAAGGCTGCATCACAAATTTTCAAGTTTCAATTCAGGCCAAACAATAAAATGGTTCTGTTTCCGATTATATGTCATTAAAATTGGGTCGGTAGGTCGGAAAGTTTTTTTATTTGGCGTTATTTTTTTATTCCGACACGATTGACGAATATGTCCACGATCGTTCGTGTGTTGAGCGCAATTAACAGATTTGCACAACGAATTAGGCAAAATTGCGCGCAAACTGCAGTTTGCGCTCTTTATACTGGCAGTTCAAGCGGCCGATTTTGCAAAAGTGTGCGCAATATATGCAGATTGCGCAAACCCGTGGAATGCGCTTCACACAGCGCCGTGTACACACGTGCGCGCATTGAATTGTAGGTCGTTGAAGAAGCTTCTTATACTACGAAAAAATAATGAATAATGAAAATGAAAAAAAGCCTCATGTCATTTCAAAAATGCCCGGACGCAAATCTAAAACTTTCATTCTCGTGGCCTAGTGCAGAGTGTGTCACAACAGTCATTAGTGTAGCTACTGCAGTGCTAGTATAAACTGCTACTGCTAGTAACTGCTACTGCTAGTTAGGTAAGTGATTATTGATAATGATACATGATGTAACGACTAACGTCGACCCGCGCATTGCATTGGTCTATAAAATCATAATGGTCGGCGAACGTTTACATACACTGATACAGAATAGAACACATGACATACACTTACAGTTACCAGTACGGGTGCGTAGACTTTTTACGGGACATTCTTACCAGCCCTTCAATAGTCGGATTTCTTACTATGATCGGAAGTTATTGTTCTCTCATAGTGGTAAAATCTGACAATGCTGAGACAATAATTATTTGGCAAGCTCTTCGGCAAAAGCGATCCAGTTTCGCGCGTGTGTGAATAGCGTCATTGTGTTCAGCGTGAAAAGGCCCCCTAGACCGATCTTGGCAGGTAGTTTTTTCTGGTTGGGATAATAATTTTTTTTTTTTTACTTTCTTGTTTCCAATTGAAACACCCATAGAAAATACGAACATTTTATTTACGTTTTCAAAAGGTAAAATTAGTATTTTATTTTTCAAATTTCAGGTACATTTTACTTATTTGATTTATAACAATTACCAGTAACTTAGGTATTTTTGGAGATCGCTCGCACATGTTTTGCACACGGCACGTCAGCTGCATGACAACAGGATTGAATGCCTAAAACTAGTCATGTCTGACTATTGCAAGAAATCCCATCACAGCAAAAAATCCTGTAAAATGTCTATGCACCCGTACTGGTTACACTGGACACATAATAAAATACTTGAAAACCAATCTTTAAGGTCCTACAATGAAACACAACATGGCGAATAAACGAGCAAAGTATTTAAGCAGTATACTGGCAGTGATTTGATGAAAAAATAGTACCTACCAAGTGAGGTTTTCCCACTATCAACGTGACCTAAAACGCCGATGTTGAAGTTCAGCTCCTTGCCCGTGGAGGACGCCATCTTGGTTTTGGTTTGTTTGTTCTAGGATCACTCCTCCACAAAAGGGGGATAACTTGAGTGATTTGCATACACCTGTTCTATTGGTTAGAAGTTGAAAGGGGATGGTTGCGTGGCTCAGGGGTTCGGGAAAATGAAGATACAAACAATTAAAGATCTAGGTCTTATATTTTGGACGATTTTACCCCCACAAGTTAGATTTAGCTTAAAGGAACATTACAGAATTGGTTTTTGCTAACAAAACAGGTGCTGCCAGTGTAAGCACTTTATGTAATCCACCATATACATAAACTGACAAACCTGTAGAAGTTTGAGATCGATCGGCCATCTGGGTCACGAGAAAAAGTGAAAAACCGATTACACATGTGCATGAAATCATATAGATTCAACAAATAAAACGCTCACTGAGCGATAAACTCCAATCGGAAAATTGGTTTATTCATTTCTCATGAAATATGGCATTTCAGACATAAATATTTCAAGGGATGTTTTCTACTATCATCATCATTAGACCGTGTAAGTTTTATGTAAATCTATGATCAAAAGTATATTTTACAAGTTTTTTTCTGACCAATTCTGTAATGTCACTTTAAGTTTTAAATATACGTTTCTCTTGATTCGATATATTTATACGATTTCATCAAAGGTATTGTCCGAAATAGTATCCGTCAATGATAGTTATTTAAAAACAAAAACAAAAATTAGTATCGGGAGCCCCACAACATATTACTTCCATCAGCCATGTTACAACAAATGTTGCATGTTCCATGTATGTTGTGCATTGTCCCATGGATTTTGTGCATTGTCCGTAATGCTTAAAGGAACATTACATAATTGGTCATTGTAAAATATACTTTTTTACTTAAACACAAAATGTAACTTTCCAACAACGTATTGTAAGTTTTTATAGCCATAAACTACGTCAAACTAAAGAATTATTTTGGTGAAACAGAATCGCGCATATTTTAACTCAATATGATTGGGTCTATTAACTTGGTCCCGGAAGTTTCAATACGCGTGAGACTTGCATAACATAGTCTATTTGAACGTGAAAATGTGAGATGTTCGTTCCTTCATACGTATAAAGGCAACCTTGATGCACGCCGGGAACCGAAGGTTTCTTCAAACGAAATAATTATTCAACCAACAGGCACGTAACTAATACAAGGTCCACTGCACGCACGAAACATAACACGTTAAAAAAAAAAATGGTCGCAAAGAAATAAAGGCCCGAGTGTTTAAAGGCCCTGTACACTATTGGTAAGATCGAAAAACACAATGTTCACAGATTCACACATAACTTACATAATTTAAAGTAAGTAATGGCAGAAAGGGTTCCTTAAAATATTTCTGCCTAAAATGCTATCGTTTCTGAGAAACGAGTAAAACAATAGTAATTATCGCGCATGATAATTTGAAAAAACAGAAAACACATAAGATCTCTTTTCACTATTTTCTCGTGACCTCGATGATCAATTGAGCTCAAACTTTCACAGGTTTGTTTGTTCATGCATATGTTGAATCACACAAAATGTGGACACTGATATTGAGCTGTTACCAAAAGTGTACAATACCTTTAAGCGCTTTAGTGCGGGGGCTGGGTCCTCGTAAAGCGTACATACTTGGGCTGCATTGACATTTTCCCGTCTTCGTATCCACACAATAAGTAAGCTGTTTTATTAAAGCATTACACGGTATTGTTCTGAGCATCATCTGGGGAATTGGTCAACCCACTCAGTACGGCATTATACAGCATTCAGTAGCACGGCCCACGCCAACCAAAATAACGTGTACACATCAATAATATTCACCGTTGGATCTCGTCGCATTCCTAATGGATGTTTGATACATTTACGGGTTTTATTTATTTATTCATTTATTCATTTATTCGCTTGATGACGCATCCAACAGCGCAAGCGCCAATAACAAGATGGCGATTTGAGTACGAGAAGAGCTGCTTAGTTGTAGATACGGGAGGAAAACTCCAATGGGAGAAACTGAATTAATATTTTAGTGAGAAAAGAGATTGAGCTTTTGCAAACTGCCTAACCGACCAAATGGACCTATAGTATAAATGCAAAACATAGTTAGTGGCCTGACGTTTTGACCCTAGCAATCACTAATTAATTACTTTTTCCTCCAGTCTTCCCACCTCTGATATTGTCTTTTGTGTTCCTAACCTCTTGTGGTCAAACCAGCTCCTTCCCTCTTCCCTTTGCTGTTCCTGTGTTCTTTCATCTCTTTCCACTTGACTGCTTCTGTTACACCAGTATACCTGTTTATGCGTAAATACTCTGCTAGGGTCGACACGTCAGAAAACTAACTATTTTTTTTGCATTAATATTTTAGATTCAACTTGAATTTTCACCGTGATCCCCCATTATCCATTAAAGCTAAATTATCAATTAACACAGGGTACCACTCCCTATACGCATTCAGGTAGGAACTGAAAACTCAATCCACATGCATGGCTCCTGTCCGAAGTGGGATATCACAGAGGTGGAGAGGCAGGGAAGGAAACCACTGAGCCATCCTGTTTTCGTTCAAGACGATTGGTAATTTTCTGTATACATTACAATAATAATATCTTATTTAATCTGAAAACTTACTGGTTGAAAAGCTCATTCCAAAAACAACCCCCCACAGAAATATTTTCATCTAAAACACTTTGGAATTTGGGAACTGGGAGAGCCCCCCAAAACACACAGCTCTGTGTTGCAAAACACTCTGTGTACATTCCTTTGTTTTGCACTTAAGGAAATCATATTCTTGAACACTAAAAAGCACTGTGTGGACGTGTGTAAGTCCACATAGTGTTTCTTGTCCCTACACTGTGTGGATCTCTATTGTTCTCAGGTTCACACTTCGTATGCAACACTTAAACACCAGTGCCTATTTCGATTCAGCAATTGAAATAAGTAGTTCATAAAAGTGCAATAAATTCCCGAAACAAACATCATAAACCAATGTTCACGATTGTTAGCACTTTGCACTAATACTAAAAACCGGAAGCTAAGGCCGTGTCCGAATTGGCGGCTACAGCTACGGCTACGGCTAGAATTCCGCGCCATCGTGCGTTGAAGTATAGGATTTCCTGAGCAACACCCTCAGCAACAGTCGTAGCTGTAACCGTAGCCATCGACAAGGATTCAGCAAACGGCACAATTCACTATAACATACGCGCGCGTTATGCCAATTAATGTTGTACGCCGTGATGGGTCCATGGTGTTTTGTCCAGCCGATGGGGTGTACAAAACAACATAGACCCCATCATAGTGGTGCCATAATTGTTTTGTTGTACCATGGTAATATATTCCTCTTCTTTGGAGGTAATGTGTTGCCTTCTTCCAACATCATTACGACTAAATTGGCACAGTTATAAAAGCAGATGAACAGGTCGTTGACAAAAATATTGCTTCACTGTTCCCTACGGCACATCGCACAAGGAACGTATATCAATTTACCTGGTACCAGCGTAATTACAATCTCGAATCCCGGGGCTATTTCAAAGTGGTGTACAAGGCGCTGGAATCGACCAACGGTGGGCACGATCAAGTTAATGTGCCTTGTGGGGAACATTACTCATGTTGCCATAGGTCCATGTACATGCGTCTTTGTTTCACATCACGTGGTTGGTTTTAGACCAATAAAAATTCACAATCTACTACCGTGGCTATAACAATGCTTTATGTTTGCTCGCGTGTACTTACTGTACTATTGCGGTCTGGTGCACCGATACGGTGGTCACGTGGGAGCTAGTGGTGTAATTTGTGTCTGAAATAAGTTTTTTTTTTCGCAAAAGTTACGTCATTAGTTCGGCGTGTCAATTTCTGACGCTCACAGGTTTATTGCAAAAAAAGTGAGAACATAAGTTACTGCTCAAAAACTCAATGAAGTGACACCCGTTTAAAGGAACATTACAGAATTGGTAAGAAAAAAACTTGTAAAATATACTTTTTGATCACAGATTTGCATAAAACTTACACGGTCTAATGATGACGATAGTAGAAAACATCCATTGAAATATTTCTGTCTGAAATGCCATATTTGATGAAAAATTAATAAACTAATTTTCCGATTGGAGTTTATCGCTCAGTGAGCGTTTTATTCATTTGTTGAATCTATATGATTTCAAGCACATGTGTAATCGGTTTTTCACTATTTTCTCGAGACCCAGATGGCCGATCGATCTCAAACTTCTACAGGTTTGTCAGTTTATGTGTATGGTGGATTACATAAAGTACTTACACTGCCAGCAACTGTTTCGTTAGCAAAAACTAATTCTGTATAGTTCCTTTAACAATTAGGCATCATCGATGGTTGGCAATATTTATTCCATTCTTAGTTTTCAATATACACATTGCCCAACCAACCAGTGAAAGTTTTATCAACCATTCCTTCTTCTTTTTTGTTTGTCTTCTTTTTTTTCCCAAACCAGTTGATAACGGTTTACTCACTAATTTTGTTGTGCTCGGTTTTTATTGTACATGTATTGATTTGGAAAACTAAGAGTGTTAGGTTGTGGACAGTTTTCTTACAACTTGCACTGTTTTAGGCGGGAATTTGTTTTTTTTATGACTAATTGTAGTGCAGTTTGTAGTTGTTTAAAAACAAAATTTCGAGTGTTTTTTTATTTCGTCATATAGATACATCACTTTTAAAAATTGTTGTTAAAGATCAGTACCATTCATGCGTCTTACCTTTGAGCCCCGTCGGACCCCTCCAGCTAGCTAAGTCTAATTCTAGACTGGCTTTAATTTCTGGGGGAAATGGGTTTATCATTTAAAAACATAACACGGCATTTGGGGGGGGGGGTCAAACCTCGCGTTCTGCAGTCGGTTGTTAGTGCCTCCCTGCTTCGAAAACAAGATCCCGGCGCCGAGCCCATGGCTTGAAGTTGGAGTGAGGTTTGGGTTGTACGACTGTTTGGAGGGTTTTGCGTCAGTGGTGGTGTCAGACTCTGAAAATTGGGGAGGGGTGTGGGGTAAGTGAGGGACGATAAATGATTCGGATGGGCGATCGAATAATATGTGATTTCCAATAAATTGGAAACAACAACAGCAAAAGCAATTAAACCAAACATCAACACAAACCAAACTTTCAACTTCATTGCACATCCAATATGGAATGACGTAACTGTTAATTTTCGCGGAGCTGACTGTTCTGATTTTCAAGGGACTTTTAAAGACTCGCTTGTTTGAATTTAAAATTTGTAACAAATTACTTCAAATATTTCATTGTTTTATGTTTTGTGTTGTGCATAGAGGCTCTGTCTCGCATTATTATTATTATTATTATTTTTTTATATTTTATTTGATCCCGGGCAAAGACACAAAATGTTTTGCTGACACTTACGTGTTTTGCTCTGAATTTGCCCGTTTATTCCTATAAACCGTCCATAGTGTCTGCCTGTCGAATACCTACCTCTGTCTGACCGCTCTTGACTGATGTTTGATTATTCATCACTTAAGGAAGTATGCCTTTAAAAAAAGTCTATGTAGTCATTTGAATGCAGTACAATTAAAGAACAAAACAATGCAACACCCACGCAGACGGGTTGTAAGAAAAGCTCGATAATTCACTTTAAAAATATTAACGATCACATCTTTTCTCTCAACGCATTTTAGTGCATGCTGGGGGAGGGGGTTTGTGTGGTTTTTTAATACCTTTTTCGCATGGCTCTCTAATTGGAGGCTCGATAATGTCTGCATGCAAATCCACTGGGATCTTTTCAAAGCATATTTATAGTCGCATCGTGGTTGTCAATTAGACGGGGGAATAAAACGCTCGTGCTCGGGGATTTTTTTTACTGTACTTTGTGAAGTTTTTACGAGGTGCATGGTTTCTGAAATATTTCAGAAAAAAAGTAATTTCCCCGTAAAACTCTGCCTCGTCTGCGTTGATATTTTATGTGTGCACGTAAAACGAAGGATTTCTCACTCTATGGGGGCTAGACTAGATTTGCCCTTCCAGCCTCGGTATGGGATAAGAGTACTAAGTACCATGGACCACGACATCAGTTATACCACGATGAAGTCAAACGAAGGATTTCTCATTCTATGTGGGCTAGACTAGATTCGCCCTTCCCAGCCTCGGTATGGAATGAGAGTACTTTGTACCATGGACCACGACATCAGTTATACCACGATGAAGTCAAACGAAGGATTTCTCATTCTATGGGGGCTAGACTAGATTCGCCCTTCCCAGCCTCGGTATGGGATAAGAGTACTAAGTACCATGGACCACGACATCAGTTATACCACGATGAAGTAAAACGAAGGATTTCTCATTCTATGGGGGCTAGACTAGATTCGCCCTTCCCAGCCTCGGTATGGAATGAGAGTACTTTGTACCATGGACCACGACATCAGTTATACCACGATGAAGTCAAACGAAGGATTTCTCATTCTATGGGGCTAGACTAGATTCGCCCTTCCAGCCTCGGTATGGAATGGAGTACTTTGTACCATGGACCACAACATCAGTTATACCACGATGAAGTCAAACGAAGGATTTCTCATTCTATGGGGGCTAGACTAGATTCGCCCTTCCCAGCCTCGGTATGGAATGTGAGTACTTGTACCATGGACCACACATCAGTTATACCACGATGAAGTCAAACGAAGGATTTCTCATTCTATGGGGGCTAGACTAGATTCGCCCTTCCCAGCCTCGGTATGGAATGAGAGTACTTTGTACCATGGACCACGACATCAGTTATACCACGATGAAGTAAACGAAGGATTTCTCATTCTATGGGGGCAGACTAAATTCGCCCTTCCAGCCTCGGTATGGAATGAGAGTACTTTGTACCATGGACCACGACATCAGTTATACCACGATGAAGTCAAACGAAGGATTTCTCATTCTATGGGGGCTAGACTAGATTCGCCCTTCCAGCCTCGGTATGGAATGAGAGTACTTTGTACCATGGACCACGACATCAGTTATACCACGATGAAGTAAAACGAAGGATTTCTCATTCTATGGGGGCTAGACTAATTCGCCCTTCCAGCCTCGGTATGGAATGTGAGTACTTTGTACCATGGACCACAACATCAGTTATACCACGATGAAGTCAAACGAAAGATTTCTCATTCTATGGGGGCTAGACTAGATTCGCCCTTCCCAGCCTCGGTATGGAATGAGAGTACTTTGTACCATGGACCACAACATCATTTATACCACGATGAAGTCAAACGAAGGATTTCTCATTCTATGGGGGCTAGACTAGATTCGCCCTTCCCAGCCTCGGTATGGAATGTGAGTACTTTGTACCATGGACCACAACATCATTTATACCACGATGAAGTCAAACGAAGGATTTCTCATTCTATGGGGGCTAGACTAATTCGCCCTTCCAGCCTCGGTATGGAATGAGAGTACTTTGTACCATGGACCACGACATCAGTTATACCACGATGAAGTCAAACGAAGGATTTCTCATTCTATGGGGGCTAGACTAGATTCGCCCTTCCCAGCCTCGGTATGGAATGTGAGTACTTTGTACCATGGACCACGACATCAGTTATACCACGATGAAGTCAAACGAAGGATTTCTCATTCTATGGGGGCTAGACTAGATTCGCCCTTCCCAGCCTCGGTATGGAATGTGAGTACTTTGTACCATGGACCACAACATCAGTTATACCACGATGAAGTCAAACGAAGGATTTCTCATTCTATGGGGGCTAGACTAGATTCGCCCTTCCCAGCCTCGGTATGGAATGTGAGTACTTTGTACCATGGACCACGACATCAGTTATACCACGATGAAGTAAAACGAAGGATTTCTCATTCTATGGGGGCTAGACTAGATTCGCCCTTCCCAGCCTCGGTATGGAATGTGAGTACTTTGTACCATGGACCACGACATCAGTTATACCACGATGAAGTCAAACGAAGGATTTCTCATTCTATGGGGCTAGACTAGATTCGCCCTTCCCAGCCTCGGTATGGAATGAGAGTACTTTGTACCATGGACCACGAACATCAGTTATACCACGATAAAGTAAAACGAAGGATTTCTCATTCTATGGGGGCTAGACTAGATTCGCCCTTCCCAGCCTCGGTATGGAATGTGAGTACTTTGTACCATGGACCACAACATCAGTTATACCACGATGAAGTCAAACGAAGGATTTCTCATTCTATGGGGGCAGACTAAATTCGCCCTTCCAGCCTCGGTATGGAATGAGAGTACTTGTACCATGGACCACGACATCAGTTATACCACGATGAAGTCAAACGAAGGATTTCTCATTCTATGGGGGCTAGGACTAAATTCGCCCTTCCCAGCCTCGGTATGGAATGTGAGTACTTTGTACCATGGACCACAACATCAGTTATACCACGATGAAGTAAACGAAGGATTTCTCATTCTATGGGGGCTAGACTAGATTCGCCCTTCCCAGCCTCGGTATGGAATGTGAGTACTTTGTACCATGGACCACACATCAGTTATACCACGATGAAGTAAAACGAAGGATTTCTCATTCTATGGGGGCTAACTAGATTCGCCCTTCCCAGCCTCGGTATGGAATGAGAGTACTTTGTACCATGGACCACACATCATTTATACCACGATGAAGTAAACGAAGGATTCTCATTCTATGGGGGCTAGACTAGATTCGCCCTTCCCAGCCTCGGTATGGAATGGAGTACTTTGTACCATGGACCACACATCAGTTATACCACGATGAAGTAAAACGAAGGATTTCTCATTCTATGGGGGCTAGACTAGATTCGCCCTTCCAGCCTTGTATGGAATGGAGTACTTTGTACCATGGACCACACATCAGTTTACCACGATGAAGTCAAACGAAGGATTTCTCATTCTATGGGGGCTAGACTAGATTCGCCCTTCCAGCCTCGGTATGGAATGTGAGTACTTGTACCATGGACCACAACATCAGTTATACCACGATGAAGTCAAACGAAGGATTTCTCATTCTATGGGGGCTGACTAGATTCGCCCTTCCCAGCCTCGGTATGGAATGTGAGTACTTTGTACCATGGACCACACATCAGTTTATACCACGATGAAGTAAACGAAGGATTTCTCATTCTATGGGGGCTAGACTAGATTCGCCCTTCCCAGCCTCGGTATGGAATGTGAGTACTTTGTACCATGGACCACAACATCAGTTATACCACGATGAAGTAAAACGAAGGATTTCTCATTCTATGGGGCTAGACTAGATTCGCCCTTCCCAGCCTCGGTATGGAATGGAGTACTTTGTACCATGGACCACGACATCAGTTATACCACGATGAAGTCAAACGAAGGATTTCTCATTCTATGGGGGCTAGACTAGATTCGCCCTTCCCAGCCTCGGTATGGAATGAGAGTACTTTGTACCATGGACCACGACATCAGTTATACCACGATGAAGTCAAACGAAGGATTTCTCATTCTATGGGGGCTAGACTAATTCGCCCTTCCCAGCCTCGGTATGGAATTGGAGTACTTTGTACATGGACCACACATCAGTTATACCACGATGAAGTAAACGAAGGATTTCTCATTCTATGGGGGCTAGACTAGATTCGCCCTTCCCAGCCTCGGTATGGAATGAGAGTACTTTGTACCATGGACCACGACATCAGTTATACCACGATGAAGTAAAACGAAGGATTTCTCATTCTATGGGGGCTAGACTAGATTCGCCCTTCCCAGCCTCGGTATGGAATGTGAGTACTTTGTACCATGGACCACAACATCATTATACCACGATGAAGTAAAACGAAGGATTTCTCATTCTATGGGGGCAGGACTAATTCGCCCTTCCAGCCTCGGTATGGAATGAGAGTACTTTGTACATGGACCACACATCAGTTATACCACGATGAAGTCAAACGAAGGATTTCTCATTCTATGGGGGCTAGACTAGATTCGCCCTTCCCAGCCTCGGTATGGAATGTGAGTACTTTGTACCATGGACCACAACATCATTTATACCACGATGAAGTAAAACGAAGGATTTCTCATTCTATGGGGGCTAGACTAGATTCGCCCTTCCAGCCTCGGTATGGAATGGAGTACTTTGTACCATGGACCACGACATCAGTTATACCACGATGAAGTCAAACGAAGGATTTCTCATTCTATGGGGGCTAGACTAGATTCGCCCTTCCCAGCCTCGGTATGGAATGAGAGTACTTTGTACCATGGACCACAACATCAGTTATACCACGATGAAGTAAACGAAGGATTTCTCATTCTATGGGGGCTAGACTAGATTCGCCCTTCCCAGCCTCGGTATGGAATGAGAGTACTTTGTACCATGGACCACGACATCAGTTATACCACGATGAAGTCAAACGAAGGATTTCTCATTCTATGGGGGCTAGACTAGATTCGCCCTTCCCAGCCTCGGTATGGAATGTGAGTACTTTGTACCATGGACCACAACATCAGTTATACCACGATGAAGTCAAACGAAGGATTTTCATTCTATGGGGGCTAGACTAGATTCGCCCTTCCCAGCCTCGGTATGGAATGTGAGTACTTTGTACCATGGACCACACATCAGTTATACCACGATGAAGTCAAAACGAAAGATTTCTCATTCTATGGGGGCTGGGACTAGATTCGCCCTTCCCAGCCTCGGTATGGAATGTGAGTACTTTGTACCATGGACCACAACATCATTTATACCACGATGAAGTAAAACGAAGGATTTCTCATTCTATGGGGGCAGACTAGATTCGCCCTTCCCAGCCTCGGTATGGAATGTGAGTACTTTGTACCATGGACCACAACATCAGTTATACCACGATGAAGTCAAACGAAGGATTTCTCATTCTATGGGGGCTAGACTAGATTCGCCCTTCCCAGCCTCGGTATGGAATGTGAGTACTTTGTACCATGGACCACAACATCATTATACCACGATGAAGTCAAACGAAGGATTTCTCATTCTATGGGGGCTAGACTAGATTCGCCCTTCCAGCCTCGGTATGGAATGTGAGTACTTTGTACCATGGACCACAACATCATTATACCACGATGAAGTAAACGAAGGATTTCTCATTCTATGGGGGCTAGACTAGATTCGCCCTTCCCAGCCTCGGTATGGAATGTGAGTACTTTGTACCATGGACCACAACATCATTTATACCACGATGAAGTCAAACGAAGGATTTCTCATTCTATGGGGGCTAGACTAGATTCGCCCTTCCCAGCCTCGGTATGGAATGTGAGTACTTTGTACCATGGACCACAACATCATTTATACCACGATGAAGTCAAACGAAGGATTTCTCATTCTATGGGGGCTAGACTAGATTCGCCCTTCCCAGCCTCGGTATGGAATGTGAGTACTAAGTACTATGGACCACGACATCAGTTATACCACGATGAAGTCAAACGAAGGATTTCTCATTCTATGGGGGCTAGACTAGATTCGCCCTTCCCAGCCTCGGTATGGAATGGAGTACTGTACATGGACCACACATCATTATACCACGATGAAGTCAAACGAAGGATTTCTCATTCTATGGGGCTAGACTAGATTCGCCCTTCCCAGCCTCGGTATGGAATGTGAGTACTTTGTACCATGGACCACAACATCATTTATACCACGATGAAGTCAAACGAAGGATTTCTCATTCTATGGGGGCTAGACTAGATTCGCCCTTCCAGCCTCGGTATGGAATGAGAGTACTTTGTACCATGGACCACAACATCATTTATACCACGATGAAGTAAAACGAAGGATTTCTCATTCTATGGGGGCTAGACTAGATTCGCCCTTCCCAGCCTCGGTATGGAATGTGAGTACTTTGTACCATGGACCACGACATCAGTTATAACCACGATGAAGTCAAACGAAGGATTTCTCATTCTATGGGGCTAGACTAGATTCGCCCTTCCAGCCTCGGTATGGAATGAGAGTACTTTGTACATGGACCACGACATCAGTTATACCACGATGAAGTAAACGAAGGATTTCTCATTCTATGGGGGCTAGACTAGATTCGCCCTTCCCAGCCTCGGTATGGAATGTGAGTACTTAGTACATGGACCACGACATCAGTTATACCACGATGAAGTCAAACGAAGGATTTCTCATTCTATGGGGGCTAGACTAGATTCGCCCTTCCCAGCCTCGGTATGGAATGAGTACTAGTACTATGGACCACACATCAGTTATACCACGATGAAGTCAAACGAAGGATTTCTCATTCTATGGGGCTAGACTAGATTCGCCCTTCCCAGCCTCGGTATGGAATGTGAGTACTTTGTACCATGGACCACAACATCATTTATACCACGATGAAGTCAAACGAAGGATTTCTCATTCTATGGGGGCTAGACTAGATTCGCCCTTCCCAGCCTCGGTATGGATGGAGTACTTTGTACCATGGACCACAACATCAGTTATACCACGATGAAGTAAAACGAAGGATTTCTCATTCTATGGGGGCTAGACTAGATTCGCCCTTCCAGCCTTGGTATGGAATGTGAGTACTTTGTACCATGGACCACGACATCATTTATACCACGATGAAGTCAAACGAAGGATTTCTCATTCTATGGGGGCTAGACTAGATTCGCCCTTCCCAGCCTCGGTATGGAATGGAGTACTTTGTACCATGGACCACGACATCAGTTATACCACGATGAAGTAAAACGAAGGATTTCTCATTCTATGGGGGCTAGACTAGATTCGCCCTTCCCAGCCTTGGTATGGAATGAGAGTACTTTGTACCATGGACCACAACATCAGTTATACCACGATGAAGTAAAACGAAGGATTTCTCATTCTATGGGGGCTAGACTAGATTCGCCCTTCCCAGCCTCGGTATGGAATGTGAGTACTAAGTACTATGGACCACACATCAGTTATACCACGATGAAGTAAAACGAAGGATTTCTCATTCTATGGGGGCTAGACTAGATTCGCCCTTCCCAGCCTCGGTATGGAATGAGAGTACTTTGTACCATGGACCACGACATCAGTTATACCACGATGAAGTAAAACGAAGGATTTCTCATTCTATGGGGGCTAGACTAGATTCGCCCTTCCCAGCCTCGGTATGGAATGTGAGTACTAAGTACTATGGACCACGACATCAGTTATACCACGATGAAGTAAAACGAAAGGATTTCTCATTCTATGGGGGCTAGACTAGATTCGCCCTTCCCAGCCTCGGTATGGAATGGAGTACTTTGTACCATGGACCACGACATCAGTTATACCACGATGAAGTCAAACGAAGGATTTCTCATTCTATGGGGGCTAGACTAGATTCGCCCTTCCCAGCCTCGGTATGGAATGTGAGTATTTAGTACCATGGACCACAACATCATTATACCACGATGAAGTCAAACGAAGGATTTCTCATTCTATGGGGGCTAGACTAGATTCGCCCTTCCCAGCCTCGGTATGGAATGTGAGTACTAAGTACCATGGACCACAACATCATTTATACCACGATGAAGTAAAAACGAGCCAAGTGAAAACGCTGCTGTTTATTCTTTCGATCAAAATGAAGTATACAATAAACACAACAGTACGGACTACGGCGATTTATTGTGCATTTCGCATCGAATGTTTTAAATCAACACAACTCTACACGAATTATAAGTCGAATGGGCAGGTGGATCTAGTGAGTACTTGCTTTTTACAGGCTCAGAAAGCAAAAATAAATAAATAAACCCTTCCTTTAATGGACACTTCAAGCACTGTGACATCATGCATTTTTGAAAATTGACGCAGCTTACCTGAACCGTTTCGTCCATAACAATGGAGAGACGTACATGATAAACATAATTGTTATTGACAATCTATAAAAACAGAAATGAATAAACTATTGCGATTATTTACATGTACTTTTTATATAACTTATATCAATTTCTCTGATGAATCTATCGGACCGACAATCTGCCATGGGTGAGAATGTTGTCACTCAAACACATTTTAGTTCTTAGCTTAATCGGTGTTTGATTTGTCGGATGAAATAAGAAAGCATGAATGTCAACAAACTCGATGCCTAAACATGGTCACTAACTCACATAATCTCGAAAACGGGACCTTGCCCCCAAATTCATCCTCATGAATTGTTAACCACAAAAAGATGCTCAGCAGAGAAAGTAAAATCTTGCTTAGAAGAAGTAGGCTACTATGACAAATGCCATTAGATGTGTATTTTCTATATTGTTTGTGACCGGTTCCAGGCTAACTTCTTAGCTTAGCGGAACAATAGGCTGAGCATCATTTTCTGCTTTCACGCTTAACGAAATAGTGACCTGTAAAGCTGGTTGTGCGATGTGTTATTGTAATAAGAATGGCAAGGAGTTGTCTGCGAAAGAAAAAGAAAGAAGAAAAAAGGAGAAAAACCCGACAACGTAAAATCGTATTTCCAATTCATTTTTTAATTTTAAAACAATGCATCCAAAGTAAATCCAAAAGACAGTTATTTGAGTGTAACCTACCTCGCTTGTTTTAAAATAATCTTCAACGGGAAGAGAATGTAGCAGCAATTAGTGCAAAGCAAAACAATGATAGCATAAATTGCCGTTTATGTATATCCTTTTTTATTCATTTTAAGCAATATTTACATAATAGTTCATCACAACCCTCTATTACAACCTGCACCAAGGACCAAAACAAAGTGCTGGTGCAGTTTAAATAAACATAAACAAGTACTCCAATTAAATTGTACTTAACTAATTAAATTTCTAACGATGAGGGGTTGGGTATGGTTTTCTTTTATCCAACCCAAACCCCGGCCCAAATTGGATATTGTTTGTTTTTGATTAATGTACCGGCCTCAATGGGCGTATTACCACTACGCGATTCAGCTGAATAAAGAGATCGTTCGTTAATTTAAATCAGGTGCGTTAATTGGGTGCACATAACGTAAACACACACTGTGGTCGTTGTGTTATTTCCACTAGAATAGGTCATTGTAGTCCTGAATTCAAAGTTCTTAACTACCAGAAATCAAGATTTGAGAAATTTCTTTTTAAAAGGTTTTCCTCGAACCGGCCATTATTAAAATAAAGCTGTACGTCACAATCTCGCCATAATCACAACCACAACTCGTAAACGGTCAACGACATCCCTGACAAATCAACTTCGTCACTGGGACAGGCCTCACCTTAGTGACGTAACGGTGACGTCAAAAGGTTCAATACAAATTAGAAATTGAAGAAAATATAGGTAAACTACTTTGCTTCTTCCTTACTATACGGTATACTTAGTTATTGAGTGGCAGTTTGGGGCTTCCGTATTAATTTTGATTGTAACATTGTTAGTAATTATTTAAATTTTAAAAATACGGTGTGTTTTCTTCAGTGTCACTTTACGAAGATTATGAGATTACGTTTCAAAAAACAATTTCTTAGGCCCAGATGTTCTCATTGCTTTGAACTTTCAGACTAGGTTGTGAAGATAAAATGTTTGACTAGAGGGAATTGTTTTTCAAGCTGACTTCGGTCTTTGTTCGAAAAAAATACAAATCCTAAATTATTTATGCAAAACATTTGCATCTATAAACAAGTTATCCAAGTTTTAAACTCATTTTCATCTTACAACGTTTCTTCCATTCACTAATGCAACTGGCTTTGGAGGGTTTTTTCAACCGTTTGTATTTAAAACAAATAAGTCTTTAGCCCCGCAATATCCAAGAAATACTTGACAGTTCATTAAGGAGGGGTGGATTAGCGTCTACCGGTATACCATTGTCTTTTACCGGTATACCATTGCCTCTTTTCGTCCTCACTGTCACCGCGTTTGCCGGTGTACCACTGCCTCTTTTCGTCCTCACTGTCACTGCGCTTACCGGTGTACCACTGCCTTTTACCGGTGTACCACTGCCGCTTGTCTAGATCGGAGGGGTCGGCAAAGTCGTCGGAGCGTTTACCGGTGTACCACTGCCTTTTGGTGTATTGTTGCTCCAAGTCCCCGTCGTCGGCTTGGTCGAGCCCGCTTCTCTTACCGGTATACCACTGGCGTTTCCCGGTGTACCACTGGCGTTTCAGAGAGTTCACGGCATCGTCGTCTAGGACCATGTCTTCGTCCCCGCGCTTGCCGGTATACCATTGCCGTTTGCCGGTGTACCACTGTCTCTTGTTTGCCTCGTTGGGCTGGTCCCCTGCCTCTTCGTTGCTGCTGCGTTTACCGGTGTACCATTGGCGTTTACCGGTGTAAAACTGTCGTTTAACCTCGTCCTCGTTTTCTGCTAATAACGCGGGGGAGTCTTCGGCGTCCCGTTTGCCGGTATACCATTGCCTTTTGCCGGTGTACCATTGTCTTTTACCATCTAGACCAATGGGAGCGCCTGCCGGGTATTGTCTCTTGTCTTCGTCTCTCTGCCAATTCACTGCTTTGCCTTCCTCTGCTGAAAGAAAAACAGAAAAAAGGTAATTAATTTATTATATAGCTTTAGTTTAAGTTGCCCTGGCAAACCTTTAAGCACAGACGAATCTTGCCGAGCAGAAGTGGGTACCAGCCAAGACACCCTTGTTGTATTGTATACTGTGTGACTGGTTCTCCGCTCTATAGCAAAAATATATCTGACTGATGTTTAATATTATTGCATTTTGGGATAAAGACCGATTATTAAGCTATGATTTTTTTTCCCGGCACCGACGTATGGTACAGCCCCTTTGTACTGTGCAAAAGTAACCCACATTACAACACACAGGCTCAGGTAGGTGTTTTGGACTCGAACCAACGGCCTCCTGCGGTAGATGTTAAATCACCGCTCAATCGCTGACCTAACCCGGTGTACCGACAACAATTGAACTTATGTAATAATTACATGAAATTGAGTTCTTCCATGGAAGTTGGGTCCCTTTTGGGGCCAAACGTCGTTTCAATCAAACAACGGCTCTTCCTAACCCCACCCCCGCACCCCCCGCACCCCCGCACCCCCCGCACCCCCGCACCACCCCCCCCCCCCCCCCCCAATCCTGGGTGTCATCGACAATAATTACAACACAAACAAAAAATGACAACAAGATAGGAGGGATAAAAAGGCTCATAGATAACAAAACATACAGTAAAGTGAGAAGATCAAGAGGGGTGTGACACTCATTCACTATAGGTGGATTGTACATGACGTCACATATCCCACAATCCTCTCAATGGCTAGCGTTCGCCATCTGTTAGTTTTCCGTTACAACTCTGTAGCTGTACCTCAAAGATGAGGATTGTGGGAAATGTGTGACGTCATTACATTATACTGAGACTGTGAAGAGCTAAACACAAGATCAGCCTTTTTCAAATTGACCACGCCCATCAATATTAAGCAACTATAAACAAATAAACAAACAGCCCAACAAACAACATAACTCTGTGTAAAGATGGATCTTTCTAGTGAATAATCCCACACGCACTAATTGTTTACAACCAGTTTCAAATAGTATGAAGAGCAACGCTTACAATTTGCCGCCATTTTCTCGAGCAAACCAACATTCCAGAGTGTTTCTTTTCTACAAGCGATGGTGAAATTCATGTCCACGGTTTGAATTCAGAACAAATAGAAACAAATTACAGGAAGTTGACGAACAGTAAAATATTATTTAATACAGCTACGAACTATTGTGAAAACTATTTAATAACAAGCTTTATTTTGATCTCTGGTATACTATTCAGATTCACATGACACATGGATATTCTATATATAGTTTTTCTCTGAAACTGCACTTGATTGTATAAACACACTCTCCGAAAGCCACTTATAATAATATCTTGGAAACTCCAGGTTTAGGTAAAAAGTGTAATCTTCCCTAAAATCAATAATGAACTGTCCCTTTACGGTTCTTGAAAAGTGGAGGATGACAGAGAATGGTTTCTTCCGAAACCCCAAATGAAAGTACCATCCCTTTTATGATTTATTTCTCCGGGGTAAACGATGATTGGAACGGATGAACTCTTACACCAATGACGCGCTCCACCTCTCGGGACTTGCTCTTTGTAAACGAGTAATCGGAATGAATTTCTCCAGTCCTAAAACCACTACGTGCATTCACTTTGCTGACCCAAAAAAGTGTGTCCATTACCTGACAATTTGTTCATCGACCATAAAGCAAAAGTGATTTCTTAAAGAACAAGTTTAAGTTTTATCTGTACCAAGCCGAGCATTATCTTAATGTCAAGGCCATGGCTTTCAGATCAGAAAATGTGTACTTAGGATAAAAAGCTCACCATCGTGGCGACGATTGCGAGAGAGACTATGCCAGCCGTGTCACGTGTGCCGGATATTCGTTCACTTTATTCGGTGACAAGTTAAATAGGAAGAAAGTGGTCCGGGAATCCAAAAAAAAGAATCGATACTGAATCGACTCGACTCGAGTTGCATTGATTTGAATCGATCATTTGATTTGAGTCTATCATATGTAATTACACGTCTGCAATGCCAATGTAAATGTTATGTCGGTATTGTAGACGTGTACAATGTGCGTTAATATAGATTACCCTTTTTTTCTCCCGAGAGTATAGAACTATAATAATTCGGTAAATAATTCGGTGACTAATTTAATTTTATATTTAGGACAAAGAAAAAACCTACAACCATGAAAAGTCAATCAACAGCTTATAAAAATTAGAAAAAAATAACAACTGCAAAAAAATAAAGTCCTTATGGTGAGTCTGTTAACAAATGTACTGGGTGTCAGGAGACGTTCGATAAATTTAAGACAGAGAAACCAAAGAAGATTGAGTTAATTCTTCTCTTGTTTATATAATGATGCTTTATTCACCAACGTGACTGTTTGGTATTCGTCTGCTGATGGATGGTCGTAAATAGCTCATTATTAGTAGCTACCCATTCAGAAGATTGACGTCATAGTGACATAGTAATCCAGATATATATTTCAGGTAAGACAGTTAAGTGGAGTCAGTGTTTCTTCTTACAGGCTGTAGGGGGAAGTTCATCTGAATGTCCATTGAACGCCAATCTATGTCAAGCCCAAGTTTAATCAGAAAAAAAGTCAAGCCTAATAATTACTGTTGAAAAAGACAAATTAAAAACAGATTTGAAGATTTTTGTTCCCCCTCTAACTTAAATGGTTTCTTGCGCATTGTTCCCTGTGTTTTTGTTGCCGGGGCCCGGCGGGTTTTTACGATTGTCCGGTATTCAACCATATATTATTTAAAAGGAAATGGATTGATACGTGGTACATGGGGGAAATCAAAAAAAGAAAATTACCGCAAATCCTCGGGCTTTTTTGTTCGACAATTATCCAATTTGTAGGGAATGCCTGAGCGGCCAACGTCCACTGGGACTAGGGGGGAGTAAAACATGTTTGCCTGCGTGCTAAAATTGAGATTGGGCACGGGTTCAATAATAGTAGATTTCTACTACAAAAAATTGTGATTTTCTTTTTTCAATAAAAATAAACTGTCAAAAGCAGTTTTTGTTAAGTGCACGTTTTGAGGTTATAGAAAAAACAAAATTTCGCACTAGTATAATAATTATTTTACTCAGATCTGTTGATCAAGTTTTCCAACATAATATCTAAATAAAGACTAAGATCCAAGTATTCGAGGATAGTTTTATCGCAATGTATTTAAGGAAAGAAATAATTCGCGGGAATTTTTGTATTATACTCAAACAAGTTCATAAAAATGTCATTTTTCAGATTATCACAAACCTGTTTCTTCGATCATTTTCAATTAATGTTGAATCATATTATATAAAAAACATAAATGCTATAACAACCATTGAAATTGAAAACAAACAAATGTGTCCCTCCGAATAGTCTGGTTACCACAATAAGCACTGTACACTTTAGTCATTTGAATTCAGGGGATCGGACATCAGAAGCAAGCGACTTCGGCTACGGCTATACGGTTGTTGTTGGCTGCAGTGATAACGTTGAAGAATAGGAGTTTCGGCGTGCCGGCCGTAGCCACTGCCGCAGCGGCAGTTCGGACCATACGGCCTGCCTGACTCATTCGCCCCACTGCGCCGGTTCAAACCAAATACTTCAAAACAGAAAACTAAAGAGAAACACCACATCAGACTTAATTTACAACCGCGATAAGTCTGAAGGCAGTGGAATCGTTTCCATTTCAATACGGCCGTCCCGTGCCGTCTACTTCATAATCTCCCTAAAAGGTATTCGTAAAAATAAAAAAAGAAGACCACAAAAACCCAGGAAAAACTGTACTTACTGAAGCATGGTACGGGAAATTGATAACCATAGGTCTACTTTGAACATTACACCACAGAAGCACCGAAGCCCCCCTTTTTTTAATAGGAATTCCACTCCATTTTTTCCCCCTTGGTGACTTTCCCTCCCCGTTTATCGACCGTCCTTCCGATCGACCGCCATTACCTTGACTCTTCACTTCCTGCCCTCCCAGCACCCGGCCCCCATGGCGGAGAACCACCCCGGCCCATAAAACATCTCCATCGATTGAACTTTTTCTCCGTAAATATCCATGATTTGTGGTTGGCACATCACTTCAAAAACCAGAAGGGGGGAATTGTTGTTATTGTATTGTAAGTAGACCCCTACTCCTCATGAGATACTTACTTATTGAATAGTGGTTATTTATGACCTCTGGAATACACAGGCTTTTATCGAAATTACAATACAGTGGGTTCGGACTGTTTGGTTCTTTACATTTACGTTGACGTTGTTTGACAGCGGGTATTAAAGCTACAGGATAGTGGTTCATAATTTTGAATTATTGCTTTTCATGTGTCTATATTTAACCACCCCATAGTAATTATTTGTGCCGTGGATAGTTTTAGTTCATCCGTCGGATACTGGATACACACATGCTACTGTGTGAACCGATGGGTATGCCTGTTGTATCATACACTCTGACACTCTGCAAACTCCCGGGTCAAATGACCCGATCTCGGGTGGGGGGGGGGTCTGATCCCTTTTGGGGTCAGGCTGACACGGACACTGGTTAAAGAATGGGAGAACTCGGATTTGGTGAACATTTTGACACCGATTCCGTGTCACAAGGGACCCAGAATCCGGTTTAAATTGGGTTATTCACTACCGGTATACTACTACAAAACAGCAGTTATTCAATACTCGGTATACTACTACAAAAACAGCAGTTATTCAATACCGGTATACTACTACAAAACAGCAGTTATTCCAGTCAATACCGGTATACTACGACAAAACAGCAGTTATTCAATACTACTACAAAACAGCAGTTATTCCAAGTCAAACCGGTATACTACGACAAAACAGCAGTTATTCAATACCGGTATACTACTACAAAACAGCAGTTATTCAAACCGGTATACTACTACAAAACAGCAGTTATTCATACTACAAAACAGCAGTTATTCAATCCCGGTATACTACTAAAAACAGCAGTTATTCAATACCGGTATACTACTACAAAACAGCAGTTATTCCATACCCGGTATACTACTACAAAACAGCAGTTATTCAAAGTCACAAAAACGGTTAATACTATACGACAAAACAGCAGTTATTCAATACTACTACAAAACAGCAGTTATTCCAGTCAACACCGGTATACTACTACAAAACAGCAGTTATTCAATACCGGTATACTACTACAAAACAGCAGTTATTCAATACTACTAACAAAACAGCAGTTATTCCAGTCAACACCGGTATACTACGACAAAACAGCAGTTATTCAATACTACTACAAAACAAGCAATGTTATTCCAAGGGTTTATCAACACCGGTATACTACGACAAAACAGCAGTTATTCAATACCGGTATACTACTACAAAACAGCAGTTATTCAATACCGGTATACTACTACAAAACAGCAGTTATTCAATACCGGTATACTACTACAAAACAGCAGTTATTCAATACCGGTATACTACTACAAAACAGCAGTTATTCAAATACCGCGTCCGTGTTACGTGATTGAACGCTTTCGATATAACTTTGATAACTAAATTAGTTAACTTTATGATCAATTTCAATTAAATTCCTGTTAATTTATATTGTTATGAAAGTATTGTCTTTGCAAACGTAATTCTTAAATAATTAAATAATCACGTATTGTTTTGTGTTTGATCAATTGAGCATTTTGCATCTTAAAAATTATTTGTTATAAAAAACAAAAAATCTGACTTTATGGCCCACATAAGGAATGTTGTTGTGGACTAATATTTTTGAACATGTCTCAACTAAATATAAATTTAATAATGTGGCTGTTGTTCAAATGTGGAAAGTCTCTATATTATATAGAGACTTACGACCATTTTGTAAAAAAATGCGTAGCTCTAACCGTCGTCGAAAACGATAACAAAATTGTTCTATGATGTCATGCACTTTATTCCTTCTTTCCATTATTTTGCACGACTGGCGCATTGAGGACATTTCGACCCGTTTGCACAATGGGTGAAATGTACCCATCGCGCCACTCGTGCGAAATAACGGAGCGCTGGAACAATAGCATGACGTCACAGGTGTGGGTTAATTATATATAACATAATGTTTGCCAACTAAATGCTTCTCCGCACTCTGCCAATAATTAAATTCTAACCCCCCTCATCTTGACAAATAGGCTTCCAAATTGCCCCCACTGTCCCATAACGAATCTCTTCAATTAGGACATAACTCTCACATCTATGACAACGGGTATGTACAGGCAGGCCAGGATAAAAGGCGGGTCAAGTGGGAATCTATAGGGAGTACACAATTTCCTCATAAATGAAATTGCATTTTAAATAAGAACTGTTCAGTATATGCATGCGGGAAAAAAAACACATTTGGATTCCGGACCGCAAACGCACCTTGATCATTCATTGATATTCGTTGAAGTACTTACAGCAGATGATTTTCAAAGCATTCAATTCGGAAATTTAGGAAAAGTGTGCCCATTTTGAAATGATACTGCTATTTGCTGTCTTGTTGCTTTTCATTTTATATTCACCGATTTGTTTTTTTGTTTGTTTGTTTGTTTGAACTTTGAAAGTGACGGTTTCTTTGAGCAAACATCGAAGTATACATAAAGGGAGGTACATCAATAGAACATATTTAGTTTGAGCTTCAATGTAAGGATATTTGAGAAAACAGACCAAGAAAAGAGCGGCACCCGAAAGAAAAAGTAGAACTACTTTTCTTTGTGTTTCAGTATAATACAGAATTCCTGGCCCAACACACGTGAAACAAAATATGACAATGTGTTTGTGCTCAGCGCAGCGTCCAATTCCAAGACAGTTCTGGGCCAAACGACGATCGTTTTACAGTCTGTCCACTGCCGAGAATAAAGGTAAGACGGGTAAGATTTCCTGACAAGATGAAAGCAAGAAAACCCGGTATTCAGAGAGGTTGTTTCCTTTTCAGCGTTGACTCAATTGGCCCAATGAACGGCTTGGTGTTAATATTAGGTCAGAGCCATCCAAAGAAGCAATGCTTTTCGCGCCCTTTTTTCCTCTTCTTAAAATATCATCGCCCAACAAAGGACGTGGTATAAAGTACTTAATATTCCTAAAATAGATCAGCATTTTTTTTGAAGATATCGGTCAACAGTTTGGTTATGAAAATAAGTATAAAGAACACAAATTTTAAGAAAATCAGATAAAACCGTCCGAGAGGAATTTAATTTCATTTAATTGGTTTAACACTCTTGTGAACAATAAAAAAACACACAAAAAAACCGCTTGGTCTACTTGATGCTTTAAACAAACTGCTTCAAAATAATGGCAACACTGCGATTGATGCCACGCGTGTGGTTACACTCTTTGAATCAAGAGAAGGTATATCATTGGCGGTGTTTGCAATAGCTTCAGCTCTCCGTGAATGAAGACACGGTTCAGCATTGGCGGCACTGGCCGAATATCTGCTACATTTTTTCTTATCACTAACTATGAATCAAGATAAGGTACAGTTTTGGCGAAATCAGCATTATCTTATCTTGTCCTCAATTTGAAGAAAAAAAAATCTTGAATATGCAGAAAGTACCTAAACCCCATTGGCTGTATAGCCTTAGTGGAATTTGATTTATTTCTTACTATTCTTCCTACTCTTTCGAATAAAAAAAAAATCATGAGTCACACCTTTAAAATTACTTGTCAAACTTATTATTCAATCGTTATTTTATTTTATTATAGTTGGTGTGGCTTTGCTCGACTATCACCGTACAAAGAGACCCCCTCCCCCCCCCCCCCTCTATACGGAAAGACGGAATCGGTGTGCACTCTGAAAGCTCCCGGTTAGAATTGGTGCCTGACCTTTTTCTGAGTTAGTATGACCCGGCATAAGGTCAAACTAAACATGGGTCAAACTGATGTAGCATCCAGGTCAACAACCCATGCTTCCATTGAGTTTCTTGCACATTCGGTTGTCCATGTTTTGTTTTTCTTTCTAAATAGGCCCTTTTCGAAACCACGGCCCCGGCTTTAGGTACAGGCAATTGGGCTCCGTCAGTGAATTTGAAAACGTACACTTTCGGTACGGAACTTCAAACGGGCAGACGGTGCCTGAACCGGAGCAGAAACCACAAGCCGTGATTTCGAAAACGGCCTTTATCTCCACGAGTAATCGATAAGGTGCGAGGAATTTGAGATAGAAAGAACCACTTTTAATCTAGATCAAGGAGACTTAATCACCAATCACGAAGGGCCCTTAAGGTTCAGTAATAGGGGTACATACCCATAGAACAAAAAAGGAGTCTCAAGAATTGTGATATATCAGACTCAACTACCACTATCTACCTCAGTACCCTTTTTGTAATTACTACAGAAGACGTGCTTCAAGTGGAGTTGTTGTCGTTTGGCCGGGGCGGCGTGTACTCCACTAGGCGCCTCGTTGAAGGAAATCGGATGAATGATAACCCGTCCAACGAGAAGGCGCCATCTTGTAACGCGCACACTCTACACACACCTATATACCAAGCACCGGTTACTTCGCTTGCTGCCGTGTACTTCATAATCCCCCCTTGTGGTACATAGTATGGGTTTCACTCAGGAAAACCAGAGGAATAATTCCCCTTGTATATTCTGGAAAGAAGGAAATTGTAAAGAAATCAACAATGCTTCCTTTCAACGAAAATGTGAAGGCATTCAAGATGTCTTCACTCTCTGAGTCTAGTAATACTTCACGCGTTTGTATCTACTCATAATGGTAATGATTGTCAAAAGTCACGAGGTAAAATAATGCAACTTTCTCCCGCCCCAATAAAAGATTGTCAATGTTACTTCTTATTTTTTAAACGTGTGTGCTTTTCTTTATAAGAGCATTGTTCTACGATCGTGTCGTGCTTCTTCCATTGTGGTCTAGTTGTCCAGCGAACCGGTAGTGAATCATACATAATCGAATGAATGAATATTAACTATTTGATGCAATTTTACCACGCAAAATGAGGCCTGGTCCAATGTTCACACTGACAGAATGAAAGTGTACTTTTGTCACCGCAGTGGATTCATATAAACTACCCTCGCTCTCTCAGTCAACAAAAGACGTAACAAGGTCCGTATTAAAGAAGCATGACCTAAACCCAGATAGTACCTGAGAAAACATTTCCATGAATATATATTGCTATGTTTTCACGCGTTGTTTGAACAGCGCGATTGACATTCATGCCCTGGGTGGGAATGTCTTCCGTAATTACAACTGAGGTTTCAATTTGGTATAATCATCTTCAATAGTAGTTGTTTTAGTTGGCATGCTGACTCTACAGTGGTGTGTGAACTCGAAAAATCTTGAAAAGACGGATTATAAGACTTCCATTGTTTTTGCTATAAATGTAGTCATTTTTGAAACTTGTATGACTTGTCCGACACGCTAAAATCCCATTGGAAAAGCAAACTTGCGTGCGCGAGCGTATACTTAAAGCGCGCACGTTCATGTCGTGAGTGTGGCGTTGGAGAGATGCACATTGTGCTGCCCACGTGTGCAGTGGTGATGCAGCCAATGCTGTGATTGGTCAATGTGTATAAGGGGGTGGGGCTTAATGGATCGGTCTATTGACAATGATAACGACATTGCTTATATCTTTAATGAATGCTAAGCCAACATTGGCAACATAATTGCGGAGGAGGCACATCTGGCTAATCAGACCTTTCTAGGTGACAGTTGTCAGCATTCTTTATTTCTTGCTCCGTTCACTAAAGTAGAAATTGCCATTGTTATTTCTCATCTTTAACACACATCACATACGGTTTTTCTTCTATTATACGGTACCTTTTCTGTTAAACACGGTATTTGTTGTTTTCTTCCTGCAAAGAATGGTTATTTTACGGGGAAGGAAAGTTGGTTGGAGAGGTAGGGCGCGGGAAGCCTTTCAACTATGAACGAGCAATCATTATCACACAACATACGCTGTGTAATGATGCGGTATGCAGCATAACACACAGAACAGTTAACTTTATTATGAAAAAAAGGTGTTCCGTAAAATGTACTTATCCGAAAACAACTCAGAATTTTCAATTTCCAATTTTCAATTTGGAGGGAAGAGTGGCGGGATTTAGATGCCAGCAGGCGTGCAGCTGTGCCCATACGTTCTGAATAGGGAGTCTGTTGGTATTCAGGTAACGAGAGCGAATTTGTTTTTTGTCTTCTTCTTCTCAGAATGAAGGAGGACTCGAGAAATGGCGGGAACGGTCAGGCGTAATGATGCAACAGATTCACACTGCGGTTTTTTTTTTTTTTTTTTTTGTTGTCCAAAGCGTCCGATCGGGAGATGCTTTCTCACCATCTTATCTACAGCATCGGGATCGTAGCACGGGAGCAGCTGCGCTTGAGGGTCCGAATATGGCCTCCATTCCCCCCCCCCGAACTCGTCAGATGACAAACCCTCGTCTGTATTACTGATTTACTCTGAAAGAGCCACCTGTCTCTCTCTCGACAGACTTTGAGCGGGGCTTCCTGTACAGCTACTTTTGCGTTGTATCTGTTTCAGCGACAGGTTGGGCGATGGGTATTTTATTACGTACCCAGGGAAAGAGAGAGAAGGAGTGGGGGGGGGGGTTGGAGAAGAGAAAAAGCAAAAGTTTCACTGCATTCTACGGTCAAATTCATCCAGTACACCCATGCTGGCAGATTTGAAACATCTCGCGCTTGACTTGGGTGTGTTCAGATTTTCTTTCTTTTTACGTCTACGCTCCAGCAAAATTTGAAGCCTTTTTGAAATTAAATTCCTTTGCCAAAGGAAGAAAAAAAAGAGAGAACAAAGTGAGGCATCTTGGGTGACAGTTTTTGGATCTTTTAAAAATATAATTTATTTTTTTAATTTGCAGCTCGTAAATAATGAGCCTCGAGGTTATTTGAAACCAATGCAAGGGGGCCTCAGGGTATAGGGGGGAAGTGAACGGGTTGCATTTCCTCGTGATGTGGAAAGTCAGTCGCATAATACGTAGCTCTGTGTTGAAACGTTGTGCAACCTGGATTGACTGTAAACTATTCCAGCCAACTACTGCACGTTACGCGTAGCATTAAAGGTAGGGTCGCCGTTTGGTTTTTGGTCAATGTTATGCTGATTTATTGGCATAATTATCAAGAAAGATAAAATGAAGGTCACGTGAAAGTTTTAGCTGAATACAGTGTCTATACTTGTTGAGAAAACGGCAAAAAAAAAACGGCAAGAACGTTGAATCAATTCACGTTCAGCGAGGTGACGGCGGGTACCAACCGCATCTCTGGCCGCAGCATTCGCGAACGGACACCAACCCTCAGAAATCTGAGAAACGAGTCATGCTCGAATCGTTTCTCAGATTCAAATGGTTTTTTATTATTGACTCTAATCAACGTGGGCATTACAGGCAAAATAATTTCACGGGATGCTTACTATCATTACCATCTAAGTTTATAACAAGTAAGCTTTCGGATAAAAATTACACCATTTTTTTGCAGGGTCACTTTCAAAGCATGACCCTACCTTTAAGTATATCAACACTACACAAGTTGAATTCCAGAACTATGTTAAAGGAACATTACAGAATTGGTTTTTGCTAACAAACAGTTGCTGGCAGTGAAATCACTTTATATAGTCCACCATATACATAAACTGACAAACCTGTAGAAGTTTGAGATCGATCGGCCATCTGGGTCACGAGAAAATAGTGAAAAACCGATTACACATTTGCATGAAATCATATAGAGTCAACAAATGAATAAAACGCTCACTGAGCGATAAACTCCAATCGGAAAATTAGTTTATTCATTTTCATCAAATATGGCATTTCAGACAGAAATATTTCAAGGGATGTTTTCTACTATCATCATCATTAGACCGTGTAAGTTTTATGTAAATCTGTGATCAAAAGTATATTTTGTTCTTACCAATTCTGTAACGTTCATTTAGCAACAATGTGCTCTCCCTGTTAATTAAAGAGGAGGTGTGTCATATTATTTACGGTTAATACCCATACATTGCATTAAAAAAACAGAATATACGGTATCCGTAAATACGGTAATCGTTTTTCACCCGTTGCTTCCAGAAAAACCAACGTTAAATTACTGATTTTCTTTGAACGCGTGTTGGGTAAATTATTCTCCAAAAAGGTTGACACTATGTACGGCACTGCTCATCTGTTTTTACTGTTGACTAATGGAGGTGTACAATTTCAACCGTTTTTTTATATTTTTTTATTTTTATGGGGGGGGGGGTTCCAGTATTTTCGTACAGTGTTACGATACATTGCAACCCTCGAACCACTGTAGAGTTCGTACGACAGTTACCACACAGCTAATGCAACTGATTGATACATGATCCTAGTTTTTGTTTTACGCCAAGCTAATTAGTGCTTGTGACTCCCATCGGGGCAAAAACAAAGCGACATTTATAGATGCAAATCCATTAAAATCAAATGTCAGGTGAAAATCATCATCACCACCCCCCCCCCCATTAATGGTCGGTATATTAAAGCGGGGCGAGTTGTTTTAGGCCGGCCGAGTATTTGACTGAAACCCGCATTTATTCAAGCCGAGATTGTGACACAATGATTCATTTAGTGTTTTGGGATAGACTTAAGATTGATGTTCAGTGTGATAGCCAATCCTTTTCTAGGCCCCAAGGCAGTGTGTTACTCCCGTAGCGGGAGATCTAATTGTGATTTCGTCTTTGTGATACGATTGATGTTATAATGTCGACTAAGGTGTGGGGGGGGTGGGGGTAGTGGCAATTACGACGTGACAGTCTAACGAGGTATACATTAATACGTGATCATTACTCGGTAGATGAGGTCGAGCATAAAAGGGGAAGGGATATAGTAACTGTAAAATTCCGTTGGGGGAAATGGTGTTTTAATTTATGACACAGAAAATAATCTTACACATTTAACCACGAGAGACATTTTAAATCTAAAAATTTCGGAAAAAAACCATCTTCTTTAAAGGTGTTAGGCCTATCGTTGTAATATCCAAGCATGTAAAAAAAATATATATATATAATACATAACAAATATATACATATAAAAAATACAGTGCGTTTTAAAGCAGACACACAACATTTGCAAATGTCAAAGACCATGTATCTGCACTTTGTGTAAGTTTTCCACCGTGATCACCATTCTGCATGTATACCATGCAATTCTTTTGTAAATCTGTGAGCATGTTGTAACCTTACCAATGTTTTGTGCACATCCTCTACAAGCGAAGGTGTGCAAATGGTAGAATTACAATTATTGAGGGACTATATAAGTAAATCAAGACTAGAATTATCGTTACATAAGAAAAATAAATCGACACTTCCCAATTTTGGAGTGCAGCTGAAAACTTCGAGAGCTTCAACGAAAATGACTTTAGTTGTTTAAATTTAATTTCACACAAAGAGAACAAACTTCAAAAGCCACGGTCTGAAAATGTTTAGTTTCAAGTAGTGAACGTAAACACAAATAGTTAGGCGTGTCAATCAAAATAGCCATTTCACGAAAACGGTCAAGGAAAAAAACATCATACATCTTCCGTTAAAAAGTGTGCACTTATTATTTTTATTGATTGACGACTGTCGTAAAAACGCGCTTGTCCCAAGCACGGCCCTGATCAAAGGAAGTAGACGGTCAAATAATGATACCGCACGGGGAGGACGTGGGGGGGGGGGTGGGGGGGGGGGAGTCGAGACGCCACAAAGTCACGGTTAGAGAGGAAGGCAACAATACAAACGAATCTGAAGGGTTGTTACTGTCGGCGCGCTTCAACCTCGTCCACGGTTTGTCTAAAATACTAATGCCGTTTGATGCTTTCTGTATAAATATTTACCATCACTTATCACTCGGTTTACGAGATCTATTACTTCATAATTCAACTCACACGGAAAATAATGCTTCGTGCGCACGGCCCGTTGTTAAAGTAGAGACTTCGAGAGGGGAAAAAATGAATAAAAATGGGCGCTTTTAAAAGGATGTAAGTTTGTTTCTTCAGAGAATTCAAAACCGTTGGGTTTTCCCCTTTCCTCTTCCCTGCTTTATTATTATTAGCCTCGTATTATTATTATTATTATTAGACAGGAGTGCTGTTAGGTTGTCTAAAGGGCATCCGGACATTTTTGGAAACAAATTTAATCCCCCAAATAACAAATTCTGGCTACTGCCTTATAAGTTTCTTGATCCAGTGAAAATGGAGAAAATCCTTCTAGGTGGTACACAGGAAATTGTGTGTGTGTGTGTGTGTGTGTGTGTTATGCGTAGACACTCAGACTGCACCAAATGCAATTGCTGTTTCGACGTGGGTAGTTAATTTACGGGGAAATGCAATATCACTTTCATGCAGGATTGTGAAGCCCGCGCAGAATGGAATGCCTTTAAAAAAAAAAGTCACTTAAATAATGTTCAGTTTTGTTTTTGTTTCCGTACCTGTATTGACACCTGCTGAGGGCAATTAAGAGAGCGGAACGGGTTGGGTGGCTCGGGGTGCATACCCGCCCCAGTATTTTCGATAAGGTCAAACGTATTTTACACCTACGCCATACTACACTTAACACTTAATAGCTACTTTAAAAAAAACCCACCTCAACCAACCAACCAACCAAACAGACACACAAACAAATCGAAACAGTGCAGCTTTGTGTACTGCTCGTCGCCTGTAAATTGAAAGTTTAAAAAGTAAAATTACGGATTCTCTGTTTATTTAGACTTAGACGGAAGAGTAATCGTTGGTTTTTGAAAGAGCAAATTCATTCAAATTCTCTAGATTTTTTTTTTAAAATTTTTTTTTTTACAAAAATGTAATTCAATTCGGTCGTCACGTTTCAGTGCAAAGACCAAAACAAACGAGTTATCTTTTGTCAGGCACTTTCGGGGTTTGTTTTCGATGGCGTTTATCAAAGTAAGAAACGCAGATGTGTGGAGTCTGTAAATGTGTGTCGCCCCCCCCCCCCCCCACTCCTAGAATTTGTATACAGTATTTGGGACCTAAATATTTTTCTGGGGATCGGTACTGGTACTGGCGTGTTGTGGCCGGTCTGAGCGGTCAAGCGCACCAGACTCAATCTCGGGTGTGTTTCAGCAGAGTGTGGGTTCGAGTCCCGGTCTTGACACTTGTGTTCTGAAGCAAGACACTTGACCATTATTTCTTCGTCCTTCGGATGGGACGTAAAGCCATAAGGTCCCGTGTGTTGTGTAGCACACATAAAACAACAAAAATTTTTTTTTTCATCCCTGTGGAGACATCTTTTGTTCTTTCCTTTGTCCCTGTAGTTAAGAACCTCCCACATAGACTTTGTACACAAAATTCCTTGTGGAGAAACCCAGTCTTTAGAAATTCCCTATGGGAGACTCTTTGTTATCCCTTTTCTGTTTTGTTCTCGGTCTCCATAAGGTATAGTGAAAATGAAATCACAGTTACACTTATCAGTAAAAGAAGGGGTTCGCCCCTGTGTTTCCGGCAGTGGCTGCCGAGTGCGCCGCAGCACCTTGTAAACCCTTACAAGGTGCTACACATAAACCGGTCTCACAATTCCATTGTGACAAAAACCAGTCTTAAAGGGTAGGCACAACATTGGTAAGGTTGAAAATACAAATGTTCACAGATTTGCACATTAAGGCATAAAGGTGGTCATGGTGGAAAAGTTCCCTTGACATAGTTTTGCTTGAAATGCTGCAGCTTTTAGGAAATTATAGTAAAACAATTAGTTTTTATCTCTCGTGTCCAAAACTGAAAACACTGAACAAATAATGGCGTTTTCACTATTTTCTGGTGACTCCGATGACCGATTGAGCTTAAAGGCACATTACAGAATTGGTTTTTGCTAACAAAACAGTTGCTGGCAGTGTAAGCACTTTATGCAATCCACCATATACATAAACTGACAAACCTGTAGAAGTTTGAGATCGATCGGCCATCTGGGTCACGAGAAAATAGTGAAAAACCGATTACACATTTGCATGAAATCATATAGAGTCAACAAATGAATAAAACGCTCACTGAGCGATAAACTCCAATCGGAAAATTTGTTTATTCATTTCTCATCAAATATGGCATTTCAGACAGAAATATTTCAAGGGATGTTTTCTACTATCATCATCATTAGACCGTGTGAGTTTTATGTAAATCTGTGATCAAACAGTATATTTTACAAGTTTTTTTCTTACCAATTCTGTAATGTTCCTTTAAACGTTCACAAGTTTGTTATTTCATGTATATTTAACATGTTGTGGGTCACATAAAGTTACTGGTCTGTGACAATGGCCAATGGTATGCATGTGCTTTAAGAATGTTTCTCTTTGTGCAAACACCTTACTTGTAGATGCGTGCGCTATATACGACACCGGTATTCGTTATAAACTGAATCCTTCTCGCAACGGTGACTTCCCATAACGGGTTTCATCGTCATACAGCGAAGTTTAATCACATCAGCGGAAAGCCAAACCAACAAATTGTACTTTCCGGAATAACAAAACAGAATCGGTGCTAGATCCCGAACCAGTATTGGAAGCCACACAACCATCTGAATGTATCGCAAATCTACAGTTTTAGCACAGTCTGTTCGTGAAGTCGCTAATTCCACATCGTAACCAAAAGTTTTTTGACAAAATAAGGTAAAAGATCATTTTAGAAACAACGATTCAGTTCTCCTGATACAGCCCCCCCCAAAAAAAAAAATTCGTACATTGCAGCATCTACATTGCCACCCATACACAACAGTTTATTTAAACAATACAGCTTCGAATGGTTGAATGAGGTTTTTGGTAACACGTGCTCAATACCGTACTTTAAAGACACTGGACACCTTTGGTAATTGTCAAAGACAAGTCTTCTCACTTGGTGTATCTCAACATATATGCACAAAATAACAAACCTGTGAACATTTGAACTCAATTGGTCGTCGAAGTTGCGAGATATTAATGGAAGAAAAAACACCCTTGTCACACGAAGTTGTGTGCTTTCAGATGCTTGATTTCGAGACCTCACACGTGAGGTCTCAAAATCAATTCAAATGTTTTACTGAGAAATTACTTCTTTCTCAAAAACTACGTTACTTCAGAGGGAGCCGTTTCTCACAATGTTTTAAACTACCAACAGCTCTCCATTGCTCGTTACCAAGTAAGTTTTTATGCTAACAATTATTCTGAGTAATTACCATTAGTTTCCAGTGCCTTTAAGTAAAAGAACCTGACCCGAGAATGGTTCTTGTTAAGAACTAAGTTCAGATAGTCTTGCTCATGGGTCATGAAACTAACGAAATTCAACACTTTCTGGAAAATGGAATTACTACAGGAACCACTAACTGTGTCATATTTTTTGCAATGAATAAACAATTGCGTGAGTTTTTGTGTGTGAAGTTTAACTAAAGCTTGCTCAGAGATTTACAAAATCTGAAAAATTGCGTCACATTCTTGTAAAAAATATGGGCCGCATTTCTGTAAGAGTAAATTGGGAAATTTACATGGCTTTTGTGAAATTGATAAAGCGATATGCCAAAAAAAATAATAAAATAGGGGGCGACTCCCATACAAACACAAAATGCAAGTAGAAGAAGAAAAAAAAATACATTTTCGTCTAAAAGCTGAGTAAACTTACCAATTTCATTAGATACTTCTTTCGCCACGTCAGCTTTCTCCACGAAATCTGCCAACTCGGCGCGACAAACCGCCCAGGTAAACAGCACAGTAACAAGTAGACAACCCTGGATTCTCGTAATCGACATGATTATGGTGATGGGACGCTCACGGCCTACCGGCCCCGGTCAAAAATGGAGTGAAAGGTCCCTCTCTATCTGCTGTGAGAGAGCTGGCTATAATCGGTGCTTGGCGGCCGGCACAACTATTGGAGAAATCAGACTCAGATTGTTCGTTTTTACTGCTTGAAGTAACAACTCTGCAAAAAAATTAAAACAAGCACCGTGGATTCAGACACGCATAAGCATGATCTCGAGGAGGATTGGCTGCTTGGCTCATCAGAGAAAAAAACAAAAACCTCAGTATCGAGTCCCGGTCTCTACCGTGTTCCCCGCTTTACTGTCAAGCACCGTAACGCTGCACGCCGTCTTATCATAGGCATCTCACAGCGTACACTGAAGTGAGAAGATCTGATTGGCTAGTCCCTTAACTATAGCAGATATAAATTGTATCAGTTGTTATAGCCAGTCACTTATACGGCTGTGATCTACGGCAAGTTGAGCATGTCCGTTCTTTTCTGTTTTTTTTTTTTCCTCGTCACCAACTCGTAGTGAGATGCAATTTGTTGAGTGTAGCGACGCGGGGCAGCAGTACACAGCCAGATGGATGGTATGGGGGAGAGGGCTTCGCTGTAACTGGACGTGACGTCACTCCTTCGCGCGCAGAGACTCTGTCATTTTTAGATTGGCTGCGGAGTGGCACGTGCGTGCTGACGTCACGATGGAATAATATCATCAATCCGTACAGGACCCCCCTTTTAACTTGTATCTTTTGGAAAGAAAAAACGCAAGTATTTGTCAATGTTTGCCGAGAGCAAAGTCTTGCCAATGACTTCAAGAGATGACACAACATTATTTTACTTCGGAAAAGCGCACTCATTTTAATCTGTTCGTTTTTTAATCTCTTGCTTTCCATCACGCATACGAAAATTTCATTCAAATTCACTGATAACGTTTCAGTGAAAATAACAACAACAAAACTGTCTGGGTTTTGTCAGCGATCTTATGTACGTTCATACACAAGCTTATAGGCATTATGCATTGACGTCACCAAGCCGCCATTTTATAGGGGCAAACCGATATGATGAAACAATGGAAATGAACACTGTTACGGGGATGCGTTTTCGCGGTCGATAACCAATAACTGTTTCGGTTGACTTGGCCATTGGTTAATCACTGGGCAATGACCGAAATAGTTATTGGTTACGGCCGCGAAAACGCACCCCGGGATCGGCCAATGAACAATCTCCTTTTGACCTCAGGGCGAGGGCGCCCTACTCAAATGACGTCAAGTTCAATATGTCAATTTCGATCGATACATTCGAAATAAGCAAGGGTAGCTTGGGGAATATTCAAATGCTATTTTCTCAATTTTGACAGTGTCTAATACGAGAAAATTTCTCTGGAGGATTGGTACTGGTGTGAACTTTGTAATCAGTGAGCTATTAGATTGATAGACAAACAGCTGTTATACTCTCAATGTCTTAGGAATACAGAATTGAAATAATATGTTACAAAGTTTTGCAAACAAATTGTGTTAATTTGAATAGGGACAATCAGGTCAAACTGGGTTCCTTATCGATAATTACCCTACTAGGCCAAAAGGTCAAAAGGCAAAAAAGAAATCCGGAAGTTCTCATTACTGGACATTTTTTTTTTTACAAAAAAGGGCAAATTATTCCTACAACAATTAGTGCATTCAATAAGAATGACATAGTTATAAGAATAATGGTTTGACTTTTTTATTGTGAAAAAAAGTGGAGGCATCTTCGGATAGCTATTTCCTCCCTTTGCTTCGCCCCCCCCCCACACACACACACGCACGGTTTATCGACAGCTACGCAAGTTACCAGCCCACAATACTTCAATTTGTTCGACGATAACATTAGCTCCCTTTCCCTTCGTGCCCTCCCCCGCCCTCTTCATCAGAGAATAGTCTTCTAAGTTCATACTGTCCAAGCGACACCGGTAGGCGTTGCTAAGAGCGTAGGGTCATGTGACTCATCTGTCTTACTTTCTAGACAAACAAGAGCAGTTGAGCGGAAGACAAAAAAGCCTTCATATTTACATTGGTATAAGTAACAATGATAAAACTTGAATCAAGCTCCCCTCTATATGACAAGAAAACCACAAAGTCAGACAACGACGCAAACATCTTGAAACGAATCGCTCGGGTTTGTTTTCTTTATTACTACTTTCGGAAAACAAACATATAAACTTCCAGTTTCGTGCGTCCCTGTTTTCAATTATCGCAAGCATCTGGCATAACTGGAATGCCCCAGGTTTCTCATCGATAATAGGCCGGCTTTCCTTCTGGCAAATTGAGATGGGAAATGCTTTAAATATCACGAGAATAGAAGGGCTTTATTGATCGTTTTACGGATGGATTTATCCCCCATTTTCAATTATTTCCCGCCGAAATGCAGCACTTGTGTTATTCCCGGCATTCAAACTGAACTTATCGAATAGCGTCAATGAATCGGTGTAATATGTACTTGTGTTTGTTTTGATCAATCATTTTGTTTCTTTCCATATTGAAAGAACAGCCAGACATGCGGGGGGAAATTCTTCACCGACAGTCAATTCTGAAAGAAGATGGGGGAAAAATTGTTCTTTATTACCCTCGACCTATTTGATTAAGCATTGATCACTGTTTCTACGACCCTCTGCGCCCACCGATTCCAGTTGGAAAACGCAAACAAGCGTGAACAGCAATGCTGTGACTTGGTTCGTGTTGCAGCGACCTTTAAAGGTACATGCAGATGTACCACAAACAAAAAACTAGCGATCAAAAAATCTCATTGAAAAAAAGCATCCCCCAAAAAAGAAAAGAGAGAAGAAAAAAAAGAACCGACAAAGCAGCGTCATGACGTGTATATAGAATCACATGAACTGGTCAGCGTAATTGACAGTTCATTACACTTGATCAATTAAGATCTAAAAAAAGTTTTCACTCGACTCGTTCACTATCAGAAAACAATTGAAATAATCCACATTTTCTGCAGTGTGTGATTGTCTACACAAATAATGAGGATTTTGCATCAATAAGCACTGTGTGATGTGTTGAATCTGTTATAATTATTTTATTCACCATAGAGACTCGATGTTATAAAAAGAATACAATAGGTCACAATACATCAAAGGGATATCCCACGTCATCGTGACTCTTCAAAAAAGTCAATCAGAGCAAAGGTTTTTCCCAGCATTCAAACTGAACTTATCGAATAGCGTCAATGAATCGGTTGTACTTGTATAAAGAGGACAGCCTATTTCCCCTTCCAGCCTCGCTATGGTTACATTAATTTGATAGATGGAAGAAATGTTAGCACCACGATGCTTGGAAGGTCTACAGTTCGCTTCCATTGCCTGTTGTAGCATTCGAAATAAGTCTGATTCGAACGTGGTTAAAAACGTCTGACAAAACACGCTTTCCTTAGTTCCCGTTAACCACAATTGAAATCGCCAAGAGACTTCACCTCCGTTGTGTTTATTGAACATGCTGTACAAAAGGTTTGCAGACGTTCGGATTAAAAGTGGTTAAGGAAGACGTCCTTCACCTTTAAAGGTTTTTTTGGCGGGAAAAGGACGAGGGCACCAAATGCCACGAGGCAATTCGTGTATAGCTTCTGGTGGTTTGTCGTCCGATAGTATCTTTCTGGTCATTTCGGTTGTGTACGCGTTGTCGTTTTACTAAACTGACCTATGCCTCACTACTTATGCAATTCAAAGTATAATAATAGAAGCGTGTGGGGGGGGGGGGGGGCGGGGGATTTGTAAAATTTGTAATTGTAATTTCGTTTTGAAATTATAGTTTTGTGGAAGAGCTCATTAACCAATGTTCTTTTTTCCCCCGATTGTGTTTTGATTTCTGGTAATGAAACCAAGATGCCTCATGAGTGAACTTAATCACTGTAGCTCGCAAGCCTGAGGAAACCTGTAAACAAGGGTGCTTGCTATGTGAACCAGAGACACCAGGGTTTACCCCTACGATTCCACGATTAAAATGATCAGGGTTCTTTTGCGTGCACTATACCAATCCTTGTACACGGGACTCACGGCTCCATCATAAGGACAAAGCAAATATGGTAAAGTATCTTGTTCAAGGACACAAATGCCTCGACCGGGACTCGAACCCCAACTCTGCTGATCAGAAACACCGGAGCTCGAGTCCGGTGCTCTTAATCTCTAGGCAATGAGACGCCACAGCATGCAACCAAACAAACAAAATTGTCATCAAATTCGGTGGTCCCGGGTTTTTTTTCCGCATGAGTTTTGTGCACATTCACAATATTTAACATTACGAAGATAAACACAAGCAGTCATTTGAAGTTTGACAGTATTTCATCTGTAAATATTTCTCTGGAGGATTGGTACTGATATATACTTTTACAATTATAGTGATATTTCGGGTTCAAACTGATCAATGTTTGTGATCATTACCAATGCATGGGTAGAAACTGCAATGGAATTAAAACACAAAATACACTGATGATTATAACCTCTCTCCCTTTTTCAATATCAAAATGCTTTAAAGCACACGTACAACATTATTAATTGTCACAAAAAACAGTATCCGCAATTAATGTGACCCAACATGTACATGAAATTAAAAAACAACATGAAAGTTTAAAGTCAATCGGCCATCGAAGTCACGAGAAAATAATGAAAACAGAAAACCTTATATTTTGTTTTCATGGTTTTTAAACAACGAGCTGTACCGTCACCTTTGTAGAGTTCCCATATTAACAAAGACTCTGATTTTTATCAGACGAGAAAGACCTCTCCACTTTCCTCTTTGGCCTCAATTTGGTTACGTTAATTTGAATGAGAGTGAAAGAAAGCAAAAAACAACAACAACGACAACAACAACAAAAAACAACAACAAAGAAAACGACAACAACAGCAGTAACAACAACAACAACAACAACAACAACACGGCAGCAACTATTCTATGAAATGGTTTTAAATATTGTCTCTTCATTGTTATTTATTGGTTGAATGTAAATAAAGGTCATGTGGGATTTGAGATTAGGTTTATTACAGACTCGAAGAAATGTTGACTGAAATCGACAAGCATAATAATAATGTTCTAACCCGGTAATACAGCGCGGTTGTGCTTTCCTTCGAATCCTCTAATTTCATATTATCTTTTTTTACACAGAGTTATTAAATATTATTGACGAGAGGAAGCCTTGGATTGCATCAAAAACGTCTTTCACTTCGGATATACGGAAGCATTTTTTTTTCTCTTTCCAGATCGATTCAGAACCTTTTCATAATGTGTTTTAACGACTCTGATCTAAAGCTTTTAAGGCCGCAGGCGTTCATCTCCTCTTGACCTTCAAACATCAACACGTCTGCTGAGGTCAATTTGAAATATTAAAGATATTCAAATAAGGTAAGATCACGTTACATGGTTTTCGAAATGGTATATTTATTATGGTATATTTATTTCACCCTTTTAAACACGACATCCTACCGACCTGTTAAGATTTGACCCACATTGGGTGGATATCGTTTTGGGTGAAACATGGTTAACGTTTGTGAGGTCTATTGTGCGCGTTCACAAAATGTTTGCTTATTTTGATTGCGCCAATCGAAATCAGAAATGGTGTTTTTTTATATTTATTTATATTTATTTCATTTCTCGGGTAGATAAAGTATACAATAACGCACATTAGTTAGGTAAAAAACATACAAAGATACAGTAATGGGCAATTCAAATACAGAGGAAGGAAAAAGAAACAGCTGGAGCCCGCAGGATTGCCTGAAAGAAACACAGCTCCTGTCCACAGGCTCTCCTCTCAAGCAAAAGAGGTCCTCTAAACAGATAGTGTCTTGTAGACATATATGACAATTTTCAGTTTGAAATCTCTGAAGGATTGATATTGGTATGAAGGTTAAAATGTGGGCTCGAAACTAATGATTCATTTTCGATCATTAGATACCCCTTTAAGTTGCGACCTTAGTCTGCTTGTCACCGGTACATAAATCGTAATAAATGCGGAATTATTTGAGAATGTAAGGCCATAATATTTACCTTGCTCTACCAATATGTGAATATAATTTTACCGTTCAAATCATTGCCTCGAAAGATGACAACAAGATATGATCCCTTGAGAGGACACTGGCAATGTTTTGTTTAGTTACGCGTACACACAGGTACATTGCGATTGGCAAGGATTCGAACCTTGCGCATAGACCGTCAGAGACCATAAGCTGTCGACACTATTTCTACGAGCACATTATTATTTCGAAGGTCCTTTGTTCACAACAGGTCAGCTTTAGCCTATGTTGTCTAAAACAAAAAAGAGAGAATCGAAAATAATGTAGTTCAAATCCAAGGGAGAAAACACGCACAACGAATCGTTTACATCAATGTCATAATGGCCCTTTTCGAAACCGCGGCTTGTGCTTTGGGCTTGGGCTCTGTATAGTTACCGGTGTTTAGAAAACATGCGTTTTTCCGTGCAGGGCTTCAAACGGGCAGACGGAGCCCCAGATCGGAGCCCAAGACCAAGCCGTGGTTTCGAGGAGAGGACCATTATAGATTCGGTATAAGGACACCGTGCAAGATCGCCATCATTAATGGCCTTACTTTTGTTCGATTGTCCAATAATTTAGCACCGCAAGAACTACGGTTAGGATCAAGGTCGTGTTATTTTGTTCGGAGTTACTATATCATCTGTTGGTATGGCTTGGTATTTTAAAAAGGGGATAACATTTTGTACGGTCGTCAATATGAGAGTAGTTTCATTTAATTTATATTGAGGCAGGTTGCTGTATAATGACAGTAGGCCTAATGGTCGTTTTTTATTCCCGGTTCAACATTGCTATACCCTAACAAATGATTAAGTAACCAGCTCTCGGTTTACTACTGAGGGTATGATTGGTTTGTGAAAAGAGTAAATTTAGCTTTGAGTAAAAACACACTGGCCTTATATAACAAGATTCATATAATTAGGAGGTCTCGCAAAAACACGACACAAAGAGAAACGGGGATGATGGGCACTTTCATTTATGGGCTTTCGATTGCTGCAGTTGAAACAAGCAGTTGTAATTGATATTATACTTTTGGTACAACTGCTATATTTAGACGTAAATACTTCTCAGGATATTAACTCTCTTTTTTCGGGGGGGGGGGCATTATATGACTTTATATCTGTTTTTACTCACACATACATATCTGTTTTTTTTTGATATACCTTGAGTTTTGTCTGCACCGGCTTGCTTGCATCTCAACCAATGTGCGTGTATACTGCAGAGGAGTTTTCTGCACAGTTAGTTCAGGAAGAAGGTGGCGACTATGACGATTGACTTTGTCTTGCACGTGAATATAAACAAGAGAGTGTGAAACTATTCCCGCGTCTTGCACGTGTCTGCACTGCCCCACACACCCACTCCGAAATGGACACGAACCAAGGTTCGTAATCTGACAGTTTTAAATTCATTCGTTTCTCCTTAATAGCAACGCAGCACTTAATCAGCAATATTTTTTTTCTTCACACGGCCGGTGCACAATATGGTAAACGTGTCGGCTTCGTTGTCGTGTCCAGCATTTTAACAATATTGTTTGAACAAACAACGTAGGGTTTTATACGCGAAAGCAATTCTTCTGGCACTCGAGTGACCGCTGGCAAGAGCTAATAATAAATGTCGCGTATCTATCTCAAAAAGTCCTTCGATAGCATTTACGTTTTGCTTGATAAGCAATCTATAAGCGTTCGTCTTGCATTTTGAAAGACAAATCGTTTGATAAAAGCAGGTCGTTAGTGGAACTGAATTAGTGCCTCAAGTGATTACAATAATCAGTAGTCATCAAGTGAATGCCTAGTTCTGCCCAATTTGCATGGTCCCCTTCTCTGATTCCTCTATGAAAAGATATTAACATGTAATTGCCCTAGAATCGAGACTGCAAGATGAAATGTCACGATAGAAGTTCGCAATGTTTTTATGAGTTCTTTGTGAAAATTTTACGAACCTTAAGAAATGTGCATGAAATTCGGATTTGTTCAATAATGTTCCTTGAATTCCGACCACCGTCAGACATTATATTGTTTCACAGTATTCAAGTTTGAAAGGATACTTTAAGACAATGTCACTCGATGATTGAGCAAAGCTGATTTAACGGTCTTTAATATAGAAAGCATGTAGTTTTTATTTAAGGGCACTTTGACTCGAATCATCTCACAAAAATTACTGACCTAAAAAACTACTTGGTAAGAAGAACTGCAGCTATTCATAATGTATAACATTCTGAGAAACAATTCCCTTCTAAGGAACGTGGTTTCCAGAGAGAGGGATTCAAAAGCATTTCAACCTGAGAAACGTTTCCCAGATTGGGTATTCCAGTTACGGATTATTCTTCCTGCGTGGACATAACCGCTCCAGATTTTCGGCGATGACTCAACAACGCTAGTACCTTTTGAAATTAAATTTTCACTGGTTAGTTTTTTGTGTGTAATATATACATGTATATAGGATTAAAACAATTGAACGGTCCCCAAAACCAAAGGTATACTTTGCCTTTAACATGGTTTTGGTCGTGCCCCTCGTTAGTTTTACGCTGCGTATTATTACGCCCTTAATGGAATACACCGCATCAATTATTATCAGGTAGGACAGCTTACACAATCCACCTTGTTACTGACGCTCAATGGCAATCAAAGATGACAGGGAAGTAGATGTTATTTTTACAATGAAACCTCGCACTTAAAAGCAACTTCTATATGATGCTGCAGGGGGAGGGGAGGGGGGCATGGACTTAATGCCTTGTTGTACATCAACAGAGTGGCCTGGTTGTGACACTTCCGACATTAATGTATGCTTGTGAGATGGAGAGAGTAAGACGAAGAGGCAAGGACACGACCGGGGTTGAGAAGTATACGCACGGCTAGGAAAGTGAAAAAAATTACGACAAGGTGTAAGTGTGCGAAAACAAAAGTGCGCTGTCAAATAAAAAAGAAAAAATATTTGACGGGGTAAATCTTAAGAAGACAGTTCAGGTCTTTATTGTCAACATTCAGGTACTGTGGAAGGTAGAGGGATTGACTTGCAGGAAAGTTGGCCACACAGTCGAATAGATGTGTGAGTGAATGGCGTGGAGGCACAGTGGCGTGAGAAGGGTTCAGTGTTGAGAGGGGAGGCACAGTTTCATAGAAATAAGAAGCGCATCTAAAAGCTGGGGTGTTTAAAATGAGAAACAGTGCCAAAAAAGGGAGCTGGATATACCGTACATAAGGGAGATACACGTGTTAAAGAGTTCTCGTGCCAATGACGGCTGCACGTGCTAGAAGGGATGTAACAGAGCAACATTTTTGGTACATTGTGTTGACGATAAAAAGTGCAAAGGAGAGGTACACATGCTTAAGGGAGGTTCACGTAAAAGGGAGGTACAGAGCAGTGGTGATCAGGCACAAGTGTTTTGGAGAAAATGTGTCAAGGGGTACATGTGGGAGAGGTTCAAGTGCTGGTGAGACAAACAGTGTTAATGAGAGGTATTCTCGTCAAAGGGATTATACATGCTGAAGAGGCGTACAGTGTAAGGGTGAGGCACACGTTCAAGAGAAAAAGTGCAAAGGAGAGGTACACATGCTTAAGGGAGGTTCACGTAAAAGGGAGGTACAGAGCAGTGGTGATCAGGCACAAGTGTTTTGGAGAAAATGTGTCAAGGGGTACATGTGGGAGAGGTTCAAGTGCTGGTGAGACAAACAGTGTTAATGAGAGGTATTCTCGTCAAAGGGATTATACATGCTGAAGAGGCGTACAGTGTAAGGGTGAGGCACACGTTCAAGAGAAAAAGTACAAAGGAGAGGCACACGTTAAAGAGAAAAAGTACAAAGGAGAGGCACACGTGCTTAAGAGAGAAACAGTGCCAAACGAGAGGTACACAAGCTAAAGGGAGGTATACGTGCCAAAAGGGTGTAGTAGGCCTACATTCTATTGGGAGGTACACTACACAAGCTCAAGGGATCGTGCTAAAGGTGTATTGATAAAGGTGGAGTATGGAAGGTATACAGCGATAAAAGTTGTTATAGAGCTAAAACAAGAAACAGAACTGAAAAGGTACTATTATACGCATAAGGGTTTAGACTGAGAAGATTGAAGCATAATGTGTAAGTGATGCTCAGGGAGGTAGTGCTATTAAATGCAATGAGGCACAATGTAGTGCTAAAAGAGAGGTACAGTGATAAAGGGTATGTACAGTGAATACAGTACAGGACCAAATTGTGATACACTACTCAAAGAAGTACGGTGCTAAATGGAGATCGATTGCTAAAAGTGCGGTTCAGTGCTTCAACGGAGGTAAATGACATAGAGGCTATGTGTGTTCAAGTTGCTTTAAAAGGATTCATAGTTGACGGGAGTAACTCCAAATAGAAGTTTGCAAAGTGGAGGACGCATTGCGACCATTAATACGAGAAAGAGAGCATAACCTCACACTGTGTAAAAAGAGGTTGTTTTGTACTGAAATGGCAGTACAAGGCAACAGTGGTACCAAGAGGGAACTGAGGTACCGGTGTATTGCAATATGAGGTATCGGTAAACGAGCCATCACGCGCTTTCATCATACATGTATTGCTGTCGAGGGAAATCCACAATGTTGGGCAGGGTCCAAAATGAATGGCTTCGGCAGTATAGCTAAACAGCCAGAACGCCGAAAAGTCCTACTCTTCAACGTTGTCGTTGCATCAGCCAACGGCCATAGCCGTAGCCGAAGTCGCTTGGTTCTGACGTGAGTGTTTAGGGAGTACATTGGAGAGCTACATTGCCCGAGGTAAAACATTCCCCCAATACGAAAGACACAAAGCATTCAAAATGGTTTCTGTGCCATGGTACTCGACGCCCCTCTTCCCCAGACCCTTATTAATTTGTTCTCCTCCACAGGAACAAGTCACAATCCCCCGGTCCTGGACCCACTCCATTCGCTGGCTCGTTACGGCGCTGCCTCCGGCGCTGCCCTCATCCCATCACTTCGACGTCCTCCTCTCAGATACCCCAATTCCCACCACCAACCCCCCCCCCCCTCTCTCTCGCTCTTTCGTCTTCCCAGAACACAGTTTCCAGTCAGTGCGATTTCACAGTGGAGTCGGATGACAGGAAGGTGGATATTGGAGGGTTGCAGAGTAGAGGTTTCAATTAAAAGACCTCTTCTGTCCCCTCGATATCTCAAGACCACCCCTGCCAATTTACCATCCCCTTGTCATGCGGGCTTCCCTCCCCCCTCCAAAAACACTAAATGCTTGGCAGGGTAGACTCCACACAACTCGTTAATTGCAGCTGTGGGTACAATGGTCAAGTTATAGAGCCCATCGTTCACGGCCAGAGTCAAAACCCATTAACCTCACAAAGGAAGGAAACATCTAATAGTCTATACATATTATTATTATGTTGGGACTTGAGGGTTAAGCCTCGGCACATGATGAATGAGAACAACAACGCACATTCCTAGTTCTGCCTCTGGAGACATGTTTTGTTCTTTCCTTTGTCCCTGAGTGTACGAAACATCGTCCCACAACGTACCCAAAACTTCTTGCGGGCAATCCCTCTCTTAAAATTTCCCAGCGGAGGTCCTTTTTGTCGTCGGTCTCCCTATAAGGCAGCGAATTATGTGCCCATCACTTTCACCACACATGGTTCCCTGTCCACAACATTTTGAATGAGATTTTTTTTTTTTTTAAAGGTATCTGACTATTTTTCTCCTGTCGGCCTCGATTTGGTTACATCAGGTTCGAAGGACGAATTTCAAAATGGTTTTACAATAAGCATTGACTAACATAAGGTGTCATGGCCGAGTGGTTTAGAGCATCGGATTCAAGTTCTGGTGGTCGAGTCATCGGGGTGTGGGTTCGAATCCCGGTCATCACACTTGTGTCCTTGAGCAAGATGCTTGACTATAATTGCTTCTCTTCCCCCAGGGGTATAAATGGGTACCTGCGAAGGTAGAGGTTGATATTGTGTATGAAAAAGCCTTCGGAGCGCCACGGCAGCCCAGGGCTGTATACTCCTCAGGGAGCTGAGAAAGATTACAGGAATGCCAATGGCCCGATGACCAGGGCACTAATGTAAAGCACGTTAATGTGAACTGCGCTATATAAGAACTAGTTAAAAATAATTTAAATAATAATTGAGTAGGGTTGGATTTGAACACACGACCTCCAAAAAAAAAACGTGCTGCCGCTCTACCAACTGAACCATCTATAGCCCTAATGTTGGTGGTCTCCCTATTTTGTTTTCTCGTAGTAGTCTTGATTAGCTCTAGATGTTTTTATGTTCATTTGTTGTTTTTGTTTATTTTATTTCGTTCATCAAATGTTACTACTTCTATTTTATTTGTTAAATTAATTCTTTTGTTAGCGTAATTTGTACCGTTTAAAAACCAAATCGATTTACTCCTGGACATTTTGTTTGGTGAAGTAACTCAATAAAACCAAAATGAAAATGAGCTGAAATTTAAAAACAGCATAATAGTCTGATCCCAATTCTGCCATAGTGAAAATCGATTCATTGTTGCTGTTGCACACAGGGGACTTGAAAACAATGGCGGCATCCCCATGAAAAGCCATCTAATGCGTGCAGTAAAATCCCTCGATTGCTCTTTTCAATAGCATTGCAGGCAAAAACATTTGTATCAGATGACTTTTGTAAACTGCAAATTCGCTTTGTGCGGGAAAAAAATGTGGTGAGCCAAGATCCGATACATTTTTTTTTTTTTTTTTTGACAAATAAGAGATGAGAAAGGAACGTTTATATTCGAATCAAGTTTGATCTTCTAATCAATTTTCACTTTTTACGATGTCTCAACATCGCCCTGTGCTAAGAGAAACTGAAGTCGTGGTTGTTTGGCATCCAGGAAGCTTACCGCAAGTAACAATTCTGTACACGATATTTTGAGTGTTTGTATTAGCCCCTAAGGCAACGAGGCCCAACCCCCCCGGGAAGCTCGGAGTTTCCCGCAGACAAAACTTCGTGGTAATCTTAATGATATTAAAAGCCCTGGACTTTTCTAATTCTGCAATCTCTGGAGACACTTGCCTGGGTTCTTGCAAAAAGGGAATTGTTTGCTGCAGTTTTCGCCCGCTCTCTCTCTCTCTCTTTCTCTCTCTTTCTCTCGGTTGTTCGGGTGATCTTCCGCCAAACAAAGTGCTTAGAGAGCTGTCCTCCGTGGCATGTTGTATACGTATTTACAAAAAGCTTGCGGAGGCAGAGAAAACAAATTTATAACCACATTGTTTGTCAGGAACTACGCAAAACTAGAATGCTACCTTTCTTTGGTTCACGTATACAATGAATTAGGCCAATATTGCCCTTTGTTTTTCATGTTCGGGTTGTAGTGCCTATTTCTGGTCAAAAAGACTCATTTCATATTTAACTCTCGTCCAATGACTTTATTAATAGTAGACGATGAAGAAAAATGTTCAGTTTAAGATGTGGGAGGCAAACCCCATGTAGGTGAAAACACTCACGCAATAGGTAGGGACGGAAAAACCTAATCTGCATGCAAGGCTCGGTCTGAGGTGGGATTCGAACCGGGGTCCACAGAGGTGGGAGGCAGGGGCAAAGTACCACTTACAGCCAATCTGAAGGCCCCAAATTCCAGTCGACACTGAAAGGTACAGCATTAACACTCTGTTTGCAGCTTCGCGGTAGCTGAGTCATCAGGGTGTGGGTTCGAATCCCGGTCATGACACTTGTGTCCTTGAGCAAGACACTTAACTGTAATTGCTTCTCTTCACCCAGAGATGGTACATGTGAGGACAGAGATGGTTCTTGTGATTGATTTTAGCTTGGTGCGCTACATATTTGGCAACTCAGGCTGTATACTCCCCAGGGAGCTGAGATGGTTGTAGGAATAAAAATCAATGGCCACGTGACCAAGGGTAGCAATGTTGGAGCACCATGAGCGTCACTGAGTGACTAATTTGAGTCATACAATATAAGAAGAAACTATTATTATTATTACTGTTAAACAGAAAAGATAGTTTTACAAACATTGGAACTACTGCATGAAAAGTAACACTTTGTTCTGGTAATTAATAATCTCAAAATTTAATATTTTATTGTGGGAGCATTGGGGGCGGAGATCAGTTTGGGGAGGAAGAACGTGTCCCCCGTAGACCCCCTCACAGATTGGTTGTGTGATGTGTTTATTAATAGCTTAAGGATGAGTGTGAAGATATTAGTCTCCACAACCAGGAGTGCGTTGTTCCTGGAAATTGATGGAACTTCCATTGTTTGCTTGTATCTTGACTGAAAACTGGAGGAAATATTATAACTTATTTTTTTTTAAATTTAAATAACATGCAATGGCCTATTTTGTTTTACTACTGCAAAGATCGGATTCACCCGTAGGGTACTATACGAACTCCAACGCTTCTCTTTCATTGACTGGAACAAAAGACTTTAAGATGTATTGCATCGTCAAACAACATTGTATAAACCATTCGATATACTGGGCCCACAAGATCACGTTTTGGGTTTTGTATAACTACAAAAGAGAGGAATGACAAAATATATTATTTTTCTGTTCGGCATTCGGCTGATCAAACAACTGCTGTTTGTCAAAACTCTAATCGAGCTCTGAAACGTGGGTTGTTGGTTTTTGTATTTTTTTCGGTGGGGGGGGGGGGGGGCTTGCTTTTTGTATTTTTTAGACAGTGATAAAGAAATAATGTGAATAGAGAAAATATATTTCCGTTGATGTTCTTTTCTACTTAAAGCAAGCTATGCATTAAAGGAGCACATTGCTTTCGGATTAGGCGTTTTGGGCTACAGAAAAGGTTCGTTCTGAAATGAATAATGATTTGAAAGATGTCTTAAAAGTAGAATATGATGATTCACACAAATATCCCCTCGAAATTGTGTGGTTTTTCTCTCTAACTTCGAAAACAAGCACGGTCCGCCATTTTGTAGAACCAAATTTTGGACTCCCCCAAATTACTGACCGTAGGATTTTACGGGGTTTCTTCTGTACAAGAGGAAGTGTGTTTAAGTATTGGAACATTGGGGGTATCTTCTGTCCCCAAATCAGGCTTGGTTTAAAGAGTGGTATTTTGCAGCTGTTATTTTTTATTCATTTGTTCGAATATTGAGCTAATTATGCAACACCACTTTAAGTCGAAAGGAAGTGTTCGAAAGTCGAACTTTTTGCAGCAACATTTATATGTTTTTAAAATAAATTTTAATGAAAAGAAAACAACCAAATGTCACAATCTGCTTACCAGCAACATTTACTTACGGTATAAATGCAAAAAGAATGACCTCACTAGTCTTTCTCAAAACAGCAAAAGACTCTTCAATGGTCGGAACGTGAGGCCTTTAACACACTGTTGAAGTTCAATATTAGACATTTTCAGCTACCAATCTTTGAGAAAAACAACCACCGCCATGCCGCCAATTTGACTGCCGGCACTGGACACCAATTTTGTAACCTTTTTTTTGAACGAGGGCAATGTGAAACTGACGCCAGTATTTCCGTTTGGCATCATTGAAAAGCATTACAGTTAATCCCTTTATGCCCTTTATGCTTTGCGACCAATTGATCTGAACTATGAACATTTCCAGCGGACAATCCAGATTGAATAATCTATTTATAGTATTGTTACAAATAAACGAATCAAAAACCTAAACACAACGGGCATGATGTACGCACGCAGTCAACGGTTAAAAAACATGTTTGTATAAGTTCGAAAGAATACATCGGCCATGCAAAATTTATCTTTTATAAACTTTTCGAAAGTACCAATGGACCTTATACATTGACGTCATCAGGCCGCCATCTTTGAGGTAAAACGATGGTTAACCAATGGAAAACGCACACGCACTCTCGGCGCGCAGGATGGGCCAATGAGCAACCTTCTTTTGACCTCTAGCCGAGGGCGCCCCAGTCAAATGACGCCATGTGCCTGGGAGGCCGAATGTTAGCAAAGCATTCAATCGTGTTAACATATGTTTGCCTTGTTTCCAACAATTTAAACACAATTTTTGAATATTATGTGTAAATTTGTTACAGAGTGTGGCTATCTGTTTTTGTTTTGCATTTATGGCTTCCCATAGTTTTCAAACCTTGGTTGGCAAAAAAACTCGGGCCGTGACGTTGCAATAGAAAGTTCTATCATGGGTAATCGAACTCCACTTGCTTGTGCAGCTCCCTTTCTTGATCCATCCAAACATATTCCGGTATGTATCATTATTCAAATGTCCCACGAATAGAATATAAAACGATCCCTTATATGGGTAGACTTTTTGTAAGAAAATGTCTTTCTTTATTATACTAATACCCCTGTAATTACCAGTTGAGGAAAGTGAGAGGCTGCGATTTAAGTTTATATTCAATCATCGATCCTGCGTTTAGCTGGTGCTTTCTTATCGTATCCAAGAACAGCCAAATCGGTTATAATACCTTGAAATGATTGTCCATCAGTGAAACGTGCTGACTACATTCACGCATGCGTATACAGGCACCATTGGTTGGCAAACTCCATAGAGTTGTGCCTTAGGCAGACGCATAAACGCGTTTGCGTCATGCCACCGTCAGAACCACACAAAAGGGCGCGAAAATCTCTCTTCTTGCCAACCAGGACTCGATTTCACAAAGCACTAAGATTCATCTAAAGATGAGTTGTCAATATCACCAGAGTGATTTATATTGTGACGTCACACTCTGCTTTATAGCAGTACAGATTGATACCAATCTTAGCTCTCTGTGAAATCGGCCCACAGTAGTGTTAGTGCGCACGCGCGATGTGCAATATACATAACTCATTGGAAGGGTCCATTAAATGTTTTGTTTGATGCTCTTTACCCTTTACTTGTGTAGAAAGCAAGGGAATGGACAGCTTTACCACTCGTTCACAAATATTATTTCCAATCCGTTTTTCATTAACACATTATTGGTGATAACGAGGCAGATTCAGAAAGGGAAAGCCGTTTGCTGACGGAAGCACTGAAGAAGAAATAATCCAATTGAAACATTGACTCGTCTTTGTTTGATCTCGTTATCCATAAACGGGTATAATAAAAAACAATAATTAGTTTAAATGTTTAATCTTGCTTTGAGGTTAAGTACAGGACTGCTTCGTACTGAAATATCATTTTCGACCCGGAGGCAGACTGAGGACAAAGTTCATACTAGAACTAGGCGTAATGTTTAGGAGGAATGATACTTTTTGTAAAAGGTCGGGAAACTTGCATTTTGAAGACCCTGAAATTCACTATTAATTATTTCGATTGCTGGACTTGAAATAACCTCTATAATTTTTATCTCAGTTTGTTTTTGAGTGTGTTTTTCGAAAACTAGAGGATGGACAAATCTTAATTTACTACTTTAAAAAACCCAGGTACCATGGATGTAGGCCTATCTGTTTATTCCCATTAAAAGCCGCAGAGCTTGACCCCAAAGCAAAGAAAGAAACTGAACAAAGTCCTGCTGCAAAAAGTAAGCGGGGAACCAGTCACATAAAGTATAAAGCATAGAGAGATAATAATTAAGCAATTTTTTTTCTGGACAGCCAAAGTTTTTTACGCTTCGCTGGCTGCGTTTGTGCTTGATGAAGCAGCCATATTTTGAAATTTGTTTCCATCAGTTGTGCACATTTTGCACACAGGTTGGGTCATTTCTTTGTCGGGCTATTCTGAAACATCAGTGTTTTTGTTTGGATATTTTGATACTATTGTAAAAAGTAAGCTTTAAAAATTAAATATCATTAAGTATAATATTCATTTTGATCAGTATTGATATCCCTTAGGCGGGTACATGGCAAAAAGTTGTAAATGATGTATGGGTATGCACGTCATTCGCAATTGTCATCTTAAACACTTCCATGACCCACACCCCCGGTTCACAGCCTGAAATCAACCTGGTACGGCTGAGTAGTATAGTTCACCTCGACATTAAGTGGTTGTGACGTCAGCCAATAAAGGCCTGTCGTCACAGCCGCTAAAACCAGTGCATCGAGTGTGGCCCCCCTTACGATGTGTGATATGCCCGTATCATCTTACGCCCAGTGTTCGATTCGACCGAAGATATCGTGCCCAAGGGGGACTTAACGCGGTGTTAATGAACATACAGGGGCTGGAGCCATGACCAGCTCGACCTTTACAATGTAAGAAGTGCCATGTTTCAAGTGTAGCTACTGATAGCCCGCAAAATATGGTTGCTTGATGCTGGTTTCATTTCCAGATCCTTGCTCTGTATCAGGCACTCACCCGGGCAATCGAACCCGAAACTGCGGTTCGATGGCAATAGAATTAGACCGCCAACTGAAAGGAAAACCCCCTATTACGCCGTCTCTCATGACGCCGAGGTATACGGGTGGCTCACACACCGGAGCTTGTCAAATTGAAACTTTAACCCGGTCATTATACGTCCGAGCTCCCGGGTCGGGGTTCTTGGGGTGATTTCCCAGTCGATGCCGGTGAACAAAAGAGGTCCGGTACATACGAGAGGGTTAGCGCAATGATTTTGACCGCCGGCGTTATTTCCCACCGAGAAGGACACGGTCAGCGAGTCTAAGTCGCTATCTCTTGGGGGGGGGGGGGGGGGGGGTTGCACAACAACTCAAGTCCGCTGCATGCCACCTTTTCATGTAGACCGAGCGCGGGGTTTTGGTTTACATTTCTTAGGCTCACGGAAACACAAGTATGCTTGCCACAATGCTTTAGAGTACATCTAACCGTATTGGTTGTCCGTGCACGCTGTTATTGGAAGTAGGCTGACCCACGGTATAGTTCAAATCGTCCCCTTTTTTTCTAAAGCACTGTGTGATTTTATAATTATGACAGTTCGAAGGAACTGAGAGCAATTTAGACAGACGGGCACCACAGCTGTCAACCTTGGACACTTCTATCTTCCATTCTTTATCAAGTGTAATGTCAAATAATTAACTGATGTATTTATTTATTTAGTTTAGTTTATTTATTTTTCCTTCAATTCATTGATTTAATTTTTCTTTTTAGTTTTATTCTATTTTTGTTTACTCGTTATTCATTTTATTTATTTTAGGGATGAGTGCACCAGTACAACCGTTTTCCTGCGCTTTAAAATCCCAATTTGTTACATCTTGGAAGAAATATTTTCACTGGATCAAAAGTGCTCTCTTTTTCGATTAAAATACCGCATAACGATTAAATTTGTTGTGCCCCGTACATAGTTACACCTACATACGCACGTTCGTCCCCTGCGACCGGGACCCCCTGGGGAGGGGGTTTCAGATTAATTGTAACCAAATATTTTCCGAAGAATTTTGTTTTATCGAAAAACTGATTGGAATACTAGTGGCATGATATAAGTTTGTTTTAAAAAATAGTAACCGGCGACATGTGTTCCTCAATCCCGCTCACAAAACCCCACTATCAAGTTTATATCAATTCTCTTCCCCTTCCACATATACTTGCCAACAAATAATATTAACTGGTCAAGGAAAATATACAAAGATTACAACAGCATTGAATGATAGTAAACTCATCATGTTTCCCTAACCACGACCAGTTTTGCATCCACCATGCAACTTCAATGTTTACTCTAACCATCCTCTATGCTCTAACCTCGTTTTGTTTTACACGCAAAGGGTGAAACCTTTGCAAATTCTTGTTTATTATCCCCATGGTTTAGTTTTAAGAAAAACATTACGAGTCACATTTTGATGTTATTTCACGCTCGCTTTTTTTCTAGGTCAAATAATGTTCGAGCCGGCGCATGAGAGTCTACCGGTTTTTAGGGAATGCAAAGGGGAAATGTCAACATCTTGCCAACACTGAAACCATCTCAACTCCTTAGGGGTATGCGGCACCGACAGCCAATTTAGTATACACATGTTGCTTATGAACCACAGGGGCACAATTCCACTTCTGGCAGTTTGCGAATTCACTCCCGGGTGATGAGAAGCAATCATGGTTAAGTGGCACTTACTCAAGGACGTAAGTGCTGTGACCGGGATTCGAACCCAAACACTAATGCCACGTCAGCCAACAGAACTGGGCCCAATTCATGAGAGCTGCTTTACGGCACAAATAATTTCTTAAGAATGTTCTGCTAGGCCGAAGTGAGCAGGATACCAGTCATAAATTGTACATGTGGCATTATGGCCGGTAAGCATAATTTTGTGTGCTTAGCTACCTTTTTATGCTTAAGCAGCTCTATGAAATTGGGCCCTGGTTTGCGGTAAAAAATAAATAAACAAAAAATGGTTAAATACACATTCTCTTTCGCTAACTATTTTGACTGGTTTGCGGGAACACCTTGTGATAACAATTATCTACTTGCCAGGATAAGGTATAAAAAGAACAATTCTTCACAGCAAAATAACTATTATTGAGGTAACAGTGTTATTGGAAACTGAATCGATACCCCACCTTGCATCGCCTCAAATTACATGTTTACCTGCTTTAAAGGAACATTACAGAATTGGTAAGAAAAAACTTGTAAAATATACTTTTTTATCACAGATTTACACAAAACTTACACGGTCTAATGATGATGATAGTAGAAAACATCCCTTGAAATATTTCTGTCTGAGAAATGAATAAACTAATTTTCCGATTGGAGTTTATCGCTCAGTGGCGTTTTCATTCATTTGAATCTATATGATTTCATGCAAATGTGTAATCGGTTTTTCACTATTTTCTCGTGACCCAGATGGCCGATCGATCTCAAACTTCTACAGGTTTGTCAGTTTATGTTATGGTGGATTACATAAAGTGCTTACACTGCCAGCAACTGTTTTGTTAGCCAAAAACAGTTCTGTAATGTTCCTTTAAAGGTGTTGGGTGCGTCAGATTTCTGAATAGTGAACTTTATACATCCTGTGGTTTAGACACATCAGTCCACAAATTTGTGTCATGGTCTTTGTTTGTTTGTTGGGGTTTTTTTTTTTTTTTTTTTGTTTATTTGTAATGTTGTTTTCTTTGTTTCGTGTTTTTTTTGTAGGGAGCAGTGAATGACAGTTCATGCTCAGACAGATTTTTTTTCAACACACAAAAAGAACAGAGAACTGAGATCTGAGGTAAATTTTCTCGCACTATGGCATTTTTTCAGACGGAATCATTTCTAATGACAATTGGTACTAATATTAAGCTTATGCAAGTTTAAGCTTCCAGATTAGAACAAAAAAAAACCTTGTCTGTCCTCAGTAATCGGGAAGCGTGCATTTTGCACTATTGTTGTTGCGCGCCGTACAACCATTTCACTCTGTCAGCATCGCATCATGCAGAAATAACGGTTGAAACTATCTCATACAAGGAGCATCTTTGATAACACCTTTGACATTATAACCCGAGCTAGTCCATATATGAACTATTGTTAGAGTAATGTAGTTGCTATGATGGGGGTAATTTCGGACAGCTCTATGGTTTGATCTCGGGACCGCCGCGGAGGGCTTACCGGTGATTTCTCTCAAATTGAGGGCTTAGATAGAGGGTATAAGCAAACACATCATACCATCAGAGGTACGGCCCCAGATGGCAAAGTCATATCATCTCTCGTAAAAAAATATTCAGGGGAGCACAAAATGAACAGTTATTTCTCTCGGGGACAAACGGAATGGGGTTTTTCGGTGTGGATTTATAATGATGATTTGTGAGTAGATCTTGTTGTCATATAGGGCTTATACTACAGCGCGGCCATATCTGCTATATATACCCTTTTTCTTTCCCTGATGGTTGTAATGGTGCATTTGGTGAATACATATTTTCAGCATAAAATGCCACTGAGACTGTTCTTTACAGTAGACAGGGCTCATTTTCTTAGGACTGCTAAGCAGAAACTAGTTCAAAACAAACTAGTTTGCTATAAGCAGAATTTGGCAGGGCAATCAGTTAGTTTAGTAACGCATTGTCTATCCGTAGAGCAAGGGTCTATTTAATTTTGTTTCATGTCGAATCTTATCCCTTGATTCTTATTCTGATTTGCTAAATCGAATTAAACTTTACAAAGGTGCACAAAAAACCCAAAACAAAACATGATTAAGTTTCCTCGAAAGCAAGATCGATGCCGTTTGACAAAAAAACCCGATCTTTTTAAACCGATGTCTCCGTGAAAATCTTAAGGCTCGAAGTGAATGCATACTCGTCCTAAAATCCCAAAACAATGGTGGTTTACGCCTTTTTTTGACCAAAATATCTATTCTGTTCGTAACTGTGACGTAATTCGATTATAAGTAACACTCATTTTATAGCTCCAATGATTACCAGAAGCCAATAGGAAATGCTTTTAATATTATTTTATTTTGAAGACTTATGTGTATACACAAAACAAAGTTTGGGACTCGCCTTTCACTTCATGTTGTGCAAAGTCTCATGACAAAAGTTTCTGTCACAGAGGATGCCTTTGAAGGAATAAAATGATCAATTACGGGGTAAAATTAAGGGTTTTTTCTTTTTGGTTCCTGGAAGTAGCCAAACATTGCGTGGACAGGAGACGCGCGCCAAGTGTGATGTGTAAAGACCTACGGTTGGACTACGCGTCTACTTACTGACTAAAGAGATATTAGAATCCGCATGGAACCTCGAGCGCGTTCGTGAAGTCAACCACTATTACTTTGAATTCCAATGGTTGATTGAAAAAAAAGGGGGGAGTTGGAGCAGCTTTTATTTTACAGAAGAAAGAATGGTGACAGTTAAAAGAGATTTGTTTTGACAAGAAAGAAGAAGTCAGGCCAAAATTCCGACGGTACGAGCGGAGGGATTCACCGTCTCTAGATCATGTTACTTCAACAAGACACGGGGATATTTTGTCTCTTTGTTTAGTACCGTGTATGCACCGAATGCAACCGGGCCGCGTCGAGTCAACAAACGATAATAAATCGACCTAATGTCTCCGCTTATTCAATTAGTGAATGTCACTGACTTCTCAAATTACAGAAACCGCCAAAGCCAAATGAGATTTAATCCGATTATTTTACGAAGCTTAGTAATATTGCTTGCTCTTTTTTTTTCTCTTTCTTTTCTTTGTTCTCTTTTTGTTCACGATTTCAATTTTCTGTTGGGGACTTGGCCAGATTTTTGCGGAATTAAAAAGTCGAGGCAGTGTGGACTGAGAGATAGCCGATGAACAATAATTTGTGTACAGACAAAATTGGAAGTGTGTACCGTGCATCAAATCTCATATCCGACCTTTGGGCGGGAAATGGTCAGACGACGGCTGATCGTCGTTCAAGAAAACTTCAAAATAACTTGAGTTGCGTGACTTTTATACGTTTAACTCTTTGGTTTATATTTCCGATGCAAACTTTGTCCATAACTTTATATTGAATTTCTTGAGCCATTTTTTTTATTTATTGAGCTGGCTGAGGCTTTATTTAAGGAACAAGATTCTATTTTTTAGGTTGATAGGATAACACGAAAATGGTTATATACAAATTGTTTTGGAAATATAGTATAGGCTAGTTGCCTTGATTTAAAAAAAAAATCAAAATTAAAATGTTTACCAAAACAAAAACCAACAAGAAAGAAGAACAAAAATTAAATAAAAAGAAACAACAACAACAAAACAACAACAACAAAAGCAACAACAACAACAACGAACAACAAACGACAACAACAACAACAACAAAACAGCAAAAAACCAACAATAAAAAACACAGCAACAACAACAATAACACCAAGAAAAACAATAGCAACAACAGCAACAATAACGGTATCAACAACAGCAATAACAACAAAGACGACGACGACAACAAACAAACGTCGACAAAGACGACACTCATTACATGTAAATTCCCGGTATACTTGCTTTTTACCCAATATGCCAGGTGCATGACCCTAAAGATTACTGATTACGCATATATTATTTTTAAGTAAACCCGTGGTGTTTACATGACGGGGTCACCTGTGTTGTGAAAGGCCACAACGAAATAATTTCACCGAAGTTAATATTGACCAAAATTAATTTTAAAATGATTAGGTTTAATATTGTTTATGCTTTCCCCCGATGGTTTTGAGGTCAACGAGTAGGTCAGGAAATAAATTTACCTCACCCCTCCCCCCCCCCAGTTAAATGACGTTTCGGCATTCATTTGAAGTAATTACACGAATGATAAATCCTTGGTTTTGGAGCAGAGTCACCATGCTGTTGTCAATAAACACTGCTACAACCATGGTACAACAAACATATGTGCGTCAAATTAGGTGCAAAAAAACACCACACAGATAATATAAAGAGTTTGTGGTTTTTTGGTGCATCGTGTACTATCTGTTTGCTTGGAATTTGGGAAATATTTGTGTAATATATAGGCAGGCCATGCCACAGAAACTTGGCAAAGGGAACACTTCGGGATCCCAAGAAACATCCCTCTATTAAACTGTAAATCATCATCCCACGAAGATAATGAGCAACTTGAAATTTGACTGTATTTTCTTTGAATGCCTGGAACTGGTTGCCCGTAAATTGCCTCGTGTGACAAGGCCTCTCACAATAATTATAGTCCAGGGTTTGACTTCACAAAGAGCTAAGATTGATCTTAAGTGCGAATCAATCTTAGCTGCTAAGCAAAGTGTCATGTCACGATACAAATCACCATGGCAGTACTGACAACTCACCTTTAAGATGAACCTTAATGCTTTGTAAAAATCGAGCCCAGGATCATAATTTGTAAACCAGGGTATACCACCCATGGTGAAGGTATAGTTGTTTGAGATGATTCTGTGATGGCCATACAGCCAACAATCCTTCCATATGGCCACCTAATTAATGTGTGCCAAAATGTCAATGTGTGAATCGTAGAATGTACATGTCATCCACACTTTGTCACCTATCTACTGGACTATGTGTGTTGTGAACAATGATTCACTTCTATTTGGCAATATTTTATGGAACTTGGCATATAGGCCTAATCAAGAACACTTGCGGTCATATTCTGGGCCCTTAGCACAGATTGTGTGGGACAACTATTGCGTTGACATTTATATTATACATCCACCATTTTGTCATGTTCCCTACATGCAACAACGATAATCAATACGGATTCCTATAAGGGCCCAGACTGCATTCCCTTCTGGCCTATGTTTGCTTGAATTTATTTGAAAAGCGGGGGGGGGGGGGTTTGAAATCGGACAATGACTACCTAATTCTTTATACACGCCATAGGAAAAAAACAGGGAGTACAAGATCAATACAGGAACAATGAGAGTGCGGTATGGGATTCGTTGTGAGATTAACTGCATCCCCCATACAACAATAGCCCATTATTTAACAGAAATCTGATATTTTTTAATCAACTTGTCAAGTTTGCTGCCCGTGTGTCCTGTTTGATGGCTGGTGAGGCACTTGTATAACCAACCCCCCCCCCCCTCCGACTTTCAACATCAATTTTCATTATTTCGGCATCACAATAAAAGCTAAACAAAAAATCATCGCTCGCATCGATCGAATTACTAGTAATAAGCCGGCATTTCCATTCAATGTTGACATCCTCAAACCAACAGAGCTCTTATTTGGCAAATGGAAACTCGAATTAAACCATGAATGACTTGACAGACGTCTACCTCCCCCCCCCCCGCATCCAACTTGTCCACAATGCATTGTTTAATACAACTACTTTATTCAGTCAACAGCTTTATTGAGACAAATGAGCCCGCTCGATGTTATCATAAACGCATCCACAAAGATCAATAAGTCAAGTCTAGGCCGACACTAAGCAAATATCAAATCGGATGCAATCCACAGTCGTTTTTTTTTTCCTTTTTGTTCTTCTCTCTTTTCTTTTTTCAAAATAATCAAGCGGGAATTTATTTTGGAAGTTGGAACACAACACCATGAAACATTGAAGGTTTGCTTCGTCCATATAACTTGTCTTGTGTATAATGATAACCGTGCAGTAATAACAACAAGATTGACGTCAAACATCGAGTGACAAACTGGTCCATTTTGTTGAGGATTGTCTTCCCGTCTTTCTAGGATGTATTGAGACGTAGACGCGTATTCAGATTGGTTAGTGTTTGCTGGTCGAATGTTTAAAAAAAAAAAAAAATCGAGTTTCCCTCTTGCCTTTTTTCTCTCAGTAATGTTTAGATAAATTGGAGGTAGAGGCGAGGGCATATATTTATCGTCTATATGGGTACATATCGTGAACGACAAAACGGTTGTCTCATTTTATTCTGGAGACGTTTACGATATATAAGGGACATTTCCGATATCTATTTGGAGGAGTGCTTTTGGGGGGCTGGCTGCTGACTATGAAAAGTACGATCCTTTATAGAAATGAAAATAAATAAATCTAATTAGGTTTGTGTGATCTATAACCAAAAAAAAAAAAACCCTGAAAAAGAGACTGGCCAACTTGACAATCATGTTTTGGGCGTTTGGGGATATGATGGAATTAAATTTAGATCTGTATTGATTTTGTGCGGGGGGAGGAGAAAAGGTTGATTAATTTGATGTGCATCAGAGTTTTATCTCCTTCATTCTATCTCAACGGGAATTGATAACGCGAGATTATCTTGCATTCTCGTTCGACCAATTTGTTCGCCTCTGACTTCGTTTCTTTTTTTTAGGAATCCTTTATTTGAATTAGATCAAATAGTCAAGGAAGGACTGTTGACCGCTATGTTCTAAACAGCCTAAACTCTGACTAATAACTTATCAGAAAATAAGGTAAGTATTTGTTGGTATGATTTGCTGTCTTTGTCCCAAACTTACGCACAATGACGATTTCTTGCGAGGATAACCCCACGTCCTCGGGTGGGACTCGAACCCACTCCTTTCAGCATTATCAGACATCGGTGGAAGCACATTTTTATACGAAGGCTAATTGTTCTTTACGCTGATTGCAAAAAGTACATCATTTGTATCCGCAAAAAACAGGTTAGAATCGTTTTTTTCGTTTGCCAAAAGATAAGCTGTTTTTAAGAAATTAGTTCTGTGACAACAAAATTAGCTATGCTTTCAAAATAAAAAGTTTGTCTATGGTAGATGCAAATTAAACAAACAGTTATCCCAATGGCAGACTTTAGGGGACGAGGTTGCAGCAGACTTATACCAGGTAAATGTCCATTGAAAGTGCGCATGCTCAGAGCTACGTAAGCAATGGAAATTTACCCGGAAAAGCCTGCTGCCACCTAGCAGTCGCTTCATTTTGTCGAATATGCTCATGCACTTGAACTTTTGAAAAGAGTTACCCCATGCGATATAATGTGCGCAATGTACCACTACAGCCACAGAATGATGCGAAGAAAAGGCGCTTAACGGACCGTACCGTATTTTACGAATGAGCAAAAAATAAATGGCGTGTGCACGTGCTTACAGAACATCAAAATACAGCAGACGCTGAAATTTGGCGCTAAAATGGAGACTGTATTAAGCAAATCCATGTAACTGGGCATTCTGTGTTGAGGCTAGCTACTAGAGGGTCGTTTACTAGTGACGTCACAGCTCATTCAAAGAGCTCCAGCTAAAAGTACATTTCAGTGTAAGCAAAATGCTTTTGCATAACATGAACGCAATATTGTAGGTATATGATCACAATGTTGGAAGCAGCCTTTGCACGCAGATGTGAAGTTGAGCTTGGGGCCATTTCCCCCCGCCGGACTCTTGCTTTGATTTCTTTACCGTGACGATGACAGCCGCAAAATTGGTGTGAACGGCATGCGAGCGTGTGACATTGTGAACAGTTGAGACGTAGGCCTATGTGCAGCTATGCATTCATTAAGCCTTATTTTTTTTTACCCCAGCACAGGTCCAATCATCATTACTGAACGCGGCACCACTGTCGATTTCCGGGCTAGTTAAGGTTATCAGTTTAAGGTGAGGGCTAGCAGGGTTGGCGTTACATTACAGGATTAGGGTTATTGAGTTAGGGCTACAAGAGTTACAGGGTTGGGTTATCGGGTTTAGGGTTGAGGCTTAGGCACTTAGAGTTTGGGTAGGGCTGTGCGATAATAGATAAAATATTATAAGGATGAGCGGCGATAGAGTAGTGGTTTATGGTGTATAGTGTTATGGTTTTAGTCAGTTCTGGGTAGTTGTGCGTTAAGGTTTTGGTTGGTTTAGAAGATTGATTTGGTTTAGGGTTAGAGTAATCGTTTATGCCAAAGGGTTGTGTTTTACTTGTGTTGAATCAGGATTTGAAATTAGTAATGGGTTAAAGTATAGGTTGGGGTTTAGTATCTAGGTTAGATTTGGTTAGGTTAGGTTAAGTTAGGTTAAGTTAGGCTAGGTTAAGTAATAGGTTAGGTCAGGCTAGGTTAATTTAGGTTAGGCTAAGTTAGCTTAGTTTATGCTGGGGTTAGGTTAGATGCTAGCTTTCAAATTCTGAAAACATTACTTGGTAATTTCAGTACCGAGCCAAATCTTTGAGGGGAAGAAGTCACGACCAGTACACACTAGTCTACGTGATATTTTGGCTGGCAGCTTGTTTCTGCTGACGTAATTCTTTTGCGCTTCTAGCAAGCGCGTGACCCCAGCGAGACCAGTGGAATACACGCAGTATTCAGATTTTGCAATTACGTCTGCAATACGTCTGTCGTCACCAACCTCGTGGTGGCTTTATAACAGCAACTATACCTCTTCGCCAATTTTCATTATTTCAAAATGAATACAATCGTGACTGTATTTTACTATGCCAAATTGGAGCCTTCCAGTCTTGCACTTTTCTTGTAATACTATTTTGTATTCTCCCCAGAAGTGATGCTGTTGGGTAGGCATACACACAGCTGTGGGGACTTTTACACAATGAAACAAAGCTCCCCCACAACATTTGTCTTTGCTCAACTTGATCCCCATAGGGGAATTCTTCGGAAAAGGGAATAATAGAGCAACAATGGCAAGCCCCCACAACTGTGCATGCAAAAGACTGTGTGAACTCATTCCGTAAGTGGCTTTTAAATTAATGAACAATTTTACGTGATGAAGCAGGTTGCCATTTCATTTTGTTATCCAGTACAGGTTGCCGCCATCTTATTGTATTCTGCACTCAAACCAACACGAGGCTGGAGAGACTAATTATAGTCTGTTTCCTTGTTTCAATAACCATGGTAACCAGTATGGATTTTGTACGTAGCCAGCCCAATACTCAAATGACAACAGACACGGGAAGAAATGTCCATGGTAATGTAATTTTTCCAAATGTAAACGAAGAAGAAAATAGAAATATAATAGTAATAGTATAGCTCACTTTACAATAGCCGGTTCGACACTTCGTTGTTAAACATTTATGTTTTAACAAGCTACGATGAAAAGTTTAGGAGCCAAATGTAAAATAATTTCAGAAATATGGCCTACCCCACTCCCGTAGACTTGAGGCTTAATGCAGGATTTCATACAAACAAAACATACAACTTTGTCAAGAGTTTACTACACTTTAATTTATCCCCAAAATGTGTGTTATCCGTTTCGATATCGCCTGGTGGCGCGCTTTATTCGTGACGTAGACCTAGGCGTCCGAGTGTCAACGCAAACGACGGTGAACATTCCTGAGCCTTAACTAATCAAATTTATGGGTCCTTTTAAAAAGACAACAAACGAACGAACGAAAACTATCCCGAAGACTTTAAACATGGTGACTTCACTTCGACACTTCCCATATATAATCTACAACCGTTCTTCCTCTATGATGGTTCAACCCGCTCCGTGGAACAACCATTGCGCAACCGTGGTCTATAGCTCAATGGCCTAACTAACAAACAACGAAGACAATTTTTTAAGTGCTAATAAATCTGTCCACTCTAACTGAACTCTGTGTTCCTCCAAAGGGGTAATGTATACCCATGTGCAACAATACCGACAGTTATCTTAACCCACGTTACCCCACGGGCTACACATCAATGTCATCGGAATCTAAGATTTTCGGATACACGCGTGTAGGCCTGTGATTTTATTCTTGAGACCGAATTTCAATATGATTACATCTTTTTCTGGTCTTATCTCGGAGTGAAATGTAGCCAGGAGACACTGTAAGCTGTCATCTTCCTTCACGGGAATAGCGGAAATGATAAATGGCACGTCTAGTTTTTTATGATCTGCAGTTTCATTGCTTTGTGTACAATGATGGGCTGTGGGTAAATCACCGTGCGTGGACCTATCTACACGACTCGAATCCATCACTTCTTTTCTTAACCCTGGTGATAATTTTCCCTCCAACAACAAATATATCGAATTTCAGTGGCGGGTGCTGCGAAATGTAAAGGGTCTACTCTAACATAAGTGTTCTTTTTATTCCATTTTAGTGGAACAATAAATTTAAATGAGTAGAATTGAATAGTTAGAGTTAGAATTGAAAGATATAAAATAACATGCTCATTTTTAATTTTTATTTTATTTCCACGCACATTATACCATAGTTTTATCATTTTGCCTATCATATTTTCATAACTTTCCTTTGTGAAAGAACAACGCTGAGACTTTCACCAGCTGGATTTGTTTGAAGAAGGTATGGTGGCCCCGAGGGGACATCACACATCGCATTTGTCTTCAATAATGTTTTCGAATGATATCCATAATTTTTTTTTTAATGTGTCGATATTAGTAATGTCTTTGGCCCTCTGTCCCTTCAGGGCCATCGTAGTAATGCGGGCACTGAGGCAAATAGGCAAAGGTCTTTGAGTGACGTGTCTTCTACTTCTTCTTCTTCTTCTTCTTCTTCTTCTTCTTCTTCTTTCTTCCCTATGAACCTCCTGAGACAAAACTAACACAGATTTCGAAACCTGTTGGGGCCAAACTAGTGTCTGGTCTAGTCTGACCACCCGCATCAGTTACTGGTGAAGTGATCCTTACAAATTACAACCAAGAATGATACAAAGTAAAAAATTAAAGACTTTAGCACAAACAAACAAAAACCTTATCCGAACCCACACCTGTTCAAATGGTTCCCATTGATTTAGACTGTTTGCTATACGTCAACATTCGTCAAATATAAATACAAATTTGAACAAACTTTGGGAGATGATAAAAATTACATTTCTTTCTTCCCAAGGTTTCCCTGATTCTAAAGATTCATTTATTTATAATCATCACCATAATACGCCCTCACATGACTCAATTGTTGTCGTTTTTATTGTTGTTTGTATTACAAATGTCTGGGCAAATTTATGCGGAATAAAAACTTGGTTTTTGTTTCAGAAATTTAGACAGTGATGTTAACGTAGAAAGCATTTCTTATCAAGTCAATTCGGGGCATGACCTTTACTGTGACCATTTTGGGTTGATTTGGAAGTGGGTCAAATCTTGCGTTCGATTGCGTCCTCTGCGGGCATTTTGGTACCACGCCGCTTGCGGCCGCTCTGGCTTTAAAACGCATCTACTAATAACTGGCCATTTCTTCTTATTGCCAGGATACTAATCATTCTTTCCAGTGCGTCAGACTGATATACTGTCACCTCCGGGAAGGTTATACGTCACATGATTGCCTTCCAAATCCATGGACCGGATAATCAGTTATGAAACCCCACTGTTAGGCCCTATACGCCGTTTAAAGGGGCACATTGCCCTCGGATCGGGGCGCTTCGGGCTATAAAAGGCGTTTCTCATGAAATGAATATGGCTGGATATATGTTTTAAAAGTATAAGTTAACGATTCACACAAAATCCCCTCAAAATTGTGTGGTTTTCCTTTTACTTCGTAAACTAACACGGTCTGCCATTTTGTTGAACCAAAATTTGACCCCGCAAAAATACGGACAGTGTTAGTTCACGGAGGTCAATACTTATTCTCTGGTGTTCCTGTTGACTTTAAAAATGTATTTTACTTTCATGTAATTCATAGCTAAATTTTACTTTCCCAACAAAATAATATAATTTTTTTAAGCCGGGGGGGGGGCCGCTAAACTAGGACTGCGTTAATCTTAAATATTTGAAGAAACAGACTCGCACACACGTTAAACTCAGTGGTTGACCAGCTTGGTCCTGCAAGGTCGATTCCATGCGAGACTTGCATCTATCAAACCAATTGATAAGCTAGAGAAAAAAGGAGGCATGCACTTGAGGTCTTGGCCTCTGCTACCCCATTGTGCTGGCCTTGGTGCCCAATTAAATGAATTTTAGCAAATATTGTTGCTATTTCGTTCAAGCTGGTCTTTAAATAAAGAAAATTCACATTCCAGACTTTTAGAGAAGGAAACATTTTGTAAACTATAAAATGTCGGGCACTTCACCCTAATATACTCAAAACTAAAATGATGTACCACCCTTTTATAACAATGTGTTTCTTGAAAGGTAAGAGGTCTGCAGAGAATATATTCTTTGGGAAGGCAATGACGTGCCGTCTTTTTGTGATATGCTCTCTTGAATCTAGAGGACAGGAATGGAGGTATAGTCTTTCACAAAAGCAGAGATGTAGCTTTCTCATTACGATATGTTTCTTTACGATTATTGGATTGGAATGACGGGATGCAGGACTACTCTTCTAAAAGGCCAATAATGAAGCGGTTCCTTTTTGGTGCAGCTTGAAAAACTTGAGGTCTCAATCTCTGCTTGACTTTAGCCGCAAATGGTTTAAAATTCGGAAATAGTGGAAGCTCAAGTTTGATCTTTATCATTGGAGAAAGACAATTTATTTACATTTATCAAACCTACATTGAGAATAAGAACACACAATGTTTGATGTAGTATATTGCCCGCCGTCGGTTCGAGGTTAAACAAAATAGTCGTCGGCTGCTACTTTTGACAACATCTTTGATTCAACAAATATTTCAAAGGCAGACTTCTACAGTAAAGTACCTATGACCTATTTCCATTTATTCGTTATAGAATGTGACGTCATTGTGACGTATTCTTTATTTTTTTTTTAAGTTGGCAAACTTCAATACATGCATCGGGGGAAAAAGATAAGTCAACACGCCATAGTCAAGTCTCGGAAATAGACATAGAGGAAAGAAGAAAAAACGAAGACTCAAAATTAGTCGAAGAGCGCACATCTGTAAATTGATATTTAGTCAAAAGTCGAGCGCTGTTTGAGCTCAATATTTGATCCAAAAATGGGCCGGATCGGGAAATGTACAGACTGGCTTTAAATACATACAGTATAACATAAGTTGTCTGAGGTTTTAACATGTGCAGTGGGAAAGCTAGCTATAACAATCTCACATGGTCGTATTTACTGGCCGTAGAGGCAAAAAACAGGCGCTAACATCACACTAAAGATGGTACTAGAATTACCAATTCATTAGTTGAGAGTCGCAGAGACCTCTATCCGATCCTTCAATCTATCCGGTTACCGCTTCGTTCTTGCTCTTGCAACAAAAGCAACCGAGGAAGAAGAAAAAAACAGAGCACAAAATATAGAAACAGAGTAGGAAAGCAGGGGGGAAAAAGTGCGATTTCTTTGTGTGCGCATTGCACAGGGTTGAAGCTATGTGCTTGGTGAGAGAGCGCGCGGGATTGAGGGAGTGAGGAATTCATAAGCTTCTATCGGGTCCATTTCCTGTCCGACAATTCACCACGGCATTCAAGACTATGCAATGGGGGCAGCGCGGCCCGGAGGCGGGCTGGAGTGCTTTCAAAACTTGCCAACGAAAGTGGGATTGCAGTCCCCGAATGATGGGGGATAGGGGACTATTTGGTAGGATTTTTATTGAGTGCTGCAGGGGCCGAGTAGAATAACAAGATTGTACATTCTCTTGTTCTTGAGTGGACGGAAACTTATTTACCACATCGTTCAATTAACTTGACTGCCTTTTATTTCAAATAGGATGACACGGTTGTTTTGTATGACGATGTCATTAAATTGTAAAAAGTGGGGGTGGGGGGGCGACAAACGTCAGTGTACTACTGTACTGTTTTTAACATCTTGTTGCAGCCACCGCTGTTGCCTGTGTCAGAACAGCAACCAAACCGAGCTGGACATGACAGAAATAGTCAGGCCCCTTTGTATGACGGGAATCAGTACTCATTGCTGTTGATGCACACAGGGGACACGACGACGATAGTCGCACGGTTAAGGTCAGGTCGGTGTATTGTACCATGAGCTTTGCAATTTTCCTCCAAGCTTTAAATGTTCTGCAACAACATTGGTAAGATTGAGAGAACAAATGTATATAAATTTTCGCAGATTCATATACAACTCACATGGTATGAAGACCGTCGGTGGGGGAAACTTCCCTTGTATATGTTTTTGCTTGAAATGCTACAGTTTTTTTTAGAAATGAGTATAACGATAAGTTTTTATACAATGTTTGAAAACATCGAAAACATATGTTGTTTTTGTTGCTGTTTCCGCATGACTCTGATGACATGCTCGTTATTTCATGTGTGTGTTGGGTCACGTAAAGTGTGGATACTGGGTCTTTGACAATTACCAATGCTGTCCACGACCTTTAAGCCTGCCTATAAATACGCCATACTCTTCAGGTATTAAAAGGCAGGGGATATAATATTTAGAATTCCAACATGAAACAACCACAAACTCCTTGTTTTACCACAATCAAGTAGACAGGGAAACAAACAAATCCAAGTAGTTTGTTTAAAAACGCAGGGAAATTTTTTTCAAAATGTTCTTCGCAGACGAAGCCGCAAGGTCACTGTTTTTTGGTAAAGAAAATAACGGTCTGACGTGAACAATCCAATTGGGTAAATAGATCCACAGCGGCAATGCATTCGTGACTGTTCATAAAAAATAACGGTGGAAACAGAGTGGAAATAAAACTGGTGGATTATGGCTAAACAAAAGAGGACAATATGACAGCCGGCTTTACAAGCAATCTGCGTTGGAGCTCGATGGAATCCAAATAAACATTAACCCGAATTAATTCGTTCTGATTGTGGAATTCAGCATTGAATCCTCTGAAACCAATACAAATCCTCACAGACTTTTGTTCTTATTAATAAACTTATACAAACAGGGGGGTAGGAGCAGAAGCCACACCCAAAGCACGGAACCGTTGTTACCCCCACCCTCTTGCCCCCGCCCCCTGCATGAGATCGAGAAGAAGAAAAATTCACTTTTGATTGGTTCAGGTATAAGTAGCCCACACAGAGTATGTACTTGCTCCGCTGGCCCCATCCCTAAACAAACATGTCTGGTTACGCCCCTGATAAGTATCCAAAAAGTGGATCACCCATATGTTTCGGCAACTCTATTATATCCGGTACCCCCTATGTTCCGGCACCCCTGAGTTCTGACACCCCTATGTTCCGGCACCACATAATGTTCCAGCACCATTGTGTTCTAACATGTTCCGGCACTCCTACGTTCCGGCACCCTTATGTCTCGACAACCCTATTTCCGGCACCCCTATGTTCCGGGACCCCTATTTCATACACAATGAAGATTGCTTCACGGAGATATCATTTTTGGAATGAGTTCTGGTCTCACCGTCTAGTGTTTTTCAGCTTTGTCATGTCGAAGTTTTTGTCTGACCATAAGGAAAGCCTTACAGCAATTTCTTCACTTTGGCCTAGTATATACTTGTTGTCCAAAATCAACGGCTTCGGCGGCTAACGTTGGATCGCTAAGAAGGCCACTTCTTCGACGTTGTCACTGCAGCCAGCGGCCATAGCCATAGTCGCTTGATTTAGGATATGGCTTTACATTATTATTGTCATACTCGATACTGTGTACACAATGTCCACATTACTAATGTCGAGTTGCACAACTAAATACGTATAGCTTCCAGAATTAAGGGAATATTACAGAATTGGTTTTTGCTAACAAAACAGTTGCTGGCAGTGTAAGCACTTTATGTAATCCACCATATACATAAACTGACAAACCTGGAGAAGTTTGAGATCGATCGGCCATCTGGGTCACGAGAAAATAGTGAAAAACCGATGACACGTTTTGCATGAAATCATATAGATTCAACAAAATGAATAAAACGCTCACTGAGCGATAAACTCCAATCGGAAAATTAGTTTATTCATTTCTCATCAAATATGGCATTTTAGACAGAAATATTTCAAGGGATGTTTTCTACTATCATCATCATTAGACCGTGTAAGTTTTATGTAAATCTGTAATCAAAAAGTATATTTTACAAGTTTTTTCCTTACCAATTATGTAATGTTCCTTTAAAGGCCCTGTACACTATTGGTAAGATCGAAAAACACAATGTTCACAGATTCACACATAACTTACATGATTTAAAGTAAGTAATGGTAGAAAGGGTTCCCTAAAATATTTCTGCCTAAAATGCTATCGTTTCTGAGAAACGAGTAAAACAATAGTAATTATCGCGCGCGATAATTTGAAAAAACAGAAAACACATAAGGTCTCTTTTCACTATTTTCTCGTGGCCTCGATGACCAATTGAGCTCAAACTTTCACAGGTTTGTTTGTTCATGCATATGTTTAATCACACAAAATGTGGACACTGATTTTGAGCTGTTACCAAAAGTGTACAATACCTTTAAGTAAATGCACATTGTATTGAACATGAATTATTGAGTAAATATTCTACTATTTGGGAAATGCATCAGTGATGTTTAAGTGTAGACCCTACATTAATTATTTGAAGCCACCGTGAACACGAGAGTGCACACAAGATCCTCGTGCCCAATATTGCAACTGCCCGACGTGATTAAATGCAGACGTACCACATGGCATGTAAATAACCCAGCTTGAAGTGCAATTGAACTAACACCTTATTACTATGAAATAGTATTCATAAAACATGCAGTAGACTTTTTTTCCTCCATTGCACGCCGACGAGATAACACGTCGCCACGTCGCCACGTCCAAACAAAACCAACTGCAAAAAAAAGTAGAATTCGACTTCGCTATAGAAATCCGGAAAATGAAAAAATCTATTATAGACAAACCACAAAACAAAACAATACTTCAATTGAAAACGTCAATTCAGTCCGCTCCCGCGGGGGCATATTCGTTGTCGCAAAGTCTACGGGTTTACCTCCAACTTTGATTGAGCTCAGTAATTAAACAGCGCTTACCAAGTTAACATTGATTCGGGGAGGTTTTATCTCGGGGAGGGGGGCGGATCCAACAATTGCGTCATCGATCGCATGTAACTCGATTAAAAAGGAATCGGGACTCGCCCCATCAGGCTTTTAACAAAATTAGATCAAATAAAATAGATAGCGGGGAATTATAATGTATAAGAGTGCACTAGGGTTTGGCCTTTACTTTTTAAAGGTTCAATGTTTCTTTGATTTAAATGGCGGGACTTGCTTTCTTAAAAAGCTTTTATTTTAAGCAACGTGGAACATACCTCCCGCTTCTTGTGTTGTTTGCTTTGTTTGTTTTAGTTGATCTTTGTCTCGTTTGTCACAAATCCCCTCCAGGTATTTGCCGCTCTTTTGAATTTGATTATTTTTCTTTTGTTGCATACGGCATATTTCATAACAGCTTACCGTTATACATTATTTGTATTGTACTGAACTCTAACAACAAACGTGTGCTTTGAAGTGGAAACAGAATGAATTGAATTCTATTTTATTTGTATTTATTTATTTAATTAATTATTAGGTGTGTTTTTTATTAAGTTGTTTATTTGTATTTTTTATATTTTGTTGCTGTGGGGGTTCTGATAAGATCAGATAATTCTTGTAAGAATGTTAAAATGGTAAGCACATATGCTTTTTTTGTTTTATATTATTTTTTATATAGATATAGGCCCTAGAGCTTTTTTTATGCCTCTGACGAAGGTCCGGTTTGGATCAAAAGCTAAGGCCATCTACCCTACAAATTTGATATAGGCCCTAGAGAGATATAAATATATATTGATATTATGGTGTTTTGATTTATCTTTAATGTTATTATTAATGTTATCCTTAATTTCCTTGACCGAGTCATTTTTTTCTTATTCAGGATTTTAACAAAAAAACATGCAAAGTGTTATTATTGAATTTGACCAATGCGAGGAGGAGGAGTCTAAATTTATGGCGGGAAAGTCGTAGAAATCAAAGAGCAGGTAGGCCGTATCCGAATTGACGGCTACGGCTACGGCTACGACAGTTACTAATGGTGTTTATCAGTCACTCATTTGTTTGTTTATTTTATTTACTTGTTTGTCTATTTTTTGTTTGATTATATTTTATTTGTTTCTCTGCTTGTCTGTTTTTTTATTTATTTATTTATGTTTTTTTTTTTTTTGCGGGTTGATGGAGACGAAGGGCTTGACTGTTCCAAGCATGATTTAAGACTAGTTCTAATTTGAGAGGTGGATTGCCGCCCACACCTTTAAAGACCACATAGAACAGTGAACCGTGATACGGTCTTTGTAGCTAATCAAAACACTCACTTCACGGATTCGCCGGGCGGGACGATAGCTCTCCCTCGAGAGCTTTGATTAACTTTTATTGGACTCCTTGAAATCAGATACCGTGGGGGTCAGGGCTAGTTATTGCCCCACTCTTCGTCCATCTGTCTCCGTAGCCCCCCCCCCCCGCAGGTGATGTCACTTTGAGAAGTAACAATTTTTTGATTCACACGAGTGTTTCGTAGAGGGGGGGAAAAAGAGGCTGTCATTTTGACGGCTGTTGTATGTGTTCTTAATAGTGTCACGTTAGCTTATTATGCGTGAAATAGTTATCAATTGTTGCAGTGCTACTCTGAACGTCAATTTACACGTCAACCGGACAGTTTTTGGGTAAGATGTAATAGCCTATACATTACAAGTTTTCGGAGGAGGTCAGTCATCATCCGTTTATTGTTTTGAATGATTAAATCATTATGGGATGGCGCATCAGTTGTTTCTCAAAGAGAACGTTATCGAAACCCAGCTTTCAATATCAGCACAGTGGCAGTATAGGTCCGTCGTCACATTTTCGCCAAAACGGCAAACCACGGTTTGTTTTGTGTTGACGTTCAACAACTGTTTAGCGAATCAAGATCAAAACTTGTTATTTAAGGGAGTTGTACGCACATTTCTTGCTCATGAAAATATTCAAATTAAAATACCTCGATTCTTTCATTGCAGATTTCTTTCGCGTGAATAGTAAATAAAGCTCAGCCCTAATCCTGTCTTCTAAGTTTTCTAATATCGAGAGAGAGAGAGAAAACAAAAACAACGTATACACCTGTATCAAATGTCAAACGAAACGAAACTCGCGCTGTGTCACTTCGTTTATTTGCTTTAGCCGATAAGCAAAACCTGCCACTTTCTCTCCTCGAAGGAATCAATGCAAACAAGTCATAGGGAAAGCCGAGCGCGCACGGAGCTGATGCTATCAAATGTCCCTACAAACTCAACGAGGCGCGGAATTTGAAAGCGCTTTTGTGTCACGCTTGGCTCTGCCGTCCGTGAACGGTGTGGATACACTTTCCGATCCGCCGTATCGGGGAGGGTTTAGACTAGCCACAACAAACACTGTCACCTCAGCACATTGTATACACTGGATACCTCGCATGCTGTCCTATCGTGCCATAAAGGCCGGGGTGTTTGAATCAACTCGAACTTGTTTGCAGAGAAACACGCGGTGTACACACAACGAAGAAGGAGAGAGAAGAAAAAACACTGAACTGATGGGAAGACTTTATATACGAGTATCCCAATGTACGGTAGCGGGCATGGCGTTGCATCTACTAGGGTAATTATTTGTTATATCCCCCGCGCGGCGGCTACAGCGAGAAGCCCGTGCACGGTACGAAGCCTCGTACAGTCTCGTCAATCACATTGTAATCTTATCTGATACGCGATATCACACATGATTAATCTGTATTATTATATGGGGGATAATATAGGGTGGGGGCGCTGCGAGAGGTCGTGACCTTTCAGGGCTGCATTTGCAATGATTCAAAATGACTTTAGCTTCTCCAGTCGTACAAATCAACAAGGGATAATCAAATGAAGTAAAATACTTTATCAAAGGTCATTCCCTTGTGAATATTTGGTTCATTTTGTGTATACTTGGTAATAATTATGTAACTTTTACCTTTACAAGCAAATTTCGTCCAGATGCATTAAGTATTTAGCTTTAAGCTTAATCATCAGCAGCCATTTTGTTTTCCTTGCAATTCAAAACATCAACACCAAACAGAGGCTTATAGTACCAAATAGTCAGTCCTACTTCTTGGTGCTGGGAATCAGTACTGAGTATGCTACTAAATACAGAGAACTGGACGAATACAACTAACTGTACAGTCTTTATCTCTTATGAAAAGGCAATGTCCAGTATCTGTAATTGAACATGGTTGTCAGTTAAAAAATAATGGGAGCTATGATTCCTTCTTCCGTCTCCTTCCCTCTCAAATACAGTGCTCCACAGCACGTACACGGAATCCATCGAGGGCTTTCGTCAATTATTTAATGGCGGCAAACAATAGAACGAGGTATACCACGGGAGTGAAGACCTATACGCACTGGGACACGCGGCAAGCCTCTTCAAATTAAAACTCAACGCCATTACGCTGCGACCAGGAGAAAAAAACGCACCTTGATTAGGGTTCAGGGGCCGTCTTTTGGGACATGCCTCATTGTGTACAACCCAGCCCGAATCAATAGCACTCACTATATTTAGGAGGAGGGATTTCCAAGCATCTCGATGGCATCAAATGACTTCTTATCCAAATCTAATTTGTGTCCCACAGCAGGCCCTAAGTAATACAAAAAACCTTTCCGTGACAATTGGGAGAAAGGAATTCGTGCGTAAACAACGTGTACCGTGGATACAAAGTGACTATTTTAACGTAGATTATAATAAAAAAAATACATGGAAAATAATACCTGGCCATGATAAAACTCCACGTTTTAGTTTTCTATTATTTAGTTTTGAATTGACTATTAATATTGAATACAGCCCGGATATGAAAACTCACAAGGGCATCCCAAACCATCTTGAGTCTCAAAAAGCCAGCCTAACAATTGTGCTTGAATTTGATTGATTTTTGCACTGGACATCATTAAGCCATAAACTCTAAATAAGCAAGAGGCCACTCTATCAAAGAAAAAAGGCAAAAATTAACCTGGATTCCGTTTCTGTGTCAGGATAACGTGGACACTGGTTTTGAAAAAAAAAAAGTTTGATTTTAGCTCTGATTCTTCGTCGGTTTTACCAATGTCTGTGTCATTTTCACACCGGGGCCCAATTTCATGGAGCTGCTTAAGTAGAAAATATTGCTTAACAGATGCCTGCTAAGCAGAAATGAGCAGGATACCAGTTACAAATTGTACATGTGATATGGTAGTTTGGCTGGTAACCTTATTCTGGTAAGCATAATTTTGTTGTGCTTAGCTACTTTTCGTGCTTAAGCAGCTCTATGAAATTGGGCCCGGGTTACATTGAACCAGAAATGGGTCAGGTCTCATGGGGCTCGGAACCGGGTCAATTCGGACATTATACTAATCTTATCAGAGTCCAAACAGTCGGGTTACTCAATAGAGGAGTGTTTATGGACCGAACGTCTACTAGAAATACAAGGCACCCACCCGCATTGAAGTCAATCTTAATATCAGATTCCCTCCATAAATTTGTTTAATGTTGAATTACCGAAAAGTGTAGAATCTTGATGGACAGGGACAGCTCTTGATACCGTTCAGCAGGGGGCAGAACTCTACCCATCTGTGTTTATCTTTTCATTTGCCGTTATTGGTTTTGTGGTGGGGGCGGCCGGGAGGAGGGATGGGGGTGGACAACAAATTGTTTAGGGGCAATCGAATGGGCTGACTGGGAGAAACTGGGATTAGGTGGCCGTAACATGAATGCTCCCTTACGTTAACAAAATTATACACAACTGTAAATGCATGTAAAAAATGTACATAAATATAAATGGACGAAGAAATAGTTTTGGGCAATCTAATGGGCTGACTGGGGGGGAAATGGCGACAGGTGGCCATAGCATAAACGCCCCTTACGTTAAAAATGTATAGACATGTAAAAAATATATATATTAAAATGTAAAAATTTAATGAAGAAGTGTAAGATATCACACAGATACATGGTGCAAAATTTGTACTATTGATTAAATATGAAACATAAGCCGGCTCCATGTCAGACTGCATTTTTGGAGACTAATACACAGATTGAACTAGAAAGGGAAAAAATTTACAATTTTGACATCGTTCAATATTTGACCTAGTTTTCAAACTGCGTTATGTCGCAATGGTCACTTCACAGAGCAAATACAGGTACTTCAGACTGCGCTGCTAACATTGCAACTGTAATAGTGTCACACAACATGGATTGAAATAGTGAGCTTCAACAAAATTGCAACTCGAATATTTGATACAGATTCATATTTTAATATTCTGACATTCAATACGAAGAAGGCATCAGTGGTTTATGAACTTAAAAAGTTTAACCGTGGTTTATCCCCCACACCATCTAGTTGATTTCTCGAAGGTATTTTGAAACCGTGTGCGTGTATCATTCACTGTAATCCTTCGGTTTGAAACAGAAAAAATTTATCTCTTACTTAAATAAAGGAACATTTACAGAGTTGGTTTTTGCTAACAAAACAGTTGCTGGCAGCGTAAGCACTTTATGTAATCCACCATATACATAAACTGACAAACCTGTAGAAGTTTGAGATCGATCGGCCATCTGGGTCACGAGAAAAAAGTGAAAAACCGATTACACGTTTTGCATGAAATCATATAGATTCAACAAATGAATAAAACGCTCACTGAGCGATAAATTCCAATCGGAAAATTAGTTTATTCATTTCTCATCAAATATGGCATTTCAGACAGAAATATTTCAAGGGATGTTTTCTACTATCATCATCATTAGACCGTGTAAATTTTATGTAAATCTGTAATCAAAAAGTATATTTTACAAGTTTTTTCCTTACCAATTCTGTAATGTTCCTTTAAGTAAATGCACATTGTATTGAACATGAATTATTGAGTAAATATTCTACTATTTGGGAAATGCATCAGCGATGTTTAAGTGTAGACCCTACAAGGGTTAGACCGTGTACGTTTTATGTAAATCTGTGATCAAAAAGTATATTTTACAAGTTTGTTTCTTACCAATTCTGTAATGTTCCTTTAAATTCAAAGGGGAAATTACACTATTATGGTTTTGGAAGGGTATAGTTGACTGACATCCTCTGTAGTTTTTCAATAAACACACATAATTATCGAATTCGGAGGTCTATTACTTACAAGGAGAATGGTTCATGTTTTGTCCGGGTTTTGGGGCACGTTCAGTCGGCTATTCTAGACTGCGGTAATTCGTAATAGGAGCAGTGAAGATTTCTACTTTCAATAGTATTTCTTGGGCATTGACAGCATCTCAGACGAAATTGTCTCTCTGGAGGATGGTAATGGTTTGATGACCTTTTTATAATCAGTGAGCTTTCGTAATGAAACCGAGCAAACACATTTTCCCGAATCAATTTTGAAAGTTGTCTTTAAACACGAATCGTTTGAGCGGAGGTATTATTTACCAGCCCGTTGTTTCGCGTGATGTTCCAACAATAAAGGTGAAACCTGCAAAAAGATGTAAACAAGGTTTGTGTAGAATATACCCATAGACAACTGTCATAAAGAAACACTGCAATCAGTTGGCTGTTGTGTGCTGACTGCCTTTTATCATAAAAGATTCACCATCAAAATAGATTTATATACAGGCTTACAGCATAATACTAGTGTCATCTTTCTGTTTGAAAGACTACCTGCTTGGTCTCTCCTTTTGTGGCCTGCATGACACGAATACAGCCTTTATATAGGAAGTCTTACAGCAGCGATACGAGGCAAGTCTAAATGCATTCAGTTTTCAATAATAACATTATTGCAGTCAGCACGACCGCAGTCTCAATTCAATGGCGTTATAATGAAACTAAAATAGCAGAATACACAATACTGACATCCGGCACGGAATGAACATCAAAGCAAAATGTGTTCTAAAGCAGATATACAATGACTGGAAATCGAGTTATTTTGATACTCCTATCTAGCGCAGTAAACAACAGCTTTGTATTAAGTTTGCACCAATGAAACGGGGATCGTTTTTTAAGCGCCTGCGTGACCGTCTTCCCCCGTCCACCACCCCCGCGACGCCCCACACAAGGAACCCAAGTAAAGAATGCACATTTTCCCCAGGTTTTCTGATAGACAAATAACGTTTGCCATCGCAATGCACTTTTATCAAAACTAAGAACAAACTTGACACAACTAGATCTCCAAGGATGACTTGATAAAATCGCTTAATCAAGCTTACATAAGTGGTAAATATACATTTTTCATTACACAGTGTTTAGCCCCCCTTTGCAAATCAGAAACGATTGTGTGCACGTATAAAAACAACACTGCAAGACAAGTTTTCAAACGATCTTTTTAGTCGACTGGAATTGTCCGAAGAACTTTTGCATCAGTCAAAATCTGCAGCGTTTGTTCAGAGCATAAAATGGTTATTATTATTTCTTTAGCATTAACATAAACGGTTTATTTGACTGAGCCTTTTTAACCTACAGAGGTTCGGGGTTTTTCTTAATTTTTCTAAAAGGCTCGAATTTAAAAGCACGAGAGAGTTCACATAATAACACGGACAATTCACACAGATCACATAGTGAGATAATGTCGCCATCCCGAGAATAACTAATGGGCAGTTTTTAGTTAAATCTACTCTTAATAATTGGTGGGTGTCTTGTGTGTGCAGTACTTTAAATGTAAGCTTATATCTTCTTGAATCTATTCATAGCTATTTAAAATGTTAATCTAAATGTTTGGGTCAAAACGTTCAAAAAAACACCGGACACATAGCATGTTTAGATTCAAACATTGCTGCATATCTGCACTAGGGCACAATTTGGTTTGGGTAAATTTGTCTGTATACACCCAAACCAAACTGTGCACTCCTCCTATACAATCGCTATACTTGCACGGATCCGCCATGTGCGTGTAGAGCCTCGACTTCATGTATTGTATTTATGTATCTGTTTAGATGAAAGTGTCATTACATTACCATGACAATACATAGTTATATAATGCTTCTAATCACTGCTGTCCCCAATTCGAGGCTCTACACGCAAGTGGCTGACCGTGCAAATGGGCGAATAGTGTCCACCCTATCTTACAAAGGCTAATGGAGATATCTTGGTTCTTTTTTTAAGTGTATAAAAAGCCGGCAATTGAGATGGTCTTTCTGGAGAGGGTCACATGATTCATGTTTAATTATATTTTTATGTTTACGTAGTCATCTTCATTTTGTTCAACCAAAATAAGAACAAAATGTAAGCTTCGGGTGACCCCCCAAAAAACTGGTATACATTTTACGTGTGTATTTTCCGTATTCATCATAGTTTTTTTAACTTGTGAATTGGCCCGCGAAAGAGTACGGTCATCCCCCCCCCCCCCCTCTTCCTGTAAAACGTTGACACGTCTCAGTGTTTCTCAAGATGTTACAGAGGCAGCTGGTGTTTGTCAAGGACAATCTGAATGTTGAAGTCCATTGTCCGAGACAGCTGAATGAAATGGTTGTGCGGGATTAGTAACGCTTTTACTGGCGGGAAAGTGTCACCCACGCCCCGGCCCCGGACGACACGTCCAACACACCTCTAGCCAACGTTCCCATTGTGACGTCAGAGTGGTAATTCTTTACTTCGCGAATCGTAGTTCACCCCTCTGTTTTCCAGTGGTTCATGCAGCCGTTTCCATTATTTTTTTTTGTTTATCCCTTTTAATTTGCAAAAGAAAAGGGAAAAAGTTGGTAGCCGCACGTTTCGACCCTTACAGTCTTTCTCAAACGCTTTCTCAAACGTCAAAATGACAACACAATACACAAACCTCAATGTAGAAAAGACAGTCAGGTGAAAAGAGAGGAGTAAAATGCAGGCAGACAAAAAGGAAGGGATTGAAGATGGAAAGGGAGACAAAGTGGGGGTGGGGGAATTGGGGTCTAGTTTAACCACAAGGAGGATAGAAACACAAATGACAAAACCAAAGGTGGGAAGAAGGTGAAAAAGTAATCAATTAGTGAAAGAGACGTATATAGATTATAATTGGGGGCATCTGTTAGAAAAGGCGACGGCAAAGACAAAGGTTATCAAAATATCAAGGAGGGTGGAAACACAAATGACAAAATCAAAGGACGGAAGAAGGAGAAAAAGTAATTAATTCTTGATTGAGAGAGACTTATAATGGGGGACATCTGTGGAAATAAAAGGCAGAGACAAAAGGATTTTGCTCACGTTCCCGTTACTGGCTTTATTCGATGTGTTCAATTAAATTGTCTTGAATGTGGCAATCTTTTAGAAGAAAATTTTTCCGAGGCATCTTATGTCACCTCCAAGAAAGGCGAGAGGGAAAAGGTCGACAATGATTTGCGCAATGAATGTTAGCATTCATTACTGCTATCGGATACAAGGAACATGACAAAGATGGTTGTAGCATATATGCTGCAACCATCTTTGTCATGTTCCTTGTATCCGATAGCAGTAATGAATGCTAACATTCATTGCACAGAAAGGAAACAGACTATTTCTCCTTCCAACCTCAGTTTGGTTACATTGATTTGGATGGGAGAAAATCAAGATGACCGCACTCTATTTAGCGTCTATCGACACAGATCTTGCAATTTTGTTTTTATTCATCCACTCAAATCACTGATTAAAGATGAAAGTCAAAGATTTAAAATCAAAAATGTATTTTCAATTGAGCGTTACGTTAGTTGGCGATATTTATTTTAGGGGAACTCAGTGTAGGGAGTTCTTATAGAGAGTTCACGGCGTAAAAGGTTGCCCAAAAGTAACACCAATTCGGGAGTTCGGTCAAATAGTTCTTACTATGTTTAGCAATCTATTCATTCCCCAAACGTTTTGGGTGGGAACTAACCAAAAACCAGACTCAGGTTTGTCCGACTAATTCACACGTCAATCCGATTGACTTTTCGGGTCAAAATGTGCTTTTTATTTGTATGACTCCGGTCAAATCGAAACATCGGAATCTGGGTCAAGGTGATCCAGACTGGGGTCTTATGCGATCGAAACCGGCCCTCCGGGTCTTACAGGGGGTTTCCTTGTGAAGACGTTTCGCTTCAATTCCTTGGCAAATATCACGCGGAGGATCAGTATAAATAGCTACTTGACTCGGAATCCGTCTTTGATCCTATCCCGGTATTCGGGGGGTCGGACTGACTTCAATTTGGATTTCCGGATTCCACATCTGACCCCTTTGCTTTAAGATTGGTCCAAGGACGGTTCGTTCTCCCAACCCCAATATTTTATAAAATCTTAATGCAATTTCTTGTTACTCCCCGTGAAGGCGTCGACTCTCTTCTCCAAACTCCGGAGAAGCGGGGGAGACGGATTTCAACCCGTTTTGTTCACCGTGTCAAAGCAGGTGTTACAGTACAGCCTAGCAGCAAGTTTCCTTCCGCCCTGGAGGCTTTCCATCCCGGAAGCACATTTTGTTGTCATAAAAAATACTGAGCACCCCTTGGACCATGAAATCAAATCCATCAGCAGCTATTCTCCGTGTTTGATGTCCATGAATACAAAATATTCTCTCTTTTACAAGTACCAGTACACACCCACTAACACCCATCAGATGATGTGACTATACCAACAATGTCCGAGAATATCGCCATTTACGGAAATGCCTTCGATATCGTTTTTGAAGGGTACTTGATTACCCAAGTGTTACGCGGCTATTATATTGTCGCATCGCATAAGCCATTCAACATCTGAAAGGTCAGAGGTCAAGAAGAGAAAGTAACCCGAGTTGTGGCCGAAATTGTGTGTCCTTGTTTGATAAAAACTTCCGAGGATGAGACAATTGGTTCTCGGTTGCCAGTATGGCTTCCCCCGCGGAGCTGCGGTAAAAACCCAAACTTGTTGGAGGAAAATGCATGGAGACTTGTTGAAGTTATCCATTGTTCTTAAAGAGGTCCTTGGAAGGGTAGTCGCATAGAAAACTGACACATGTTGCTTTTAAAAGCACATTGATTATAATAGTACGGAACGATGATAGGACCTATAAGGACACGCCTGGTGGGCTAAACCCTGTTGGCTATGGGTGTGTGGGTAGTTGGCTACTAATATCGGGTGAAGGCTGCACCTTCCGTCAACATTGAAACCAAATTTGGCAGTGATCAACTACGATCAAACCTGCACGAAATCCCAGGCAGAACATCAATGTTTTTCATTGTGTACAATCACCGAAACGTGGCCACCAACTTTGATGACGCTTCCACAGTTTGGTTGTTGGTTGTAGTCTAAAAAGCGGTGGGTTTGAAAGAATTTATTGTAAAACACACACAAACACACCCCCAACTTCTCTTTGTTCCACCATTGTTTTGACTTCCCCATCGGTTTTGTACAGTGATGGCACTGTCGTCCTCACTCGGTCAAAACACACAGATCCCTTTTGTTACAGTTCCCGGTTTCAACGGGTAGACACCCCACCACCTCTCACGACCTGTGCTTTCCTTAAAGGTGCTGCATACGTTTGGTAATTGGAGCCTACTGATTGTGTTAATCCTTTATAAATGTAAGTACATACAATAAAACTAACCTGTGAAAAATTCACTTCAAAGGGGGTCGCGTTTTTGAGATATCACCGAAAAACCGGAAAGAATATTCCCCTTAGAAATACAGTCTGAAAAGCGTAGATTCAAATAAAAAGTAATATGTTTTCCATAACCGTAGTACTTCGAAGTTAAAATTTTCTCAAAATAAAGTATACTACCCAACGCTGCTGTACTTCTTACCAAGTAAGTTTTTATTGCCATTATTTTCAGAGGCATTACCAAACGTGTACTGTGCCTTTAAAATAAGCAGTACGACCCGAAATTAGATGGAACTACACGATGCTAATAGAAGGACTGATCGGGGATGAAGACTTGGTGTAGTGGTTTGTCACAACACATCGAAAACTATTACCCGGAGCAGTGATGTTATAGGGTTTGTGTCCAATGACTGTGCATTGGGCCGGCGGGGTGCTAATAAGCCGCAATCCAGCAGTCGAGTGGGAATAATGAATGTGATTAAGGTAGTGGCCCGTAACACCTGTGCCTTCCTGAGGAGACCTCGTCTTGATGCTAACTCACGGCACGGTGGAATCCCATCCCGATGTCAAATCAAGACGGGGGCTATCACCAACGTCTTGTCTCTTCAAACATGAAGCACTTCCTCCCCCCACCCTGAAGGCACTCGCAGATTCGAGGATGTCCAGCAGTACGCACTGCTGCTCAGGAGGAGAGAGAAAAAGCACCCATCTATTGATCACGCGGAAGAGAAGAGGCGATGTGGTTCGTTCTCTCGTTGTAAGAGGGTGGGTTTCTCTACCTTCCCGTGAGCCCCTCTCTCTCACAAGAAGTACGGGTGCGTGTTTACACAAGCTAAATCGCCAAGCCATGAATACTTGTGTTTCGGTATGTTATGGGGCCGTGTCCCGTTCGCATGGTGATCGTCAGTAGAGTCTGACGTTGACGCGCTGTGGTCTATTTGAGAAAAGAGGGTGTTCCAAAAATAAAAGGACCGTTCTGAGGATGTGATGAATTAAGCAAACCATTGATCCAAATACATTCATTAATGGTGACTGGGGCGAGATGGAGTCGGAGTTTTCAGAAGTAGAACAGATGAAACGTGAATGCCATTGTATCTTGATTTTATAGCTTCCAAAAACAAAAATGATGCACCTTGGGGAAAATTTCCCTACTGCTACTCGGCATGCCCGTTTACACATGACTTTAAAAAAACAACATCGGAGACATTACCAAGAAAAAAAACCTGCTAGGCTTTAGAAAGCGCAGTCTGACATCAGCAGATGTACTCATTGAAGCCCCTGCAGAAAAACCAACAATGAGAAGGATCTCGGCAAGACGATCATCAGCGCTTGTGCTTTACTGGATTTCCCCATTAACATATCGGGTTCGTCCAAGCGGAAAGTCAATTTTCCAAGTTAAATCATTAAATACATTCAATGCTATCTACCAACTGATCACATATTATGTATCATAAGGCAAAAAAAAAAAAACATGTTTAGCGTCCTGCCTTTTTGAAAAAAGGAAGGAAGGGGCCTTTTTTTCTTTTTTTCTTTTTTAAATGGCCGTTCGACACATTTTTCATGATCGGCCGGGTTATTTTCAAGATGGTTACCAGCTTTTTTTCTGTGTGTTTTTTTGGCATGCTGAAGTCTAAAACTACGATCTTATTTATCTTAGAATTCATTTTCGTCAAAGCTCGTTAATACTGAAAAAATAATAAAAGGAGCCGGCCTCTATAAGCGGGCTGGGACGCCAAACATGTTTTTTTTTTTTTGGGGGGGGGGCTAATTGACAAAATGTCTTGGCCTATCGATTACCAGATTTGAAAAAAGACACTAATTCCCCCGTACTTTCTGCTCTTCGGAGATATTACGGTTTACCTTTATCTACGTACGGCGTCAAGCGTTCACTATGTAATACGACATTCTTATATTGCTTTTTCGAATAATGACACCCGTTTTTACTGGCCATTTGCATTTCAACTTCCGGCAGTGCATTTTTGAGCCAACACCTCAGACAATGTCTGCGCCCCGACGCGTCGGGGCGAAACCCTTCTCCGAACGATATCCGTCACCATGTGTCGCGCATTATTACCGCAGCACACGGGACCTAGGGCTATACGTATACCATCCGAATGGTTGTCTCGTTTGAGTACACGAGTGCCAACAACGGGAATCGAACCCACACGCTTGCCACACCAGAGTTTGCGCACGGTGCACAAGACCGCCCGTCCAAGGCGCTTCACAGGTGAAACTCGTTGCTCGTTCTATGAAATTTGAAATATTTGGATTAGTCAAATCAAAGTACTAGTCTGTCCCGGGCGCGCAATAAGGCTCATCAGGCTGGTGTTTATATCCGGTGTCCTTGGCATTAAACGACTGAGATTATTTATATTCCACTGTTACAGGATGCCAGACCATCGCAGGTTACTCCCCAGCTCTCCCAGTACCAATTTGTGCTCCTGGGTGGAGAGAAGCAGTTATGATAAAGTGCCTTGCCCAAGGACACAAGTGTCGCGACTGGCCCGGCCAGGATTCGAACCTACAATCTGTAAATTACATAATTACAAGACGCTCGCCCCAAACTGGACTAGTAAGAATAGGTTACAAATTGTTTATATCACGTTCAAGTGGTCGAAAGTTCCATAGTATGTCGTACCATCTAAACGATGGCTATACCTTGAAAACGATACTGATTTTGTATTTATTGATAACAATCAAAACCCTTTGAATAAATTGGTTCACAATAATAACCACAGATCAAACCAATATAACCACACCAAATGATTAGTGCACAATCAGGGAGAATCACAATGCTCGTATGACCATATCTAGGGATAGACGAAGGAGACATAAAGAACAATGGATTGCAACATAATGCATTCATGCAGGTGCACAAAGAACAGAACACTAATTTATGTTAATTGGGCGCACGTTGAGCTTCATGAATATGCATCAAGAAGGTTTTCTATAAAGCTGCCGGTAAATACTGTTCACATAAGGGGACATTTTGATATATTCACTGTTCAAGAATTTTCTATTTTTCCAATGAACTCCTGTACATTATTTTATCCCTATTTGCCGAAATGAGGCAAATGACCTCTTCCAGCTTTTGACTTTTTCCAATTCATTCTTACACCTATCCTATTTTTTTTTTTGCCATCACGATCCACCACTTTTTGATTCTATCTCAATTAAATAGCTTTATCTACTTACTCGTTACGCCTGCCGGTCAGACTGCCTTCAGACCCTGTCTCGATACGCAAAGATTACTGCTACCTACAAAGTCTCCGTATATCGAGAAGCATTGTTCCCTTCTCTTCAAACACTTGTCGTTCATACGTCAGCAGCGAGCTTGTGTATACGCCGTGTATAACCGACGTGTGTTTAGTTTAGAGGTTGTTTTTTTGTGTACACGATTTGCAGGTGTGAAAATCAACATTCCGGATCACTGGTAATCAAACGGAACACGCAGTGCTGATTTATGACTAGGAGTTGAGTCAATAGTTGTTTGGTATCTTTCTAAATCATGCGGAGTCTAGAAACATTGGGGGTCCCACTCCTTTTCGCTCCTTTGTTAATTTGAATTTATTTCTATTTGTTTGTGTAATTTTCTTCGTAATGAAAACAAAGCAGGCTTGTTTATAGGGGAACCAAACATTCTTACAGAACATGGGCGATTTCATATGACTTCTTCTTAGGACATGATTGCTTCTAAATAAAAGAACTTAAAAAAATAATAATAATAACAATTAAGCCATGATCAAAAGCGCATAACACATTTTAAAACGCACAGAAGTGAAGAAAAAGGTAAAGAAACAAGACTGGTCACCAGGCCAGTTCCCACACCACAGTATGGGGATAACGTCTGTCCCGCCAACATAGAACTTACAGTTACTAATTTATACATAAGCCTAACCCTGCTGGCACTGGTAATACATTGATCTTTACAGGAGACCGACTACACACACAATCTAACTGGCAAGGCGACCATAGAAGAAAAAAGACACAAAAGAACAATCTCATTAAAAAAAACTATAAAAAAAACCTTTCAGATTAATGAAGAGTTCATTTAAACAAAATTCAACGATAATATTCAATCTAAACACTTTCGTACAGCAGCACAATGGCCGCTCATCGTTTTAGGGTTTGAGTAATGATTATTCTGTGCGTACACTAATTGCAGGGCGGATCCAGCCCAACCAGTGATTGATGTGCACAAGTACCGTTTTATTAAAACAAAATTGACAGTGTTATTCAAGTTGGTTTTCATCCGGTAAATAATACAATTGCAGAGTATTGATCTGAGCGGGTGTTTGTTATAACTGTTTATGTTAAAACTGTTATTAATAATGTCTACCTCCTCATTCAAAAAAATTGATACAGACGGGGTATTTTATTGCCTTTTAAAAAAGAATGTCAGACAAAGAGTTATTGCCGGTAAGGATTACGACTATATGGCTACGGATAGAGCCGATCTTGGGCCAAAATTAGGGCTAGGGCTAGGACAAGGGCTATACTAGGGCTTTACTAGGGCTATGGTACAAGGTATTAGGGCTAGGGCAGGTTTGGGCTAGGGCTGGGACAAGGACTATACTAGGGCTTTACTAGGGCTAGGTCCACGGTATTAGGGCTAGGGCAGGTTTGGGCTAGGGCAGGTTTGGGCTAGGCTAGGACAAGGACTATACTAGGGCTTTACTAGGGCTAGGCCCACGGTAAGGGCTAGGGCAGGTTTGGGCTAGGACAGGGGATTGGGCTTAACTTGAGCTAGAGGTAAGGCTAATAAAAGGCTTAGCTTAGTGAAGGACTTTGACTACTTATTCGGCTTCGGGTATGGCTGTGGCCGGCTAAAACGGCTAGGGTCAGAGTTCGGGGTTAAGGCTAAGGGCTATACTTGGGCTAGAGGTAGGGCTAGGACGAGGCTTAGCTTTGGTCAAGGACTTTGACTATTTACTCAGCTTTAGGTAAAGCCATGGCATGCTAAGTAGGCTAGGGCAAGAGTTTGTGGTAGGGCTAAATACTATACTTGGGCTAGGGCTAATGGTAGGCACGAGTTATGCAAGGGATACGGCTAAAAATTTGGTTATGGTAAGGGCTATGTCTTTGAAGGGCACTGGCGTAGGTTTGGGACAGGGTTATGGTTATGTCACGGTTAGGATTTAGGATTTAGAATTAGGATTAGGTTAAAACCCATTGATTTGTAAATCATGTATATCTTTGACTTCACAGTTTTATTCATAAGAGCCAAACGCGTGTCAGGGCCTCTGTGACCCGCAAGCCGTGTCGATTATGACATGGGAGTTGTTTTTTAGTGTACTGCCCATCAGGGTTTTAATCAGCTAGAAGTTGTTGTTCCTTTTCTCAAAAGTCTGATGACCAATTTCAACCGATGATGAAACAGTTTGAAAAAAAGTCAACTAAACTGTGCAACCATCAAAGATAATACAGCCGTTGTGATAATCCACACGTGTATAAATTAATTACCTACTTTAATGAGACCCCAAAACGACCTCGGGTTCTCAGGGGATTTCGCGTGCAAACCTTTGACGTAAGTAAATACGTCACTGAAACCAGTCCCATGCGTTCATTGCGGGCCCAACGGGGGTTTCACAGTTTGTAATAGCGACATCGGGGATAACCGTAATAGCTGTTATCAGCTGTTTCAGAAGTGATTCCATAATAGAATCAATCACGTGCTTTTGGCACGAGCCCCACTCCCTCGAATCGAATCGTCACCACACGCATTTATCTTTGTTCTTTCTCTCCCCTTCTCTCCCCTTCTCTCCCTCTCTCCTCTCTCTCTCTCTCTCTCTCTCTCTCTTTCGCTCAGCCTGTAAAAACTAGATTGTTTATGCCACCAAATGTATTGGATTGACACAGAAACAGTGTCCAGCACGGAGATTGTGTTTCGTTCTAATAACCACTTGTAAGACACACTTTCGGGTAAGAGGACATGTTGCTGTGGCTGAGCCGAGATAGTTGCAACCGGAATTCAATCGATGAATAAACTCTTCTTCATCGGCAAAGAAATTTCAAACTCCCCTCTCGGTGATAGGGCTGTATAATGGACACTAAACAAAATAGCAATAAACAAAAACATGCTTGATACCCTGTATTCAAAAGAAATCTTCTGCTTCAAACCAAACACGCCCCCGCAGCAGCAGATCAAGGTCACTTAAGATGATTATACAATGACAGAAAAATACTATAACCAACGTAAACATAAAACGGTCTTCAATTTGTCTTGTTATCTGAGCCCTTTATTGTTATTCTGTGAGGCTTTTTTTTTTTTTTTTTTTTCGCTCGCGTGTCTGCAATCGATTTTGGTGGGAGTAAAGTGTCCTCCAATGACCCATAATTTTGTTCACAATAACGCTATCATTGACGTGGTAAACTGGGTTAAGAGTTTTGGTGTGTGTTTTAAATACAGGCAGTGGAACGGCTTGGTGATATTCTCCCATTTTTAAAGTAACGTATCCAAAACGAGGCTGAAAGGTACAACAGCCTGATATGACAGTTAGAAAAACAAGATGGCAGCACATTTTTTTTAGTATGGTCTACTTAGTGATTAGCCCTTCACCTTGAAGCCACCATATGTGTCTTGTTCCCCGCCAACCAATTGTGACTGCTGACTTGCATAACGCCGAGACGGCGCCCGACTATTTTCCTTCCAGCCTCGGTTTGGTGAAATTGGAATTGTTTGGGTAAAATTGATTTCAATGGGAGAAAAACAAGATGGCAGCACCGTGAAAAAAGGGCCTAAAAATCGAATTAAAATGAGCGTAACAACTAATCTAAATGGATTTGTGATTTCATTTTTAGATTTGTGTTTTACTTCAAACTGACGGATGATAAACCACCGCGGTGATTGGCCAACACCAGTGCTTTGTCATACATTGTACAGGACCCCCCCCCCCCAAAAAAAAAAGTCAAATCACCGTTCTGACATAATTGATTTTTTTTTTAAATGTTCTCAAAATCAGCAAATCTAACACCCGACTCGTGGTAATTTATCAGCATTTCTTCGAAGCAGTGTGATTGGAAATTCGCAGGATGAACTTTCTTTAAATACAACCAGACAATTCCCCCCCCCCGCAATTATAAGAGCCTTGATTACTGAGGTTAAAAGCTCCCTGTTTAATTTGGCAATGGTTCGGGAGACTTGACGGAATCATTTATTTTCCTTAATTGCCTCAAATTGCAATCTTGCTCGTGGAGACACTGGAGGACCGGAATCTCTCCCCGATCAACGATTGTATGAAACCATTTAGTTTGGGCATTTTTCCCCGTATAATAATGCATAATCATGAGTTGCTAAACGAAAAATGCGATTCAATTTATCATCGAGTGTGACTTATACAAAAAAAAGCAAACCCCGCGGCATTTTATCGGTCAATGGTTTCAAACTCCAGCGATGATTGAAAAGAAGACGAAGTGAATATTATGATACTGTCGGTTTTGCAGAACTTCTACGTGAATTAAACAAATACCTCGATATTATTTGAAAACACAGATAGTTCAGGTGAGTCTCACGACTCAACAAAGGTACTTCCCTCTTAAAATATTATGAAGAAGAAGGAGGAGGAGGAAGGGAGGAGGGGAGGAGGAAGGGAGGAAGAGGAGGGGAGGAAATGGAGAAGAAGGAGAAGAGCAGACGGACGGATTTGTATACACTTACAATTCCACCAAGCAAGAGCGCTATAAATTGCAGTAAAGAAGAGAAAAACAGTTTAGAAAGTGCTTTTGAAATGAGGTGTGTTTATTTGAAAGAGGTTTGTGGGGTACATGAGGTGTGTAAAGGTAGCTGGCTCCCTAAGACGTAGTGCAGCAGCGAAGAATGGTCTGCCCCCCCCCCACCCTGATCAATACGAGTTTATTTCTTAGATGTTTGCTGCCAGAACGAACGTTGCGGGATGGTTTATTATAGAACTGATGTTGAGCATGTCCAAGACGTAAACAGAGAGATTGTCACATGCACAACAAGGGGGAGAGGGTGGGGCGGAAGCCCCCAAACCCTTTCCCCCTGTTCCCTCTCAAAAGATCGAAAAAAATGCACACATGAATGGTTCGATACATTAAACAGCGCCCCCAATAAGCCTTTTCCCCGCTTGCCCCATCTAGACTGGTCCCCTGTCTTTATCTGAAAGACCGCAATAGGATGTGAGGTCAAAGGTGCGTTTGTCAGGATTCCTCCAAACGCTCGAAGCCGGTCTCTGGCGTAATTCACGAGCCTCGAAGTGTGACGTCAGATGTTCGGGCTAGCCCCCCACCCCCCTTGAAAATGTCTGGTTATACGCCACTGTATAGAGGGGGTCCTGTTTAAGGTGTTGCAAATCGTCAGCACCAGTTTATAAATTATTCCTTAAGATATAAGGAGACAATGAATATAAGATAGTTCTGAAAGACAAAGCACATCATTGGTTAACCATGCCAGTATAGTGTATACCAATCCCCAAGAAATATTTTCGAGAAGATAGAATATACTTTTTCCGACATTGAAAATCATGGTTACTTATTTTGATTGCTAACTATTGAAATGAGAACAGTGAACGCGTGCAAAACCCCTTATACAAAGCCTACATCGTTGTCTCCACTAAAGCAAGACCGCCTCTTTTGATAACATTATTACAGCCCTTTTCGAAACCACAGTTCCAGCGGCTTCGGCTTCGGCTTGGCCCTGTCGGAAAGTGCACATTTTTTTTAAATAACTAACGGAGTCTTAGTCCAAGCCCAAGCCTAAGCCGTGAATTCGAAAAGGCACAGGTTTGTTGTTTTTGGTGTTTATTTTTCAAAAACTACAAGGATCGGAATAAATGTGCTCTTACAAAATAAACAAAGGGATGTATTATCCCTGAAAGTTCAGTTGATAAAGTCATGTCGAATGACAATGGTACCAATGACACAGTATTTATAATGCGCCGTATATCTAGATAACATATTGCGAAGCGCAAAAAATAAAGGATTCGACCAAATTAACAGAAACAAAAATAACTGCAAGCAGAATGTAAACAGGAAATTTTTGCATTATTCTTGAATACATCATTCGAAGATTAACAGCGAAATAGAAATAGAAAAGGGTTCCATAGTATAGCCCTGTCACCGTATGGGGATCTTACATTGTGGTGTTAGAAGAAGCAGGTTGCTAGAGAATCTGAGCGACTGGGACGTTATTATTATATTATCATATTATTTCTGGTAATGAAACCAATGATGTGCTGTAGCTCGCAAGCCTTTAGGGAAACCTGTAAACAATGGTGCTTTTGAACCAGAAACACAGGGGTTAACCCCTACTCTTCCACGATAAGTGTTCTGGGTTATTTTACGTGCACTATCAATCCTAGTGCACGGGACTTACACCTTAATGTCCCATCCGAAGGACAAGGCAACCATGGTAAAGAAGCTCAAGGACACGACCGGGACTCGAACCCACACTCTGCTAATGTTCGAGTCCGGTGCCCTTAACCGTTTGGCCACAACACGCCACAATGTAATGATGCCGAAGGATCCAAATAACCTTTGGATAACCACTGAAACTCAAAGCGTTAAATGTGTCCTTTTTGCAATGACGAAATGAAGTGAAACTGGATACACTCCTAGAAGTACAATTGTTGACTATAGACGTCAACCCAGTCCTTCTATTCCCTCCTTGAAATTGATTACAGTAAAAGATTCATATAATAACAAAATAAATATTATCTATGACAATACTTGATTTTCATTAAGACTATATTTTCTTTCTCCACAGTTCTACCCACTCACAAGTCACCTTGAGGGAGGATAATGAAAAAGACAAAAACGCCACTCACTTCCGAAAAGAACTCTATATTATGACAGGCAAAAAGCTATTATTATCAATTCAAGGTCCACGGTCATACATGGAAAATTAGCAATCTTTCTCCGTGCTCCCACGAGGGAAGTGGTTTTCTTTGAGGTGAACGAATTTTCTGTCATTCAGTAGTAGAGCAAATGGAAGTCTAATCCATGAAATAAGCTTGTGTTGATGCCCATGGAAATACTTCCGACGACCACATCGACAAATGATAGTGGTGACGTCCCCCCCCCCCCATTCCCCACCAACACCTCTTAATAACATTAACAAGACCAATACAAACACACATAAGGCACATCGTCTGCTTGAATGCCACTGGTGTGCATCATCTTGATTCAAAGAGAGCATTACCAAAAATATACGAATAATACAGCAGCAGCAACTTTCCCGCGATGCCACTGCTGTGCCTTATATTCATTCACAAAGAGTAAGAATACCAATACAATAGCAGCAACTTTCCCGCGATTCCATTGCTGTGCGTTTTCTTGATTCACAGAGACATGTCAGTGGCAGCGTTTTAACAAAATTATTATTATCAAGAGTCAAACGGCATACCGCAATAATCAAATATTTGTGTTCTGATATGATTAGAATGCAGGATGCAAAGTCGTGAATCGTTATTAAATTATTGTCTTTTATGCAAGCTTGAAACTTCCCGAGATATCTTTCAGGCTAATGCATTTTGTTCATTGTTTAATGGAGTCACTGACCCTTGCGTCTCATCTCTTACAAGATTAATTTATTTACAAATAATAATGGTACACAATGCGGATTCTGATTTGTTGTTGTTGTCATCTTCTTGAACCGGAAATTACTTGTCATCTCTTGTATACCGTGCTTTGTGTTTTTTAGAACAGCATACCCTCTCTGGTGTTCCAACCATCAATGAGTGCCCTCCAAAAGACCCCTGTACTGATGACGTCACAGTTTGTTCACTGCACTGCTTTTAGTGTTGTAACTGGGTACTGCATTTACCACAGTTGTGTTGAGACACAACGGTTTCCCATTCTTCTGTAAAGTGGTAGCAAAACTGTGACGTCATCAGTGCTAAGGTTTATATAGACCTTACTTCTATTGCGACGTCACAGCCCGAGTTTTGGCAAACTAAGGCTGGAAAACTATGAGAAGCCACAAAAGCAAAACAGAAACAGAAAGTTGCAGTTTGTAACAATGTTTAACACAAATCTTCAAATAATGGTCGGAAACAAAGTAACCGACCAATAGGATGTAGGCCCTATTTCTTTTAAAAGTTTGCAAAAATGTTGAACTGTGGGACAACATTCTGTTAACACGACTGAATGTTTTTCTTACATTCGGCCGCTCAGGCCAACCAGCGCAGTTTAATCATCCACAATAGAAAGGTCTATACCTCTTGCATAGACCGCCAATGCTGCACATAGTGTGTTCACAGTTAGCCACCACTGAGGCTATACGTTGCGCCGCCACGGTTTGAAAACACTATTCCGTACGCAACGCAAACAAATGAGGTTCCGTATGTGATTCCGTATGTGATAAGTTATTTTCATCAGATTTTACTTATTTATAAGTATTTTTTTAACGAAATGTGTTGTGCAGTTATAGGTTAACGGAACCCACGATGCACATGTTTCGAAAAGTGGAATTTCTTTTCTAGTATGCAGTGATAATACTTTAACTAATGTTAAACAAATAGTCTTTGTCCTCTTGCCGACTGTTTTTGATCGCTCCATTTCAAAATAACTAAATCAGAAACGCATATACCGGTATCTTCATTTTCTTTTCGTTTTCAGGAAGAGTTCGTTTACCCTTTACGTAAACTTGATCATGAAAGGACTGGTTGTAATGCTTGACGTGTGGGTGTGCGAAACAGCGCGTTCTACTTGAAAACCCCCGTGAGCGAGTGCACTGCGTACGTTGATCACCGTTGATCATCGCACGTGTACAAACATCAGCCAATGAGAAGTATCCCTTTGAACTCAGTGAGGATGTTTTAGCTTGCGATGTCATTATACAAGTGGTCTAATCTAATGTACTTTTACTCATCTGAGGCTGGAGGGAAATATAGTCTGTCACCTTTTTTAAAAGAAAACAATGAGTATTAATTTTCCTTGGTGGCAGGCTAGAAACGGGACAAAGATCAGTCTGATCAGAGTCGATCCGTTTTGCAAACGCGCAATCTTCACTCGAGTGTGTTTAGTGGTAGCAAGGATTGCCAGTCATCTCGCCCCCAGTAAAGCCGCCCACAACAAAAACGCCCCCTTTGAAAGTCGCCTCTCCAGGTACAATTTTCGTAGTAAGTGCAGGCTTGCACGACACGTGGGTCCATTTTCAAGAGGTCAAGTGTGAGAAAACTTTACGGGTAAAGTCATCGTTTCCAAAAATGTTGACATGTGCTTCGGATGAGAGGTTCGTGGGCATGATCAATTATAACATATCCAGTATGTCTGCTGCCACCTAGCGTTTCAAAATATCCCATGTTTTGTGTCCTAATATGCCACGCAATGACACCTTTAACACCATAATTTTGAGCCTGGGAATTGCAGAGCAGCGTCTTCCTGTTTTTGAAACTTGCGGCCCGCCGTATTTTTGTAGGTCAATAATTTGGGGTTATTTGTTTTGCTCCGTGTCTCCTCGAAAACAATCAGGTAATTACCGGATCAAAATAAACACTTAACCGGATCAGACCAATTGTGACTCATGCAGCACCCTCCTCCGTCGGTTGGCAGCAGAGATAAAATAAAATATATAAAAAAAGGAAAAAGAAAATCCGATTTCAGAGATCCTGTATCTGGTAAACTATAAAACGTCAATACCTTAATGTATGCTAATTCAGAAATAATTAGGTTCTCTACCGGCTCTAATGGGGGCTTTACCAAACCACTAATGGGGTTAGTAATGACCTGACGATATTGACCGGGTGTGTGTGGGGGGCCTGGCAGTGCTTTCTGCTGAATACATTATTTACCTCAGACGGGACCGGTTTGACTGCGGTCCATGACTGGTTGAAGTGCAAGTGCAAGTTGTTAACGAAAGTGCAGCACATGACTTCAATTAATTTGAAAATATCCCTGGAAATCGATCAAGTTTCCCCCGGAGGTCTCCATTAATTACTTTGTTTGTCCAAAATACAAAACATTATTCCGAGTAAACACCGTGTTTGTTTCACCTAATAGGAGGAAACCTCTTTATATGATTCTGCCACAAAGTGTACACCGAGGCACAAATACTTCGTCTGTAAAAAATACTTTCGGAAGGGCACAGACCTTCCCGACCACAGAACCCTTTCCCCTCCCTCCCCAATGGAGGTCAATAAAGTAAAAAAGCACCCCACCAAAAAAACCAAAAACAACAACAACAACAACAACAACAACAACAACAACAACAACAACAACAACAACAACAACAACAACAACACAACATCAACATTAAATAAAAAACAATCACCCCAAGAAACAAACCATCATAACAATAAATAAACAAACGTACAATTTTTTTTTTACAATAAATAAATATGTTTTTTAACTAAATAAATGTAAAACAAATAATGTATTTGCCCCCCCGCCTGCCCCCCCCCCAATAAACATGTCTTGTTACACCACTACATCATATGAACAACTTATGAAAATGTCATTGAATTATGAAGTAATCTTTTTAAGAAGACGCCAATTGAAAGTATATGATTTGTCGCGGATTGTGATGCAGTTAAGTTCACAAATTTCAATTTGACAATGATATGCCTAGCTGAATAAGGAACAGGAGTTTTTCTTACCAATCGTAGTATTTTCACAAAAAAATCGGGAAAATGTGTGCTCGTACCAAAAATACATAAAGTGAGCTTTCAGAATCAAAATCGTTAGGATTAGGATTTTTGTTAATGATGGTGGTGTATTGTAATCTTTTAAAGGTTGATATAATGATCGATCATGCATTTTACCTTTAAAATGACATTTTTTGTTGTTGGTATTCGGATTGTTTTGTCGGTGTTGTTGCTTTCACAGGAGAAACATCACCGAATTAAATAATTGTCCCAATTATTTTCTTTTCATCATTAAGGGCATAATAACTTGAACACAATAAAAAGGTCAAAAATCGTTTGCCTTTGAGAGGTTATTTAAGTTTCTGAAACAAGGCGCCCTCTTCCGGGAGTATACCTTGTTGCACTTTCTCAAGCCGCTACGCCATATTTAAATAAACATGTGCAGTTCCCATAAATACTATTTCAGAATCTCACAATAGGAATGCTTTTCTGCGATTCAATATCAATAATGATATAAACCCCGCAATTTGAAGTCACAGTATTTCTGATCGGGGCTCGTCAGTTTTTTGTTTTTTTTCTTCTTTCATTGGCACCGGGGATTAGCAAATAGAGCAACAGAAAGAAGTTTGGGATATCTTTCTCACGACTAAAATTAGGCAAAATTTATACCGACACATTATACATTGTCCTTTCTGATGGATACTCGAGGGAATTTAGCAGAAAAATAAATAGCCTTTTCAATGTGCAATAACTCGATACTGAAGTTATGGTGTTTCATAATTACGGAAGAAGAGGAACGCCCACGTATGCTGTGGCCACAAACAATACCGATGCGCCAACGACAATGGGAAGACACACTTTTTTCGTCTTCGGTTGGTTCTCTTACACCGTGACGTCATAAGTTTGTGTCAGTATCCTTTTCAAAGGGCCCCCATGCGGACGTGACGGGAACAATGGACGGGGGTTGGTATGCGGACCTGGGAGGTGTCATGTAACGCCCTAATAAAGACGCCATCCAAGACGCGGGGTATCAGGCTACTGTGTCCGCTTGTCTTGCCGTGATGCTCTGATACTCTTAGGAATTCAACTGAGGGTGTCAAACATCTCGGAGGACAAAGAGCCCTGCCTCAAAGCATCTTTTGTGGCCAGCCCAGCACCGGAAAGATGCTCTTACCGGCTTGACGTAGGTATGTGAAACATTTGAGATACAGGGCCGCCCGGTTATCACGCGGCAAACAAAACATGGAGGGAAACGAAAGTGTGAGAAGGGGATTTTTATTTCAATTTCGTGGACGATCCGGCTAGTCGTTTGCAAACCTCTTGTGTGTATAACCTATCGAAATAAACTGTTTACGACGAGTGAACAATGGTTTTATTCGAGACGAGGATAAATACGAGGTGGTATTTTGATATGTTTTCAAAATGGGTTGAATCGTCGGGGGGAAAGTACACGGGTCCATGCAGGTTGGAAGAGCGTCGACTGTGAACATTTACATTTATGAAATTCAACTCTCGATAAACTGCCCTACTTGTTGTATTTAGGAAACAGTTCAAGAAATGCTACAGCCATTTTTACTTTATATCACTTTATATTTGCCTTATTAATACAAAAACAAAAATCGAATTCTGTCAACACTCATTACTTTCTGTTCTTATTTTGTCAATTCAAAATAAGTAAGCCCTACAAAATAACACCGAAACATAATACCGGTAAGGAATAATAACTGGTTCTTATAGTAAATTTTTAAATAAACGTATCGATGCGCGTTAGTGCCGTGGGCAAAGTTTCATAGTGCTACTTAAGCAAAAACTGTGAAATTGGACCCTGGCCAATTGGGTCAATGACATTCCTGTAATCTTTCTCAGCTCCCTGGGTAGTAAATATACAGCCCTGGGCTATCGTGGCACTCCGAAGGCCTTTTCAAACACATTATCAACCTCTATCCTCGCAGATACCCATAACTTATACTCCTGTGTCAAGAGAAGCAACTATAGTTGAGCATCTTTCTCAAGGGCACAAGTGTCATGACCGGGATGCGAACCCACACCCTGAAGACGTAACTATAACTAGAGCTTGAGCCCAGTGCACTAGACCGCTCGACCATGACACGCTGTTTACACGTACACCGTTTTGAGGGTTAAATTCTACTCCTCGGCAGTAGATAACTAGCAGGGCAAGTTCTTTCAGGAAAACAAAATTATGAATTCTTGTCAGAACTAAATTTTACTCATGAAAAGTAGACAATATCACACGGTGTAACTCTAAACCGCAAACCCACATCGATACTCCACCATGCAATGGTTCAAATCACAGGACGTTGTGGTGTTGTTCTGTTGAAAATGTCACAGACGAAATTGAACAAACCTTCACAGGCTTGTTAATGTATGTTTATTGACAAATCAACGATGTGACTTTTCGAGAAAAAAACAACAACAAAATGATGTATAAATTATTCTTAGTGTTGCTGTTGCTGTTGTTGCTAGATACTGCTTGTTGCTGTTGTCGTCGTCGTTGTTGTTGTTATTTTTGTTGTTGTTGTTTGTTTGTTTGTTTGTTTGTTTGTTTGTATGTTTGTTTGTTTGTTTGTTTGTTTGTTTGTTTGTTTGTTTGTTTGTTTGTTTGTTTGTTTGTTTGTTTGTTTGTTTGTTTGTTTGTTTGTTTTGTTTGTTTGTTTGTTTGTTTGTTTGTTTGTTTGTTTGTTTGTTTGTTTGTTTGTTTGTTTGTTTGTTTGTTTGTTTGTTTGTTTGTTTGTTTGTTTGTTTGTTTGTTTGTTTGTTTGTTTGTTTGTTTGTTTGGTTTTTTTGAGGGGGGGTTTTGGGGGGGGGGTTGTGTGTGGTTTTGGTTTTTTTTTTACGGGGAGGGGGGTAAATCAGGCATGAGATTGCTGCCTGTAAATAAACAACCGGAGGGTGTAACTTTTGGCCTTGCGAGCACGTGTTCCCGAAAAAAAGTGCGATGCTCTCTAGTGCACTGTATAAACGGTTACCTCTCTGAAACACCTCTTGAGCAAGACAGTTTCTAAAGGAAACAATTTTGTGGAAATTTAATTTCTGGTACAGATGACGAGGTTAAAATCATCATAAAATGTTTGTATCGTGACTTTGAAAGACAGCCAATAGAAACGAAAATGGTAACTGGTTTCCATGATAGCGTTTCAATGAATAACGACCGTTGGTGACATCCTTGGAGATTATTTGCTTTCTCTATACCTACTGCAACACATTTCTTGGATTACTTTTGCCCTGCAGTAAGCCAGATATGTGATGGAATTGCGCCTTTGATGATACAAGTTTAAAAAGTGGCACTCAGTCATGAGAAAGATTTTTGGCTTTAGGGCCATCGCTTATTGTCATTTGAAAAAAAAGAACAGTTGGATTAATAAGCAATAATTTAAAAAAAAAATTCTAAACGGCTGACATTGCTTGTTGTTCTATCTACATGTATATTTTTTTCAAAGGACGAATCTTTCTCAAGACATTATTCTGACCGTGTGCCAAATTTCACGCTTGTATCTTTAAAGGCACAAGGCCAACACATATTCCTGCCCCACTTCTGGTACAGGTGGCCTAGCGAGATGCCTGTGGGGGAGATGCCAGAGCTATAGTCAACACATGGGCCAAGAAGTTCTATGTTTGTGTTACTGTAAAGAGAAATGTGTACGCAGATAAGCTTAGTTGGTATAGCGCCTGCACGTTAATCCGGATGTCGTTGGTTCATATCCCACTCTTGTCAATTTGTCTTTGTTCAACCACAAATTAATTAAAAACAAGTTTCTCTTGTGGTTTAGTACTTGATGAGGAGAAAACATGAAACTTTTTTTCAAAGGGCAATGTCGTTCGCATCTCATCATCCACATGACTCAAATTTGCGATCTAAAGTGTCTTCTTTATCTACTCACAAGTGTTCTTATTCCTCCATGGTTTAAAGATAAGCATCTTGAGAAGTAGACAATTACAAATAACTGCATTGAAATATTACTTTCTGCAGACTATTAATCGGAGATTAACTTCAGTGTACTTACAAATTTCGTCAATTTGTAGGAAAAGGGTAGCATCAAATACAAAAGCAATATGGGATGATTTCTTGAATTCGGAAAGATATGATCCGCACTAATGGCTCGAGAAAAGCCTACAACAATGATATTAAACTATGTGAACTTGCAGACAGGAAAATGTAGCAATCTGAAAACGGAAGAAACGTGACAATGAGCAAGCTTCCCCTCTGGCTGTCTCCCAAGTTATCTTTCTCTCTGCTTGCCTCTAAAATATTGACTTTGGTTCTGCCCACGGGCCAGGTACAGCGCCCTCTCGTGGCTTGTAAAATTTCTAACGATCGATGAGTCCATTCCTCCATGATTCGATTCGATTGAGTTTGGAAATGAAGAGAGACAGCGCTGCGTGCGCGAACATCAGACTCTGACGTCACTCGAAACGGCGCGTGCATATCGCCAGATAACGGCCACTAGAACCCACTGGTCCAGCATGATACAACAAGTACCTTTGACCCACTTAATTTTTGAACGCCCTATTGCTGAAGGTGTATACCACCACTCATGTTTGTGTATTGTAATATTAGTCTGGTTGTTGTTGCGTGTACATTATACATGCACATGTATATCCAATGAACCCACTGGGTATGATCAAGATCAGCTTCTGTTGTAATACTTGCGAATAGAGACAGGGGACCAGTCTACAGTGCTCCCAGCAACTTTATCATTGTGTGTTCCCCCCAGCCCCCCTTGCATAAGCAATAACGATCACTATTTTAGGAGGGGTGACAAAGCTTTGTCTTTCCAGTCTCTATCTGGTGGCAGATTGAAGCTGAAGAAACAACAAGATGGCAACTCCATGATATGAAAAATAGTATAGAGGTCATTAAGGTGTTCCGAGCGGCCGGTACTGGTAAATGACGGCAACCTTCACGGCTATCTCCACTCATGGCGTCTCCAATGAGACCACAGGTCCAAAGCAGTTTTGCACAAACTTTAGCTATCAATTCTGTCGTAACGGGAAGCCAGGCCAGGGGACGATTTAACCAAAGTGTGATGTCACAATACAGATGACTATCATGGTGATATTGACAACTCATCAAAGATTTTTTTTTTTTCTTCTACTATTTCTATTTTTATTACTATTTTATTGTTTTAATGTTATTGTCTTTTGGAATTTGGCCTCCGGGCCACGATTTGAGACAAATAAAAGAAATGAATAAATGAATGAATAAATGAAATGAGTCTTAAGTGCTTTGAGAAATTGAGCCCAGGATTCAATTAAAAGCACTAACTACAAAGGAATATGAATAGTCCTTCCCAAGGCGTCTCAGCAACTCACACTCAATGAAGAACACAAGACGAATTATTGTGTTTTTGTTTTGTTTTTATAATTCATTTACATGTACATTGTGTGTTTTCTTATAATACATTGGAGCTCCTCGCTCTACGATTGGAGGACGAGTGTAGAATTGCTGCCGTTTGAGTAGTCTTGCTCCAAGACGTTATCCTCGGATAACACCCCTTTTGGCTCATTAACGACTCGTAGATGAGGGCACATTCAAATTTAAGTGTTCACAAATCAGACTTGAGTCAAGTCAGTGTCACTCAATATGAGGGAGTCAGAAAACTGAACAATGATGATATACACACCGCCCTCTGTTGGCGGACGTGACATGTGTAATGTACTATTGGACGGCTAGGGAGGCCGATTTGATGGAAACATCAAACACCATGAAGATGTATGTATGGTTCCCTGACTGCTACTAAAGTTTTACAAATTTATACAATATTATGGATGCCAGTTTTATCTTGGATCCTAGTCTCACTTTCATTCATATTGGCTAATATATTATACATTTTCAGATGGCTGCTGCAATTAATAAAATAACTGTTCTTTTATTTGTTAAAACTTTTTCTCCTGGTTGAAAAATGGAGCAGTAAATTCGGTTGAGTACACAGTTATCTGACTAGTATATACAATTAATGACACCGATGTCTCCGCCTCTTATCACCATCTCAGAAGAGTAACTCCTTCAAGACATGAACAGTCTCATCAGTCCATCATGGGGGCATAGAATCAGTACACAGGCATCTTGTGGATAACCAATGTTGTATCTTCATGGGATTTCACCAAGATATTTCTGAGAGGAAAAAAGGAAGAGGGACGTCTTGTACTTGGAAGATTCTTTGATGACGCTTGTTCAAATTGAAGGCAATTTTCTAAAAAACATTTAAATTTGACACCTACATGTAGGGTGTAAGGTTGTTAACCCTCCTACTGTCTGACCCTTTAGTATCAACCACTTTGAATTTGAACGATAACTTAACCAGCCTGTAACATGATATCATGCAGTGAATGCACTACACAGTACACAGTCAACCCTCCTACTGTCTGACTATTCAATATCCACTGTGGATTCAAATGCTGGATAATTTAAGCCTGCCTGCATTGCAATACGATATCATGTAGTGAATGCATCTACACGGTACACAGTCAACCCTCCTACTGTCTGACTATTCAATATCCACTGTGGATTCAAATGATAGATAATTTAAGCCTGCCTGCATTGCAATACGATATCATGTAGTGAATGCATCTACACGGTACAAAGTCAACCCTCCTACTGTCTGACCATTCAATATCATCCACTGTGGATTCGAATGATAGGTAAATTGAGCCAGCCTGCAATATGATATCACCTGGTGAATGCATCTACACAGTATACAGTCAACCCTCTTACTTTCTGACCACTCACCATCATCTATGTTGTTTTGAATGATAAATAATTATGCTAGCATGCAATTATTATTGATGTGATGAATGTATCTACACAGTACACAGTCAACCCTCTTACTGTCTGACCATTCAATATCATTCACTATTGTTTTGAATGATAAACTTAGCCAGACTACAATATAGTATCATGTGGTGAATGCATACACCGTACAGAGGTGTTTTTGTGCACAATTGTTCTGCCATACTCAAATCATGTAGTCCAATAGTTAGGAATGGTTGATAAATCTTTATACTGAGGAAAGTAGGAAGGTAAATGCAAAAAAATCATCAATCAATCAATCACAATCAATTAATCAATCAATCACAATCAATACATCAATAAATCAATCAACTGACAACAGTCAACAGCACTGCTGGAAAATGGAAGTGCCACTTAATGAAACATACCACATTTTTCTGTCTTCACTCTCCCCACAAGAGGGCGCTATGTCAACATACTGTGGATACAATAAGATGAGTCTGACTTACCCTTTGTCTGATTCCAGGCAGATGACAGGCATTGTGGTTGCTTCTGGTTTTAAGAGAGCGGCTTGTTGCGACAGAGCCGCCACTAATCCAGCGGACTCTGGCAGCGCTGTTCCTTTGGCTGAGGGTAACAATACCATTGTGAATAAATAATCTTCAAGTTTATGTAATTGAATTACCTATAATAAATTGATACTACGTAGAGTTATAAATGCACTTAAAACATCAAAGTACAAACTGAACTAGGTACATAAATAAAAGCTTCAACAAATATGTAAACTTTAAATCAATGACCGTTACCCATCTGTATTTTACCCACGTTTTGTAAGTGTATACCAATTTTTCAAATTTTTGAAAAATGAATATTAAACAGAAGTTAATTGAATTTTTCTGTCTTAAAAAATAATCACTTTTATAAAAGATCACAGACAACAACTACCTTGATTGATAACAGTTCCATACATCTATAAACACAGCAGGCCTGCCTAATGCTAGACTCTTGAAAGGGCAAGGCAGTTTAAAGGACCCCACCTCTATGAGGGAAATGTAAATTTGTACTGGGGGCATTTCAGGGAGCACCAAGGCAATGACAAGTTGGCTGGAGGTGATTGGCCCTGTTGCCTCCATGAAGTTTCAGGCATGCCAGACCTGATAAACTTCACGGAGGTAACAGAGGCAATTGCCTCCCTACCCCTGGCCATTGCCTTGGTGCCCCTTGAACTGTTCCAGCGCAACATTCCCCTAATAGATATGTTGCAGTATGACGTAAATCGGCCATCTTTACGGGCAGTTTAGAACAAACAGTCGTGCGTTTCGTGTGAAAACGTCGTGCAACACGCGCGCATTTCACATAACTCATTGCAGGATTGGTCAGTGAACTACGCGGCTACGTTAATAAGTTGAGCGTTTGACGCACCTGCAAGCCAAAATGCAATTTGCCCGTAAAGATGGCGTCTACTGGGAACTATCTATAGAGGTGTCCTTGCCTTACCCTTTCAAGAGCAAGCATCAGGCCTTTGACTCTGTGGCATTAGGTTCTCAAACAGTAGACATGTACAAGCTTGCTCATTACATTACTTCGGACTATAGTAAAAACTCAGAATGATAGGAACATTCTAATTCAATTGAATAAGTATTCAAGCACGTGCCGTTTCGTTGGATTGCCAATGTTTCATTGAACGTCTAAAATACCAACGGGAATGCATTTTCACTCATGTAGGATTGCTCCCGTACTTTAGCACGGTGATGCAATCCAGCGGTCTAACACTAACAGATTGTGTGCAAGGATGTGACCAACGGCTGTGAAACTGAATACCTATTGCTCACTTAATCCTGATTTGAAACCCTCGATCCTCCCGATGGTCAATCAGAAGGATCCAAGCTTACGATAAGTGCAAACTTCTACTGCTTTACCTGAAAAAAGGCGCACCAACCCTGTGAACCAGAGTGTTATGAATTAGAGATATTTTGGTGGGGATATCTTACCACTGAGACAAAGGCCTTGTTTATCTGCACACAACACTCCAACAACACCAGGACTGGTCATGCTGAAAGGTAAACAAATGAATGTATGTGGTTTTAATTAATTTTCATTGTTTTTTTTGCAAAATAAGTGAAACTGAAGTATTTTTTAAACAAACAGTGAAACATCAGAAAGGGTTTCCAATGTCCCCTGTATGGTATGTAAGTTATAGTGTCCGCCTGCTGCAAACACCAACCACCCCAAGTGAATCAACAATAAAGGCTCTCTTCAGAGCCCTCTATTAAAAATAGCTCTTTTCACTAATTTCAGAGCCACCACAATTTCAAAAAAGATATACTTTGCAGTTTCAGAAGTTAACAAGTTAAGAAGTTAAAATTAGTGCAAAACAAAATGTGTGTATTGGTCTTTTCTTAGGCGAATTCACATTCTGCCAGAAAAGTCCACAATCAAAACAAAAAAAAACTACCTAGTCTACTTCATCAACTAAACATCTCTGTGAATCAATTAAATAATACTGAACTTTTTAAAGTGGAATATGATATAAATAATTAACATAAACTTTAACTAGTGAAAGGAATATTAATAATTCATATACAAAAGTAAGCCAGTAAAGATTGGAAGGTTGCTGTGTACGAGTTGACTCGGGTACGACTACGACTAAGAGTACGAGAGGACTCGAATACGGACGAGTTGATTTGGGTACTCATATCCTTATTTAACTTGCAGCGATGCACCCAACCACAGTGCTTTGGCACATATCAAGAAAAACATAACCATTTCAAAATGGTAGATCCCAACCCTGTGATACTCAGTGATATCCTGCAGTGTACCAATACACACGTTTTAGGAGGGGTGTCAATTCAACAGGGGTCGTCAATTTGGTCAGGAGGGGTGGTGAAAAAAAAATTCCCATAGGCCATGCACAAACTCTATCTCTGAGGCACGTGGGCCACAGAGCACTACCACAGCTTGGTGGTAAGGCATGTTGTGTCTAACCCTACCTCTAGGTTCAATGGGTCAATGGGCTTTTGTGAATGAAGGTCTTGTGATCTTGTGCCGACAGCAGACTGGTTTAGCAACCAGGCATAAATCATAAGGCAGAACAGACCCTCTTAACCTATCAAATGGGCCTGCCACACCTTTGTGGCAGGATGACGTAACACCGTTGGGATCAAACAAGATGTTTAAACTAGTCACAATAGTTGTGGTCATACCAAGGAGGATGACCTATGGTGTAGGACGTCAGTATCCGTTGTACTGTACTGGTCCTTTCTCTATGATGCAACGGAGGAGTCCAACCTGGGCTTAATAGTAGTGGATGACCCACATTTTCACGTGACCAAGCATTATTTGTAGGCATTCACACACTTGATGTTAAAAAGTAACAAATAAAGCAAGCTGAACAAACTCTTACGTTTCTTCAAGTAAACGTTCCAGTTTACTCTCCATTGTTGGTTATTATTCGGTCCTTAACAATCAGACAGAAATCCTCGGTGGATGCTTGTTCTCAGACGATTGGTGCTCATTGCTACACACATCATCACCAAATAGTATCCGAAGAGTAAAAATCCCTGCTTGCGCTACATTAAACTGGCAGCATCAGTCCTCCCACTTCTATTTTTACAAAATTTAATACGCACGCTGACTACAAGAACAGACTCCATCCACTATTACCGAACCCGCCTTCAAAGCATTTAAACGTCAACGTAATTTCTTCGAATCTTCAGAATATAATAATGAAGAGTTTAACCTCATTTAGAATATTTTCCAGATTTTTCCGCTTTACATTTGACCGACTTATTCAAAGTTAAAATCATCTCAAACGTTGGGCTCATCCTTTTATTGTACACACTACAACGTATAGTCAATACGCACACCGACCACAATAACAGTAATCAAAAATCGACTACTTCGAGTGCTATGGTTAAAACTACGACGCCCGAGATGATCCCCGGCGCGTTCTATTTTCCCGTGGCGAAACCGAGGGAAAATAGATCGCGCCGGGGATCACCGAGGGCGTCGTAGTTTTAACCTTAGCACGAGTCGTCGTCGTCGTCGTCCTATAGTCACGACTGACCCTTTGTGACCCATATGATGGAGTTCCACTTCTGCCTATCCAGTGAAGATCGATATGCACGAGTAAAAGCATTAAATATTTGTTTTATAACAAAACCCGTACAAAAGACATCCAGGTACCATGAAGCTGCTGTTGCTATGGGTATAGTACTTTGTTGCCATGTGATATATGTACATCGGCGGCCATGTGATAGTACCGCGCGGTTCGCGCGCGGTTTCTAGTAAAACTAAGACATCTCATAATATGTGACACGCTCTAAACCCCCAAAAAGGCAGGTTATTTGTAAGGGGTACTGTGTTATAAAACCCACTATTACTCCCCCACAGAACCCGTCCTCAAAGTATTGAAACATCAACGGAACTTCTTTCAAGTCCGATTCAAGAAAGTAAAGTCATATTCATGTGCTATTATAGCAACAATTCCAAACCGTTGATTGCGGTAACTTCCAGCCTTGGTTGTAGCAAGCCTTGGTCGCAGGCAAGCCTTGGTCGCATGCAAGCCTTGGTCGCAGGCAAGCCTTGGTCGCAGGCAAGCCTTGGTCGCAGGCAAGCCTTGGTCGCAGGCAAGCCTTGGTCGCAGGCAAGCCTTGGTCGCAGGCAAGCCTTGGTCGCAGGCAAGCCTTGGTCGCAGGCAAGCCTTGGTCGCAGGCAAGCCTTGGTCGCAGGCAAGCCTTGGTCGCAGGCAAGCCTTGGTCCCCGCAGGCAAGCCTTGGTCGCAGGCAAGCCTTGTCGCAGGCAACCTTGTCGCAGGCAAGCCTTGTCGCAGGCAAAGCCTTGGTCGCAGGCAAGCCTTGGTCGCAGCAAGCCTTGGTCGCAGGCAAGCCTTGGTCGCAGGCAAGCCTTGGTCGCAGGCAAGCCTTGGTCGCAGGCAAGCCTTGGTCGCAGGCAAGCCTTGGTCGCAGGCAAGCCTTGGTCGCAGGCAAGCCTTGGTCGCAGGCAAGCCTTGGTCGCAGGCAAGCCTTGGTCGCAGGCAAGCCTTGGTCGCAGGCAAGCCTTGGTCGCAGGCAAGCCTTGGTCGCAGGCAAGCCTTGGTCGCAGGCAAGCCTTGGTCGCAGGCAAGCCTTGGTCGCAGGCAAGCCTTGGTCGGGCAAGCTGTCGCAGCAAGCCTTGGTCGCAGGCAAGCCTTGGTCGCAGGCAAGCCTTGGTCGCAGGCAAGCCTTGGTCGCAGGCAAGCCTTGGTGCAGGCAAGCAAGAACATTGTGAGTGCAAAAAATGTTTATATCCAAGTTGAACATAGTTAGAAGGGCGTGGCCGGAGTGCACCATTAATATTAATAAATTGTTTAACATGCCGTGTTGCTGTTAACGGTATCTGTTCTTTAGTTTTTTGCTGTCTTCTTCTTGAAAAAACAAAAAACAAATGAAGCTAAAACAAAGGAGATCTATATTGTTGTTTTTGTTTGTTCGTGTTCTGGTCCATCTTAAGTTTCTTTGCAAACCATTTTTGTCAGTAGTAGCCCTATGGTGAAGAGGAGCTGGCCGGCTTCACCAGCAGAAAACAAGGATGAAGCCTCATTTACAGCAGTGGCGCCCTCTCGTCTTAAAAATGAAGAGGCAAACACTGCTGTCAACTTCTGCAAAAAATGCATATAACCTGACCCACTCTTGCAGTGCTTGTTTTTAAAACGATGTAGACTGCCTAGCGTAAACACGGGTAAGCTCCATGCATGATCCAAACATACAACACATGTGTCAGTGGACAGGATCGAGAAGAGACTAACAAAGCTTTGCGCATGCGTATTTCAAACACAACTTTATACACAAACCATTCGAGGTTTGCGATGTGCAGTTTCATCATATCGGCCGCCGCCGCGCCGTGTCATCAGTTGCATTGCCTTAGAGTTAGATATGGTGCAATAAGGCACCCTACCATACAGTAGGCAGTACACTCCACTACCTAGTACAACACCAATAAATATTTATTGGTCAACATCTGAGTAATGGGTTGGTGCACTCCTTGTATTCTCAACAAAGTAGGCATAAAGTGTCCATCATGTAAGATAAATCATTCCTTTGTGAATATTTTTAGCGAGTACCGTCCTGGTAATTCTACTTTAATTTAAATGATAATAAAAAAAGTAAACTAAAAATGAATTTACAGTTAGGCTATACTATAACTTTTGTATAAGAACTAGTCCCTTTTTAGTTACTGACTGGATCTTGACCCTGGGCCAACATTCAACAAATGTTAGCTTTTCACATAGACCATAGAGCAAGGACAAAGAAAGACATACGCCAAATAATGTCCAAATGTTATAAGACCGTTGTTGGGTCCAGTATTAAACCTGGGATGGACTAATTTAGGCCCAACGTTACTTCATTGACAATACTACTTCATTGACGTTACTACTTCATTGACGTTACCACTTCATTGACGTTACTACTTCATTGACGTTTCTACTTAATCGACGTTGGTCGTTACTACTTCATTGACGTTCACATTGACGTTACTACTGTCTGTACTGACGTTACTACTTCATTGATGTTACTACTTCATTGACGTTACAAATACTACTTCATTGACGTTACTACTTTATTGACGTTACTACTTCATTGATGTTACTACTTCATTGACGTTACAAATACTACTTCATTGACGTTACCACTTCATTGTCGTTACTACTTCATTGACGTTACTACTTCATTGACGTTACTACTTCATTGACGTTACTACTTCATTGACGTTACTAATACTACTTCAGTGAGTGTCTCATAGGTCGTAAGGGTCGGAACGTTCTACTTTATTGGATCGGGTAAATCCAGTGCATGCTCGTGGCTCGTTCCATTGAAACATTAAAATTACTACTGTGCGTATTCACTCGTGTGGAAATGCTCCCATACTTTGGCACAATGATGCAGTCCAGCTCAGAACATTCTTGTTTGTGGTCCGATGGATTGTGGACGTGTGCCCACGGGAACGTTTCATTTGTGCCTAGAACGTGCCCGACTTTTGAGACACACCCTTATGGTTAGTTGTGATAATCGTAACCCTCCTTTCTCCCGACGGTCTACAACTATCGGGAGGTACTCCTAGAACTATGAGGTTCGATCCGCTATATGGTCTCCCATAGAATCAAACCTCATAGTTCTAGGAGTAGTCGGGAGGATGCCTCGATGATAATTTAACTCTCTTGCTGTCTGACCATTCAATACCATTCACTGTGGTTTTGAATGGTAGATAAACTATGCCAGCCTGCAATATGATACCATGAGGGAATGCATGTACACAGTACACAGTTAGTTCTGTGCACAGTTGTGCCACCGTACACAACCTTGGCAGTCGAATGGTTTCAAATGGTTGGTCAACTCACTGGAAAATGTTGCCAAGAGTCACTGACAGTAGGAGGGTTAAAAGCTTGAAGTCGCACAAGTATAGGCCATCCTTGTTTGGAGCCAAAATAAATGTTAAAAATCATCATTTTACAAACTAGACACATATGACCTGGTGACTAGTCTTTGGAGCAGAATAGTTTTCTTTGTATGGGGAAAGTGCTGAATACTTGCATTTTGCAACTTAGACAAAGGATGAGCATGACACACTCATCACAACACCACCAGCCATGTTTACCATTTACCATAACCAGAGTTACAGGGTCTGTTTACATGTTTGTATTTCAAGGTGATTGTGCAATACTGTTGTGTAAGTGCTCAGCTGCAGTTGAAGTACTTTATGTTACAAAGTGACGGTGTGGTTGATAACATTTTCAGATTAATAACTCAAAAAGAAGGAGGACGACGTAATAACGGGATAAGATGGCAGGCGTACGGACATACACCCAAGAGTTGGAGTATCTCCATCAGCTGTCGCCACACTTATGGCAGATCAAGAAAGGATTCGTTCCAAACATGAAGGTCAGTTTTGCTCTTATTAAATGGGCAACCAAAAAGATATATTGACCCCTTGCAGTTATATAAACACTATGTGACAAAGCTCTGTTCTTGAGGAGGAGTGGCTCTGAGTTGAGCTGATTTGGACTTGACGTTTCAACCAGGAGCAAGTTTTGGTGCCAACCTTTTGTCAATTTGCAGTTTGAATCACACATGCGTGGTTTGTTTTTCACTTGATCACGTCTAGTCGATCAACAAGTCAAAATAGTTTAGTCAATATGTTTTGTTGAGCAGACGATAGGATTAACTAATTAGTGAAGCAAACTGTTGGCACGTTTCAGTTTCATTTTCTATCACTAGATTTTCTATTATTTTCTCTACTTTAGCGCATTTTTTTAATAACTATCACTCGGCAAACATAAATTATTGTCTAATTGAACAAGACCTACTGAGTACCGTTGTCGTTAAATTACTCATTAACTGTGACAAAACTTTGCAAGTTGAGAAACAGTGCGCCAGGCTAGGTTAATTAATCCAGTTGGACTAACTAATCAAACCAAGGAGTGTTCGGCTGACATCTAGATTTACTACGGTTAAGTCTAGTCGACTCTAGTCAGCCACCCGAACTTGCTCCAGTACATGTACAGTGTATGACCAGTCCTAGTCGTCTTCTAGAAGATGTTATAATAAATTTGTTAAGATTGTGAGTACTGTTCTAAAAATAGCACTTTTTGAACCTGCTGAAAAGGCACTCAAAATTTAACCCTTCTACTCTCAGCATGTTTCTCAAGACAACCAACCCATACCTCACTATGCCACAACAGTGAAGCACACACGCGCTGCTGTAAGAGCACAGCCATTGCCCAAAGTGCTCCAATGAGAGTGGTAAACTGGAGAAGCCACCAGCTGTGCCAAATTGCAATGGATTTGGGCCACTGTTGGAAGAGATAAGATTCTCAACCTTGGTCAATTTCTACAGAGCTAGGCAAGTTGTGGCACTGATCGACTATGCATACAAACACAATAATAGGATCGTGTGGTATGGGTTACTCCACCATTATGTGCATAACGTTACACATTGGAGAATATTTGGCTTTACCCTTTCACAGATGTGTGTAAGGCACTGTATACTCGGTAGGCCTACTTCTCTGAGTTCTGTGAAAAAAATCCACAGGCTATTACTCGGGTGGGATTTGAACCAATGACCTTTGCCATTCTAGAGCAGATGTCCTACCAACTAGACCACGGAGACTGCCTGGTAGCTAGAGGCAGTTTGAATCCTATATTTTAGCAGCGGGTACCTGAGGTATGTGGGAGGTTGGAGTATGCGCCGCGTACATGTAGGAAGGTTATTGAAATAAACAACAATGTGCTATATTAGAGAGCAAATTTTCAGTATGCACACAAACGTTGAGTTACATGTACATTTAAATGTATTTCTTGATTCTTGAATCTCCAGGTGGAGGGAAGATTCTACGTCAACAGTAACTTGGAGAAGTTGATGTTTGAGGAGCTGAGGAACTCTTGTGCCAACAAAGGTACACTATAGACCTTAATACCATTGTGCGGCCATCTTGATTTTCTCCCATTCAACTCGATGTAATCAAACCAAGGCTGGAAGGAAAAAATAGTCTGGTTCCTTGTTATGTAATGAATATAAGCATTAATTACTGTTAATGGGTACAGGAACATGACCAAGATGGTGGCAGCATTATAAAGGTCTATTGAAATCATACTAGGTTTGTGCATCTACGTTTATTTCCCTTAATGGTTGATCGGAACGCTAGACTTCCGAAATCCATTTAACCGTTTCTACCAATTATTCCAATCTGAACTATGAGCTGTAAAAGAAGCAAATGTCCACACACTTTCCAGGAACAATCGGGGTGAACAAAAGGACCCCTCATCATCGTTTTCCTTCTGAGATGGTGACGCGGCAAGGTCGATGCACATGGTCCATACACGATAAGCCATAGAGTGATCTGAAATAAAAGTAATCTGGATATTTATATTTATGTTCTTCATAATCAATGGTATCCCGATACTTTTTGGACTAAAGTCAGTAGGGTCTGTAGCCAAAGACACTATGGGGTTAGGGTTAACCGAACTTATCTTCAAGCAAATCTTCAATTCTGATTGGTCAATCCATTGCAACAAGAGTGTGATATTAACCTATAGTGTACGCTCCATATCAAACCCTGTTCTAACGTGTTGTTCTAACCCCCGTGTGTCGCGCTGTTTTAAGCTGTGCATCAAGTTTGCCTGAAGATAAATTCGTTATCACACGCGTGCTCATACAACCAGAGTTACAGGGTCTGTTTACATGTTTGTATTTCAAGGTGATTGTGCAATACTTTTGTGTAAGTGCTCAGCTGCAGTTGAAGTACTTTATGTTACAAAGTGACGGCGTGGTTGATAACATTTTCAGATTCATAACTCAAAAAGAAGGAGGACGACGTAATAACGGGATAAGATGGCAGGCATACGGACATACACCCAAGAGTATTATTCCAATCTGAACTATGAGCTGTAAAAGAAGCAAATGTCCACACACTTTCCAGGAACAATCGGGGTGAACAAAAGGACCCTTCATCATCGTTTTCCTTCTGAGATGGTGACGCGGCAAGGTCGATGCACATGGTCCATACACGATAAGCCATAGAGTGATCTAAAATAAAAGTAATCTGGATATTTATATTTATGTTCTTCATAATCAATGGTATCCCGATACTTTTTGAACTAAAGTCAATAGGGTCTGTAGCCAAAGACACTGTGGGGTTAGGGTTAACCGAACTTATCTTCAAGCAAATCTTCAATTCTGATTGGTCAATCCATTGCAACAAGAGTGTGATATTAACCTATAGTGTTATCCCCATATCAAACCCTGTTCTAACGTGTTGTTCTAACCCCGTGTGTCGCGCTGTTTTAAGCTGTGCATCAAGTTTGCCTGAAGATAAATTCGTTATCACACGCGTACTCATACAATCCAGAAAACTATAGCGCGTCTGTGTCCCATATCAAACTCGGCCTCTGGCCTCCGTTGTATTTTGGACACAGAAGCGCTATCTTTTGGCCCTGTTGTATGTGGGAGGCAGAAGTGCTGTATTTTTCCGTATTCCACGTGCGCTTGCTTGGATACATTATAAATGATTATAATCTATGTTATGAAATGAAATCTGTTTTTTTCCTGTAGCCATGGGTGGCTTTTTACCAGGAGTGAAGCAGATCGCAAACGTTGCAGCCCTACCAGGTATAGTGGGATACTCAGTGGGTCTACCGGATCTCCATTCTGGCTATGGATTTGCAATAGGTAAGAAGTGAATGCATTAAAAGAAGAGGAAGAGGGTGGCGTGTCCTGGCTGAGCGGTCTAGTGCATTGGACACAAGTTCTGACCGCCTTTTTATCGGAGTGTGGGTTCGATTCCTGGTCATGACACGTTTGTCCTGGGCTTGATTTCGCCAAGAGCTAAGATGGATCTTAAGATGTGTACCAATGTTAATTGCCAAGCAAAGTTTGATGTCACAATTATATATTATTATTATTATTATCAGCTGACATTTACAGCGCCTCACCTAAGGATCGAAGTGCTTTACATTAAATTTAAAAACACGAAAAACATAATTTGATACGGTTAAGAATAAAACAACAAACAAAAAACCAACAACATTTTTTAAAAGTGTAAAAACAGAGGCAAAAGACCCAGAGGCACAATACAAATCACTATGGCAATATTGACAACTCATCTTAAGATGAATCTTTGTGCTTTGTGAAATCGAGCCCTGGAGCAAAACTCTTAACCATAAACTGCTAAATCATAACCCAGGTGTGCAAATTGGAACCTGTGACGGTTAGGCTTGGGCGATACCACGATATTATCGAATATCGCGATACTAGTTCTGAAACGATTATGATATCGGGTCACATTTTTTTTAATCGTGATATCGGTAAATCGCGATATCTTTAAGTATCGCGATGTATTTCCTAGCCGAGACGATCTTGCAACAATAAATCTCCTTGTCAAGACGATATTGCAACAATAAATCTCCTAGTTGAGACGATTTGCTGCATCAAAGAGCTGTCAAAGAGTTGCAAGTCACAGACCGCAACCGCAAGATTCCCTAACAGATCCGATCCGACGGGGTTTAGTCTTCGAAAAAACCAACATCAAAGCCTTAGCGATCAGGCGGTCTCACGCAGACGGGTGTTATCGCGTGCGTTCCCGTGCGTGTTGCGGACGTGCGAGTAGCGTGATCTAATTAGTTATGCACACATAAAGAACAGTCTGTCATGCGCAGTTAACACATTAAATGTGTGTAAGTAATAGGCCCAGGTTTTCATACCATAGGTTTAGAGTAAAACCCGAAGAATAGGTGATTGGAATAACGGTAGAAAAGGTCAGTCAGTCATAGCCACAACTCACAACGTGAGATTTGTAGTAGATTGACGGCATAAAGAAATAATCGCGATTATATCGAATATCGCGATATATTCTCGACGATATATCGTGGCTGAGAAAAAGCGATATCGCCCAAGCTTAGTGACGGTTGAGATGTAGAGAATCGTTGGATTAACACCTTAGCGCTAAAAAGCATCTTAAAGTTGTAGATACATTGTAGCTTGAGAATCCTGGTGATGACACTTGTGTATTTGAGCAAGACACGTAACCGTAAATTGCCTTTCTTAACCCAGGTGTGTCTCGAGAAGAACCTGTAAGGTCAGAGATGGATTGATGCTGGATTTATCCCTCAGCGCTAATATAACTTATAAGCAGCTAGGGACAGGAATGATATTCTTCCTACTTGATTTCCAATTTTGTTTGCCCTTGGAAAATCAGAAAAACTGTGATTAAATAGTTTGTGGAATGAAATCCTGGCCTGGATGGTGTCATCAAGTGCCCAAATTTAGATGTTTTGCTGGATGGATCAGGTTGGCTCAGTGGTTTCTTTCCCTGCCTTTTACCTCTGTGGACTTCCGGTTCGAATCCCACCGCAGACCTGGAGCCAATGCATGTGGATTGGGTTTCAGTCCTTACCTCATTGTGTGGGTTTTTCCAACATCTAAAACTGAACATTTCTTTTTGTTTTATACTGTTATTGGCGCTAATTGTGCTGTTGGATGTGTCATAAATAATAAATGATAAATAAATAAGCCATCAATTTTGCTTCAGCGTGGTGGGAAGGTTTCTAGAGTGAAAAGGGTGAAGTTTTCAAGATCGGAGATCATAATCTTTCCTAATGCTTATTCACTTTTGTCTTCGTGCTCAGGTAACATGGCCGCCTTTGACATGTCAGATCCAAATGCTGTTGTCTCACCGGGGGGTGTAGGCTTTGATATCAACTGCGGAGTGAGACTCTTAAGAACAAATCTTGAAGAGAAAGATGTTCAACCGGTAAAAGAACAGCTGGCCCAGGCAATGTTTGATCACATACCAGTGGGGGTAGGGTCAAAAGGTGTAATACCAATGGGAGCCAGGTAGGTTGGACAAAGTTACAACAATAGCAAAACTTTAAAGGGTGTGCACAACATTGGTGAGATTGAAAATATATATGTTCGCAGATTTGCACATAACTTACAAGGTGCATAAACTTTTGCAGATTTGTACATGTATATGTTGGGTAGAAAAGTATGGATACTTGTCTTTGACAATAACCAATGTTGGTCCGTGCTTTAAAGTTACCAAAATTGGTTTTCCAAGTGTTTATTATACTAATTTTGTTTAATCAATCTTGAAGTGGTCTTTTATCAGCGTTGGTTTCAGTTATGACTTTTATAAATGTTTGTGTGATTTAATGGCAACATGTAAAAAGCATCACAGTTATTCTGATGTTTTAGGAATTTTAATAAACTCTCTGATTGAGGGTGAATACTTCTGTTTGAAAAGTTTTAAACATGGAGCCCAGGTACCATTTTGGTTTGATTTTATCATTTTGTTTGTTTTACAAGTATTGACAAGTCAGCTAACTTACTGAATTATTATTATATATTTCCTGGTAATGAAACCAAGGATGCTTCTTTTAGTAAACTTGATCACTGTAGCTCGCAAGCCTGAGGAAACCTGTTAACAAGGGTGCTTGCTGTGTGAACCAGAAACACCGCGGTAAACCCCTACTCTCACTTTGTGTGTATTCACCACATGATATCATACTGCAGGCTGGCATAGTGTATCTATCATTCAAAACCACAGTAAATGGTATTGATTGGTAAGACAGTAGGAGGGTTGACTGTGTACAGTGCAGATGCATTCACCACATGATATCATACTGCAGGCTGGCATAGTTTATCTATCATTCAAAACCACAGTGGATGATATTGAATGGTAATACAGTAGGAGGGTTGACTGTGTACAGTGCAGATGCATTCACCACATGATACCTTACTGCAGGCTGGCATAGTTTATCTATCATTCAAAACCACAGTGGATGGTATTGATTGGTAAGACAGTAGGAGGGTTGACTGTGTACAGTGCAGATGCATTCACCACATGATACCTTACTGCAGGCTGGCATAGTTTATCTACCATTCAAAACCACAGCGGATGATATTGAATGGCCAGGCGGTAGGAGGATTTAAGTACATGTATGTAGTGACCATTATTCATCAGTTGAATGATAATTCAAACTGCATCATAGCAATTTGTTTTCACTTGTTGACTGTACATCCTATGATGTGATATGAGATGATATTTATCTAGCCTTTTTCTGTCTTGATCCTGACAGAGACCTGGAGGAGGCCTTGGAGATGGGAATGGATTGGTCTCTGAGAGAAGGTAAGGTTCTCTCCCCAACAAGAGGGATGGTCCACTTAAGTTAGATGTTCAGACCTCCGATTAAAAGTTCCTGTCGTTTGGTAATCTTTAGCAGGGAATGTAGGGCATTGACAGGGTTTGCCCTTAACATTTTCAGCATCTAGCCAGCAGGACCAGTTTTCTTGTTGTTTCACTAGTCCACCAGCTTTTTCACAAGTCCGTGAATCATATTAAAAAGGAATGTTTTTCCAACACTGAACTAGCCAGCCTGACCATTTGGAGAGAATTTCGACTTGAATTTTAACTGGAATTATTTGGCCAGTGGACCATTGTTAAGGGAGGACGCTAATTTTAGCCAACATTGGACAGAGACCTTTTATTTAAGAGTTAATTTTAAATCTATTTACATGCATGTGAAAATGGAGCCAGGAATGCTTGCTATATTGCTCGCACGTGTAAAAGTCTTTGGTGGCATGGGTTGCTAGTGCGGAAAGCGCTCGCCTCTCACTACTGTGGCCCTTGTTCGGTTTCCCGGCTAGGACCATACATGTTCGTGAGTAGGGTTGTGCGTTGGTTCTCTCCTACGCCTAGAGGGTTTTTCTCCGGGCCCTCCGGTTTCCCTCCCTTCAGAAAAAATCAAACACTTTGATCTCTAGCTGTGCTCCGTGGTCATATGGGTTGATGTGGCTGGCTGGCAAAGGCACCCTTGCATGTCTGCGGCTCGACTATGGTTGTAGCCGCAACCTATGTAATTCAGCTTCTCAGCTGTGAGTGAGGATAATTAGCCTCCCAAATGAATGTTATGTTGGCTTCTACAGGATTACAGTAGGTTACATGTAAATACATTGGTATTATCTCCAAACTTAGTTTGTGGATTGGAATCGGTACCCGCCCCCCCCCCTTCCCCCCCCCCCCCCCGAATCCTATTTGTTTTGGACCACCTAGGTCAAATGTCAAGAAATGGTCTGGCTTGCGAGGCATTTGTGTTCACTTTTTTTTTGGTTTTTGTCTTACTTGTTCAGGTTATGCCTGGGCAGAGGACAAGGAACATTGTGAGGAGTATGGGAGAATGCTCCAAGCAGACCCCGGTAAGGTCAGCCCCCGGGCAAAGAAAAGAGGGCTCCCTCAACTGGGGACGCTTGGGGCGGGCAACCATTATGCGGAGATTCAGGTTGTGGATGAGATATACAACGAGCATGCCTCCAAGAAGATGGGAATCGATCACGTAGGACAGGTCAGTGATTCGCAGAAATGAAGCAATAAATGACAAGAAACACAATAATGGGTACCACTTATCTACCGTCATGTTAGCAGTTCTCCCCAATGTTTGTAACCTTTTTTTAAGTACCTGAAACAACCCAAAAGTGTTAACATACTGAAGGACATGTAGGCCTATACTGACAAATAATTTGAGGTAATTAGTAAAGTTAACTTTTTAATGACTCTCCAGTTAAAAAAATAAAATAGAGGGAAAAGTTAGGTAACTTTTTCCGTCCATCTTTGATGGAAGTTTGTTGGTTTTATAAATTTTTGTTATGAACAACAAATGAATCAATTTAAATTATGTTCAGTATAAGCCTGCATGTCCATTCACATGTTTAAACACTTCTTGGCGATTTTAGGTATTTAAAAAAAAATTATAAACATTGAAAAAACTGCTAACTTGGTGAAAGCAAAGTGGTACCCTTCATTGTGTTTCTTGTCAACTGTGTCTTTAAGCAAGTAGAAACATTGTCAAATGATAATTTTCTTGGATTTAATACCAGTAACAGTCTCGGCTACAACTGTTGAAAAGGACTCAATATTTTCTCCCCCCCCCCCCTTCGAACAGGTGTGCGTGATGATTCACAGTGGCAGCCGAGGGTTAGGTCACCAGGTGGCGACCGATGCTCTCGTTGCCATGGAGAAAGCCATGAAGAGAGACAAGATTGACGTCAACGACCGTCAGCTAGCATGTGCTAGAATTCATTCGAGCGAGGGTCAGGACTACCTGAAGGGTATGGCGGCAGCCGCGAACTACGCTTGGGTGAACAGGACGAGCATGACGTTCCTCACCAGACAGGTTAGTTCACAAGAGCACGGGACTTGCAGCTCCGAACTTTCACATGACCAAAAAAAAATTTTTTTTTCTTCATATTTTGTCATTTGCTGAGTTTATTTGAGGAGGTTTGAGCTGAAATACCCAATCAATTGATTATAGTCTACACTCCCAACTTGACTTGTTTGGTTTTGAGATGACCGGCCCAGTGCTTAAACAAGGACTTGAGGCATTGTTTAAAACCTCTCAGGGAATGGTCTCCCAATCATGTTAGATCAAAACATTCATGCGTTTACTAAATTTGAAATAACTATTATTTTGTTTTTGTTTACATTTAGGCATTTGCGAAGCAGTTCAAAGAAACACCGGATGAACTCGATATGCATGTCATTTATGACGTATCACACAACATCGCTAAGGTGGAGGAGCACATATCCTTTGTCAATACTATGTTTTCAGTTTCGTTTTTATTTAATTAGAAAACTGTAATTTCGCAGTTAATGTGTAAACCTTGAAGCCGACCTCAGGTTGACCCTTCGATGACACAGAGCAGTCGGCGATTGATTGTCTGCAACCTGGAAATAACTACAATGATCGGCGTCAGTCACCGTTTAAAGAAAAATCAACAGTCGCAAGAGTTTTAAAAAAAATCAAAATTCTCCAGTGTGTTCCCAACATGCGGAAATTAATTGCAGCAGGCCAATTGTTGTTCTTGTGTAAAACATTATACACTTGTTGCACGTTGTGATTGGGGTCCATGGTGCATCATAGGCCTGACGGGGCAAATGGCACCTGAGGTGAAGACGAGGGTGCCATTTGCCTCCAAGCATACCAAGGGTGTACAAAGCCCATGGACCCCCATCACAGAGCATGCAATTATTACGACAAAATTAACAGAGTTAAAAAAGTGAACAAACATTGGCGAGCAAATTGTAAAAAACAACAGTGGTGGTCGTTAACAGAAAACAACTCATTGTCAAGTACCATGTGTGTTTATATAATGATCATGAATTTGTTTTGTACAATTATTCCTTTCGGTAATCAAACTCAAACCAAGCCTTCTGTAGGATTCAGATGGATTTAGGGTTGTTTGTGGTAGGTAGACCATGCAAGGCAGACCTGTATAAATATTTGGGGGGAACCAGGGTTGCAACATGCTTTGATGTTTGAAGGGAAACAATTTTCAAACTTTTAACGGTTTCCAATAGCCAAATACGTGCAAGCCCCTAAATTTCTTCCAAGATAATTCCTTGACTGATTCTCACGTCTTAGACGGAAAGCAGAGAACGCTTCTTGTCCATCGTAAGGGATCAACAAGAGCCTTCCCTCCACATCATCCTCTCATACCTGTGGATTATCAGGTCAGTAGTTTGAGATGATCCCTAAATTGTAGGCGAGGTAGTACCAGCTTCTAAAAAGGAGGGGGAAACTTGAGTTCAGTTACGCTAATTTCTTGGCAACATTTACAAAGTCTAAGTAACATGTTTTTTTAGAATTTTAAATGTAGTATGTGTGTTTTAATCTTGTTACCCTACGTGCCCTACAAACTTGTTACTTGTCGATTGGATGTTTGGGTTTTCGTCTAGTAAGGTACACCATGTGCAAGGAAAACTCCTGTCTATGAGTTGGGATGGTGGTTCTGAAAATAGAACTGATGGTGTAACAACTCAACGACACTTTGATCAGTTTGCTCTGATTTTCTTTTGGAGAAAAGAAAGCTATATTTAAAGGGAGGGTATACCTTTGGTAATTACTCAAAAAATTAATGACCATAAAAACTTATTTGGTAAGAAGCCTTGCAACTGTTAACAATGTATAACATTTAGAGAAATAATTCCCTTCTAAGGAATGTGGTTTCAGAGAGAAGGATTCATAGAAATGTCAATCTGATAAACGTTTCATGCATGAAACGTTTCTCAGATTGTGTATTCCAATTATGGATTATTCTTCCTGACGTGGACATAACCACTCCAGATTTTCAGCGATACTTCAAAAACGCTACCACCTATTGAAAATAAATTTTCACAGGTTAGTTTTATTGTATATGTCTACATTTATAAAGGACTAAAACAATCGAACAGTTCCAAAAACCCAAAGGTATACTTTGCCTTTAACTGTGCATTTTGGTATTGTATGTGACTTTGGCCAAATGATAGGTCTACCCTGGTAAAGCCCGACAAAAAATCATTTAATGAAAAAATAAATAAATTTCTTCTTTGTTTCTCTCAGATGACTGGCCAACCCGTTCTGATCGGCGGTACCATGGGAACCTGTAGCTATGTGTTGACTGGAACGGAAAATGGAATGAAAGAGACATTTGGAACAACGTGCCATGGAGCTGTGAGTATTAAGTATAATTTTTGGGTGAACAAAGAAAACTTGACTGGAACAGGATTTGAACCTGCAACCTCCAGATTAATGTGCTGGCGCTCTACCAACTAAGCTATCTTGCGGTAATGTTGGCAGTCTACCTATTTTGTCAATTTTTGTGTGTGTTTTTTTTCTCGAACATCTAGAAATAAACTGCAAGGGAAAAGGAATTATATTAAATAGAGTTGACGCAAATTCTGGTTGGAACTGCAGCAACATTGTATCTTACTCAAAACTATCATGGCTGTTTATGTGCATACACACCCATTCATTTAATTATGAAGTTTTTGCACAGAACCTCTCTTTCGCTAGATACGGCGTCAAAGTGAGATTCAATGCATTTGCACTGATGCAACCATTTAAATGGTGGAGGCACAGTAAACCTGGTGGAAGAACCAGGGAAAGACACAATAGGAACAGATACTTCTTAATAAACGCTATCTTTGCTTGGTTAACTTGAGTTTGGCCTTCAGCTATGTTAAGCGTTCTAATTTTTCTACACAGCCAAGTGGTCAACCGCCCAATCGTGCAAGGAGTTTGATCAAAAAAAAGTATCCCTTTATGATAACTAATCCACATTTTGTCTGCGTTTTAAACCTAGGGACGTGCCTGGTCACGGTCTAAATCACGACGTAATCTTGACTACCATGAAGTGTTGAGCAAACTTCAGGCTCAAGGAATCTCCATTAGGGTGGCGTCACCAAAGCTCGTCATGGAAGAGGTATTGGAGTTGTTTTACTTTATCCCAATTATGGATTCTAAGTGACTGGATATGTGGGTGAACGATTCAGAAATGAAAAAGGCACAATTGCAAAGTTAAACAGGTTGTAACTCGAGGTTAGCCTCAATTTTTGAGGTTTTTCAGGTTTATGCGGGGGTTTCAACCTCTAGTTACCTCAAGTTACCTCTTGCAAAATTTCTGCCTTTGTCTGGTTCCCTTCTATGAACATTTTTTTACTGTGAGTGATTGCAGAATGATGCTTCAAATTTGATTCCTTTCCAAAAGGCTTTTTAATCATCGTTAATAACCGGGATTCCCCAAAATATATAAAAACTCACATCATTATAATTATTTTTTTTCTGTCTGTCTTTCTCTCTCTCTCTCTCTATCTCAGGCACCGGAGTCCTACAAAAATGTCACGGATGTAGTAGACACGTGCCACGCAGCAAACATAAGCAAGAGGGCGATCAAGCTCAGACCCATCGCTGTTATCAAAGGATAGACCTTGACTGTGGACTGTTGTAATGTTGCTTTCATATTGGTCTTGTTCCCTGTGTGCAACAATGACACACCAATGCTTATTATATACAAACTTTGGGGCAGACTATTTCCATTTCAGTTTGGTTCATAGAAGAAAAAACGCTGGACTGGACTTGCAATAGTGTCATGCTCTGGACGCAGTGTGTCGATACCACATGCATCACAAATTATTTACGCGCAATTGAAATTGTCTACATTTTTTTACTGGTCGGTCTACATGACATAGTATCTGTATGGCAACTTTTACCATAAACACTTGTCACGAGATATTGCTTTGCTGTACATGCGCAGAAGTTTAGCTTGGCAGCATGTGTTCATAGAGTGGTCTCGCAACTGATGCGCGAATAATGACTCACTCAGTGTTCTCCAGATTCATTGGGTGTAAATCCTGGGGCAAAGAAGAGACGGCTGCATTGTGTTTTAGGCAAGAGAAATCCCCGTACTTCACATTTCTTTGTAAATTAATGTAAAGATATTAAGGCCTGAATATTACAAGTGCTGGAATTAACTCAGGAATAGCGATAGAAAGAAACTCTTTTTGTTTTGTTTTTTGGTTTGTTTTTTTGTAACTTGGTTTTTGTGAGCATTATCAATTTTGGTAGACACCATTTTAGACTTATTGTTGTTAAAATTACTCAAATCTATTTTTTTTCCCCTTTATATTTGGAAATCAGCCCTTTGTTTAGTGGGTGTATGATTTCTCAGGATTTTTCCCAATTTCAGGATTTTATTTAAATCTCCTTGAGCCTTTCAATTTTCTTGAAAAAGTAAAGCAGTAACAAAAAGGTGGGGAAAAAACCATTTACGTTGTTTGCAAACCTGTAGTTTTGTGTTTTTTGTGATGCACATAGTCTGTTCACCTCCTGAACTTCCAATGTCTGTAAACCTCCATCTGGTAGGTTCTGGTTCTAGGATAAAGGAAAAACCCAGCAAGCTTTATTTCAGGAATTTTTACATTCATCAAATCTTGAGTTTGCGTCCCTGATTCAGTTGGTACCTCATGGTTAATGTTTTAATTTTTTTTAGAAAGGGTTCTGTTTTTTGTTAACCGTTTATCAAATTTCAAACAAACCTACGTGTAAATATTGTCTGAGATTTTTTACTTGAAAATTTATGGAACCTGACGATACATCTTTACAAAAGGAGTCATTCACAAGAGACCAGAGCTACCTTAAACCTAGCCTTAAGTCAAGGCTTCTCTCAACACGGATGGTATACATCACACGCAGTGCCACCACCGTGAACACAAGTGGTTACACTGTGCATGATTTATACCGTCCGGAATGCCACGAGCGCCTTAACTAAAAGGTTATTAAACCCCCCTTGCTCTCTTACTTTTAAGCTGTGTGCACTGGAAGAAACAAAATAGTCAACCATCCTTCAGAAGCTTTACTTAAACAAATATTATGTATGGCATCATCCATGTTTGGTTTTTTTCATTTAAAGTGCACAAAAAATGTATTGCTCTAAGCTCCATCAAATATGAAAGATTGCTTTAAGAAAATACTGTGCAAATTCTGGTTACGCTGCAACAGTAATCGATGTTCTGTAGAAAATTGTTTAAATGTAATAATTGGTATTGCAAATTGTTATTAGTATTCAAAATTGAATGAATGCCTTAAAGTTAAAGGTTGAGGTAGTGTGAGCTTCACCTAAAAATTACATCACACATATTGATAAGTAGCCAAACAATCGGTTTGATAGAATTGTATCCAGTTGTTCTGATAAGCTCAGTTTGATAAGCTCAGGCTGTGGCTGAATTTGTGACTGCGGCTACAGCTGCGGCTGGATCCCCACTCTCTAACATGAATGGAAGCTCGGCTACAGCTTTGGCTACGACTGTTGCTAAGGGTGTTGTCAAGGAGGTCCTATACTTAGCGATGACGCGGTGATCGAGCCATAGTCATAGCTGTAGCTGCCAAATCGAACAAGGCCACAGACTGGGCATGTCTTTAGTCCACCAATATATAAATGGTGTAGCCTTTGACATCTAGTCTTTATTCAAGACAGAACTCAGTATCTATGATAATCATTCCTCAATATAGTATCAGCTTAAGAAAAGAGCCTTGGACAAGTCTATCAACCTTTCGCATCAAAACCTAAACAAACAGGAAGCCTTGTTGACCTTTGGCCTCAAGACCTAAACAAACAGGAAGCCTTGACCTTTTGCATCAAAACCTAAACAGACAGGAAGCCTTGTTGACCTTTGACCTCACTCCTGAACCATAGTTTTCCTCAATTTTTTCCACTTAGCGTGGGAACCTTTCGATTTTGCCACCATTTTTAAAACATTTTTTTTTCCAGCTGTGGGCGTAAGTTGTGGAAAAACCTGCAAGCACAATATAATAATATAGTGTGGAGATAAAAGACTTTAAGTCAATAAACTTTAACTTTATTTTATTTGAATTTAAAATATATAAGGGCAGCCAGAGTACACTGTTTAAAATTTTGCGACTTATATGTTGAGACTTATCTCACCCTGTTTAATTTTCTTTGGGACCATAATTCCTTCCTTCATGAGGTAATCATTACATGGTTGGCACATGAAACTTGTAGATAAATTTAGTTATTTTATTTTTAGACCACTTGGGGAATACTGAATTGTGTAGCCTATATGGATATGAATTGTTGGTTTATTTACATCTTAAGTTTAAAACAGATTACATGTTGATATTTCTTTTTATCTGGATCCCTCCTTTATCTTTTTCATGTTTCATTTAAACAAAACTATCTCATACTGAGATATTAAGCTGAGGAAAACAAGTGTTTTTTTTTTTTCTTTTCCAATGATGTGCTAATACTTTTATGTTAATTCTTAAAACTGAATAATAAATGCTGAAGACGTTCAGTTCTATAATTGACCGAAAAATGTGTTATTTGTTTATTTTTTGTAAAAAAAGTGAACTATAATTTCTTAAGAATTTTGCTCAAAAAAAACGATAGCGCCCTCAATTGATTTCTGAAGTCCACACAAAAAAAAGTCGTCTGCATCATTTGCATGCTATATTGCACGCAGGTACCGAAAAGTGCTGGAAGATGCTGTCGAGTGTCCGAATAAATTTGATTTCTGTCTAACTAAACTTTGCAATTATTTGAATTAAAATGAGTGGAGGACTTGCACCGAGTAAGACAACGTGTTACGTCTCTAATCTCCCATTTTCACTGACAAACAACGATCTACATAAAGTAAGTGAAGATAACATACAAAATTATTTGCTTTCAATGCTTTGCTTTACCAGTAACGCTATTTTGATATTCTGAATAGAATGGTGGAATTGAAGAACTTGTGAAGTTCTCATATTCACAGCTAGCACTGCCAGTGCTTTTGGAGTAATTGTTTTCCTTTGATTTTTGAAAATACCGTTGCCACAGTGAAATCTTGGCTCAGGAAGATGAAACCCTGTCCCTGACTTTGAATTGACAAAGGCAAGACAAGGCTGCCACAAGGACAAGGTTCTCAATCTTATTAATATTATAATTCATAATTGCACCTTGGCTTGGGATTTGATGTTGTCTTGTGAGTCGGCACTCGCCGTGATTCGTAAAACTGCAGTCATAAGCCTTGGCTGATAATCTGCCATGGTATGCTGGAATCTTGGACCACTCGGACTCACCTCTCCCATGGCATTGAGCCGATTACAAAAATAAACAATGGTGGAAGCCTGTCCATTCTTATTAAGTTCTACGCCACATTTGTAAAGCAACAAGACAAAGATCTGCACAAACCCTTCCATAAGGGCAAGTTTGCCGGTACCTTATGTCCCTCTGCGATTGAAACGAAGGGTAGCACAGTCAGTGCATGACTGTGCACACTACTACTGTGACTACACAATGGAATGTACAGGTGGATATTGACGTCAGCAGGCTAACAGCAAAAAATTGAGGGTGCTCCAAAATTGTTCCAGTCTTAATAGTAAATAAGCCATCAGCCATAGTCCAGTCCAGAAAAAATAGACGGAGTACACAAAGTCAAAGTGGTTCAATTATTTTCTATTTAGAAAATGGAACAAGGTTAATTACTAAATCTTAATGCACTAGTCTATTGTTGTTGTTGCACTTAAAGTCACAGACCTGTGGCAAAAGGTCCTTTTGTGCATTATTACTGAAAGTGAAGCATCAAAACTGAAAGTCTCTTCCACAAAAAGACTTCTTTGCCTTTGATTTTAGGAAGTTTTTAGGGGGGGGTAATTTATTTTTAAAAATTCTTAGTTTTGGTACTCATCACACTGACTCATCATCTTCTTTTTTCTTCATCACCGTCTCCTTTTGCTCTTTGGTTGTTGGTAAACAAGTTTTTCTTTTGTCCCTTTTCATTCCAGATCTTTGAAAAATATGGCAAAGTGGTGAAGTAAGTACAGTACCTTATAATAATTTACACCGTTTGCATTGAATCAGTAGCGTTACAAATTGTTTTATTACATACAATGCCACGTACTAAGTAAGTTCCCTGGTTGGACCGTAACCTTAGCTTGATTCCGGGACCAGGCAGCATGGTTTTACATGATTTCTGGAACCCTTCCCCCCCCACACCCCCTCCACCTCAACATAGGTATTATTATTACTGACTAAGCTCGGTTGGTGGAGCAACGCCAACATTTAAAAAAACTAGTAAATTTTTCTTTGTACACCCAAAGTTATAAACTTATGCTATTATCAGTTATTATCTTGTTTTATTATAATATATTTCTGTAACATTTATAGTAGCACTGTTTTCTACATCACCTAGTAACTATAGGCCTAATATGGTTTACTTTTTAAACCACTTGTTTAGAGATAATTTGTGAATTATACTTAAAGTTTATAATACATGTTATAATAGATATAAATATAAATTAATCAATTGACTTGTTATCAAAAACTCTGAAAAGTGTTGTTGTTGTTGTGGTTGTTGTTGTTGTGCAGGTTACAGCAGGTATTTAGTAAACGATCCATATTCCCAAGTAAATGTCAACAAACGCCTATATCATTGTGTATAAATATGCCTTATGCCTACTTTCCATTTACAAATAATTGCTATGATTTGCATCTACCTGCTGCAGGGTGACCATTGCTAAGGACAAAGAGACCAGGAGGAGTACAGGCGTGGCATTTGTTTTATTTCTCCAAAAAGATTCCTGCTACAAGGCAATCAAGGGTCTAAATGGTAGAGAGGTCAGTATAATATAAGTGTTAGTTTATGTCTGTAAACACCATATCTAGCGTGAGCTACATCGAAGGATGACATAAGATTCTTCTGGTTTCTGGATCACTGATACTTTATTCATTCACCATGAATGGTGGCCATTTACATCATCCCAGCATGCAATGCGTGAGATGACCTTGGGGTCAAGCCTACTCACACAGCGAGAAAATCCGCAGAAATCAATCCCACTTCTGACACCATGTTAGTTTATGTCTATAAACACCATATCTAGCGTGAGCTACATCGAAGGATGACATAAGATTCTTCTGATTTCTGTATCACTGATACTTTATTCATTCACCATGAATGGTGGCCATTTACATCATCCCAGCATGCAATGCGTGAGATGACCTTGGGGTCAAGCCTACTCACACAGCGAGAAAATCCACAGAAATCAATCCCACTCCTGACACCATGTTAGTTTATGTCTATAAACACCATATCTAGCGTGAGCTACATCGAAGGATGACATAAGATTCTTCTGATTTCTGTATCACTGATACTTTATTCATTCACCATGAATGGTGGCCATTTACATCGTCCCAGCATGCAATGCATGAGATGACCTTGGGGTCAAGCCTACTCACACAGCGAGAAAATCCGCAGAAATCAATCCCACTTCTGACACCATGTTAGTTTATGTCTATAAACACCATATCTAGCGTGAGCTACATCGAAGGATGACATAAGATTCTTCTAAATTCCGGATCACTGATACTTTATTCATTCACCATGAATGGTGGCCATTTACATGCGTGAGATGACCTTGGGGTCAACAAACTTAAGTAACATTACCAACAATAAGAAGGGCTCAAGAGGCCTGGAATTACACGGCCTCCATTGCCCTGCTCTTGGCCTTCGTGCCCCTTCAAAAGTTTCCCGTAGACTTTTAAGATTTTTCCGATGAAAGTGCCCTTTGCAAAATGAAAATGGCCTTGCACTCTCATGATGAAATTCCAGGCCTGGCTCAAAATATACACTGGACCGAGGCCAGTGATTTTAGCATCGGGCCAGTAAACTCGGGACGGACAAGTTAGGTGGTGTTGTTTTTTTTCATTTGAATAATAATAATACCTCACGCTCACAGTTTAAACAGATCTGTGACGCTCAAATGCTGACTTTGATTCTGAGAAATGTTTTTCAATTCTATTGAATCTTGAAGTATACTTACCCATAAGAAAAATGCAGATAAACTTTCTCTCACCACTTTCAAACAAAGAGCAGTTTACTGTATAGATGTTAAACTGTGTAGATAAATTTTCTCATTTTGATTCTGGTCCAGTAATTTATTTATAATCTACTATCCCTTTGGTCTTGTCGATTATTCCGCAAAGTTGGACCCAAGTGTCAAAAAGATTAATTGGATGGTAAAATTACGCCTTCTTTTTCCTCTAAATCCCTAACATGGTTAGTCAGAAGATGTTTTTGTTTGGTTTGCCTTTTTTTTTTTTTTAATCATGGTAAGCACATGATAGATTTCATTTGACGTGGACCTGATGGAAGTGCCAGTTTGTAAGTGAGCTTCACGGAGGCAATTACCTCCTTTGCCCCTGATCATTGCCTTGGCCAGTGCCCCTTGAAATGTTTGTATACAAATTTACAATTTCCTCATAGAGGTGCCCTTTCCCAAGGAGAAACACCTTGGTGCCCCTGCCCTTTTGAAAACGAAGCACCAAGTCTGCATTTTGCACTTGCAGGTTTGGCATAGCTTATCATTCAGTGGATGAAACTTAATGGTGAGACAGTTGGAGGGTTGAAAAAAGTATTTGATGTTTACTAAATACTAAAATAAAAACCAGTCAGTTACTGGAATAGGTTTTGCTGTTGCATGTAGTCGACAGGTTTTAACTTTGTAATTCTCCAATTAAAAGTATTAAAATTCTCTGTTCTTCATCACCTGGAGTCAAATGTAGATGTTGTGTTTTATATTTGTTGCAGCTGTTTGGAAGAAAGTGGAAGGTATCCATAGCAACAGACAATGGACGAGCCGCAGAATTCATAAAAAAGAAGAATTATCCAGACAAAACGAGATGCTATGAATGTGGTGTGAGTTAAAACATAATATCTTCAAGATTGTTCCATGTGTGTTGTAGCCTCAGTTGTCTTACCAGGGCCCAATTTCATTGAGCTGCTTAAGCACAAAATAGTGCTTAACACATGTCTGCTAAGCACAATAAGCAGGGAACCAGTCACAAACTACGTACATAATTGGTATTTTGGCTGGTAACCTCTTCCTGTTAAGCAAATTTGTTTTGCGCTTAGCTGATTTTTGTACATAAGCAGCTCTATGAAATTGGGTCCTGGTTGCTGAAGTAGATTGATTCGGACCCGCACATATACACAATATGCCTGCTCCCTGTGTTCAAACTCTGAATTGATTTGTTGGATCACTCTAAAACCAATGTCGGTAGTTTGATCTACACACAAACTTAAAAAAAAACTCGTAGCAAGGTAAATAAAAATAACTCATCCTGTCAGACTGTCAAAAGGTAATTACTTCATCCTTTTAAAAAAAATGCAGGAGTTTGGTCACATGAGTTACAGCTGCCCTAAGAACTCCCTCGGAGACAGGGAACCACCTAAGAAGAAAGAGAAGAAGAAGAGGAAAGAGGAGGATGAGATAGAGGAGTACAAAGATTCAGAGTAAGCTTTTTCATCTTCCAGTTCTTCTATCTTTGTCTATAGCTTTCTCCTCCCCCTGCCTCCCCCTTTCTTCATCTGTAGCCTTCTCCTTTGTCTCCTTCCCTCTTCGTGCTCTGTGAGCACCTTTTTTTTAAATAGTTCTTGCACATTATAATTGTCCACTATTATTTTTGTTATTGTTGTTGTGGGCTGGCTGTCCGATATTCTCAGTCACAATAGTTATCATCAAATCAGAAAAAGGTTCTAGTGATAACACCAACTCTTAACAAATTATCTTTTAATCCTTTTATCTGCTATCTTCTTTATGCATTGTTTCAAAGGTTAACGTAGGTGCTTTGAGGCTTTTGGATTGTGCACAATATAAATCCATTAATATTATTTGTATCTATTACATCTGAAATAAATTTTTCGGCACAAATTTAACAATTTCCCACCTCATGCCCATGTCTGATACTTTTTTCCTCCAAGGGCAAGGTAGTTATTTCCCAGTAAAGTGCACTTCCATGTGGGTAATTTGTGCTAGAACATTTCAAAGGGGTAAGGAGGCAATGACCAAGGGCATGGAGGTGATTGCCTCTGTTGCCGCCTGGAAGTGTCGGGCATGCATGCCACCAATTTTTTACGTATGTTCTGGAATTTAGGGAGATACTACCATGTTTTCCAAAAATGTATATTAGTACAAGGTGCAATAGGATAATTTCTTGTTATGTTTATGGCTGATGCGAATGTGACACAGTGGCTACAAGGTCTAGTTTTGAATAATTTTCTTACCCTGTACCCGAGATCTGGGCCCAATTCCATAGAGCTGCTTAAGCAGGAAATATTGCTTAACAAATTTCTGCAGGATAGCGGTCATAAATGGTAGGCCTACATGTGACATGGTATTTTGGCTGGTCACCTTATTCTGGTAAGCATAATTATTTTGTGCTTAGCTACTTTTGTGCTCCAGCAGCTCTATGAAATTGGGCCCCGGTCATGACCGATACTTCAAGACTGACAATTCATGACCCCCCCCCCCCCCAATGAAATTATGACATTTCTGCCTGGTTAAGAGATAGGCAGTGTGTTCACAATGAGATCTGTCATAACCCGACACCCATCTGCCAATCACAGCTTCTCTTTTCCTGTTTATCTTGTCCTCTGTATTTCTCCTTGAATGAAGGATTTTTCTCTGTCTCTTCAGCTGATATGCCCCGAGTTAGAAAAAAAAACACTCTAAAGGTACTGTAGTTGACATAGAAATTACTGTATTTGGTAGATAAACAGGCCATCATTTTGGGCAGTGCTAATCTGGGGTATTTAATTTTTGACTTGTTTCCTCCAGGGACGAGGAATCGGAGGGGGAAGATCCAGCTTTAGAGAGCCTTGGAGCAGCCATCAGCTTCCAGGTCAGAAGTTTATAACTTGAAGAAACTGTACATAAGATCATTAATTAATGATAAACAAAGTCCTTATATTGAGTAGGAATGCTTTTTAACACTGAACTAGCCAGCTAGGCTCTTTAAAGTGAATTTTGACTGATTTTCAGGTGTTATAACGGCATTTGGCCAAGAGAATGCCGTTCTGTTTTTTATTATATTTTTTTTGATTTTCTTTTTTTTTTAGGAGGGGGGGAATAGAAGAAAATCACAAATTGTCATGACTGTACAATCAAGATTGGATGATCAATGCTCTTTCAAATATTCTTTCTTTTATTTTATTTTAAAATCAACACATTTGTACATCAGTAAATGCTGTGGATATTTTACAGTGCCTGTTTTCTCGTTGTTATAAAATACAAAAACATAATTGATTTGATATATTTTGTTTGTTCTTCTAAGAAATTTAGTTAGATTTCAGCTTAAGATTACCAGTTTGAAATAGTCATAAGAAAAAGTTTAGTAGTAAACTTGTGGGTACAATCGTCTATAACACTCTTTTGGGAGAAGTGAAGGTGCAGAGAAGAACCATTGTGGACTCGACGTTTCGAACAGTATACTCTGACCACCTTCAGGAGAATGATATTTAAAGTGATGTATGTGGATGTGTATTTGGTAAAAATACAATCATAAACTTTGTACCATAGGACCGTGTGATAATGTACATGTCACATGGTCAGTTAAAAATGAGTTCAATATCTTCATGAAAATATGATAACAAATTGGTTTTCAACTTTCCTTCTTTTTTTTCTTCTCCACTTCTTATAGAGGGCGAAAGAAGAGGAAGATGTGTACAGGGACACTGTGGCACGAGGAGCCTACGACGAGTTGGCCTCATCATCCTCGTCATCATTGTCAGGACCTCCTCCCTCAAAGAAGCTCAAAGTGAAGCAGAGTTCCTACTTCAGCGATGAGGAGGAAATTGACGGGGACTGAGTTGGCTTTGTGGGGATATCTCTCTCATAAGTGGCCACACATTGACATTGATATCGAAGAGGAGTCTCGGAGTCAACATGCTCTTCTAGACCTCCATCAGCCAATTACTGATATTACAACACAAAGTTAGGCACGTCCGTTTGTCAGTTGTATCCTCAGTGAATTATATCAAAGTGCAATATGAAGGTTTTTCAGTGAGTCAACCTGAGCATTTGAACCAAAGCATTCTGCCAATACAATCACACTAACAAGAGGTACAATAACATGTACCTCGGGGGATAACTTGCCTCTGAAATTAGACCCAAGTAATCCAAGTATGCTTGTATTGCAACAGCGGGCCAAGGACGTCTCTCCAAATTCTATCCTTGCTCATATCAAAGTGTTATATGAAAAAGGTTCCTCAGTGGGTCAACCTGATCATTTGAACCAAAGCCTTCTGGTATTACACCAAACACACTATAAAGAGGTATATGCACCTCAGAGGGTGACTTACTCTATAGACCTTAGTTTGCTTGTATTACAATGCAAGGTCAGGAACTCTCTCTCTAGACCTCTATCAGCAATTCAATGAATATGAAAAGACAAGAGGGTCCTTTGCATTTAGACCTCAATTATATCAATGAATTGGTAATGAGTCAACTGTGCAATTGACCTCGGAATAAATTGAATAAAGAGGTAATATAACAACCGGTAACCTCAAAAGACCCAATTATTTTGTATTGAAAGCGAGGCAAAGACGCTTTAGCAAATGCTATCTGCATTATATCTTTTCATGAAACAGGATTACTCAGAGGTCAACCTTCATTTGAACCAACCCTTGTTATAACGAGCCAATAAATATATCACTCAGAGGGTGACTTACTCTATAGACCTTAGTTTGCTTGTATTACAATGCAAGGTGAGGACTTCTCTCTCTGAATTGAATCCTCAGTCAGTCATGTCAAATTGAAATATGAAAGAGGTACCTCAGAGGGTAACTTGCATTTATAGACCTCAATATTCTTGACTTGGCTAATGACTTCTGTGCCAATTGTATCCTCGGTAAATTGAATAGAAGAGTAATATAAAAACGGTACCTCAGAGACCCAATTATTTTGATATTAGAATACGAGGCAAAGCGCTTTAGCAAAGCGCTGTGCCAATTATATCTTTGGTCAATATGAACGAGGTAGAATGTACTTCAGAGAGGTTCAACATACTTCTAGATCTATAGAACCAGTATGCTTGTATAAGTGTGCCAATTAATATATCTTTGGTCAATCATACCAGTGTTATATGAACGAGGTAAAAGTGTGTATGGTACCTCTAAGTCTGTAGACCTATGCTTGTATCATATGACGTTACTCTTTGACATTTATATCCTCTGTCAACTGTATCAGCGTTAATGAACGAGGTACAAAAGTACAATGTACCTCTGAGAGGGCGAACATGCCTCCAGATCTGTATACCTCAGTATGCTTACATTGTATATTACAACAGAAGGCTAAGCCCTTATAACCTCGGTCAACCATCTGTGTTATATGAACAAGGTACAATGTTGTACCTCAAGAGGGTCAACATGCCTCTAGATATACAGTATAGAAGGCTAATACCTTTTTACTTCCAATTGTATCCTCAGTTGATCATATCCAAAGTGTAATATGAAAGAGGTACAATGTAGCTCAGAGGGTCAACCTCCGTCTCGGTAGTCCTCAGTAGTACTAGGCTTTGACTTCTTGTTGTTTGTGCCAGTTGCATGTTCGGTAGATCATATATCCTGGTAGAGCAGCTCGTACTGAGTTATATTTTGGGGATCGATGGGGGATGTGACCATAACCTTGCCCTTCATAGCTCCACGGTAGATGACCTCGATGAGATCAATAAAGTCCTGCTTGGTCTTAAAGCTCCCAATAAACTTTGTGTGGTCAGGAGTCCTGTAGTTAGACATTTCAAAAGTTTAATATTTTTTTGAGTATCCTAAATAAAGTCAACTGTTAATTTTCAAGTTTACTTGTAAATTTCTTTCAAGGAATATTTAATAGACTGTGCAAGTTTCGCGTGTAATCGAACAGTTTCGGGACCGCTTTGGTCCCACGTACATTGCTTCAACGCGTGAAGGAATCAAAACTCGGGCCCCAGTGTTCGAATACGTGCAAGACTTGCACGGTCTATTGAGACAGGCTTGTGACTTTGTGCAAAGAGGATGTAAACAAAGTTGCTTGGATAAGGGTTGTGGACAGTTTGAATGGACAAAACTTCCAACACCACCCTGTGAAGAATGAGTTTTAGGATGACATATAAAATAAACTACAATTTATACCATTCAAAGTACGTTGACCCCTCTTTATCAGTAATTATTTTGTGTGTGTAAAGCCTAGTCGCTTCAATTTCTTGTTTCAAAAGAGATAAACTTAAAGCATACCCATAGTCAACCTTCATGTGTTGTCCATTGAAGAAAAAAACAGTTGCGGGTATAAGCGTGATGTCGAAGTACTGCAAATAGACTGGCACACTGTCAGCATCAACGCAGTAGATGGCAGCCATCTTGGATAGATCATGGGCAGTCTTAGCAAGCTGTTCGGGGGAAATGTATTCAAATCTGATCAAATTTCTGCTTATTAGTGCTTGTATTATATCATTGTGCATCATTCATGATAGTGGGACAAAGTTATCTCAGGTCCAGTTAAAGTTGCAATCTTGAAGTGCTATATTCTTGGCATACCGGCCTGGAATTACAGGGAGGTTATAGCCTCTGTTGCCCCTGGTCTTGGCCTTGGTGCCCCTACAAACGTTTCCCATAGACTTTCAGATTTTCCAATGAAGGTGCCTTTCGCAAAATGAAAATGGCATTGCCTTTTCAAAAATAATATTTCAGGCTTGCACACATCAAGGGAATTTTCAAGAATTTTATGCTTGTTAAAAAAACAATCGGTTTAATTCTCTGACAAATTTGTTGCTATAAATTTACTGTGATAAATATACCTTGGTCAGCCATGTTTTGCTTGGAAAAAATAGCAAAAAATTGAAAAATAGTAAAAATTATTGTAAAGCGCTTCCTCCTCTTTTTTTGAAAAAGTCTGAACGAGAAACTCGATCGTTACTTGTTTTACCTTGGCCTAAGGGGGACCGGGGCCAATCAACCTGAAAATTCAAAACCCATCAGCATCAGTTTACAAATGCCACCATTCTGCATAACCACAGGCATGTTTCACTTACAATTTCATCAAGCCGAAGGCATGTTAGATCGGAATTGCGTCCAAACCGAAGGACAAGGACCAAGTCTTGTGTTGTCTTAATGACTTGATCTATCTCCTTCTTACTTATCAGCTTGGGAAGGAGGAAACTCATCTTCACTTTCTCATCCTTAAAACCAAGTCTTCAAACTGTGAAACGAAGAAAATGCTGAGATTAGTCATACCCCCAATTAGTACTCAACTTTATTACTCGACCTAGCCTAGAGAGGTTCGTTCCGCGTCTCCACGATAGTGGAACGAACTCGTAGTTTAAGTGAGTGCCCCAATAGATGATAAACTTGCAACTTTACTATGATTGAACAATTTGGTTTGGTATAATCGTAACCCTTTCATCCTTGAACGAATACCCAACCAAGCTCACCCTCTTTGTAAACCATGTGATCTTATTATTGTCCACGGCTACTCTAGTCTTAGGCCGTATCCGAAATGACGGCTACGGCTAGGGCTACGACTGTTGCTATGGGTGTTGCTAAGGACGTCCTATACTTCAACGCATGATGACGTGGAAATCTAGCCGTAGCCGTAGCTGTGCCCGGTGTACCAGTTTGTTGGAAAACCATTTCACAGCAGCGCACGCACTAGTCTTGGTGCAAGACGTTGTTGTTCATTATCACCCAACTATCGCGATTTAGCGCGCTCCGCTGCCGCGCATGACTATCGGTGGAATAGTCGCGTCGTGTGTTTAGTGTTCAGTGACTCAACAAGGAACATCTTGAACAAAGACTACGCACGCACATGGTTTTGTACACAAATCATGCGACTCCAGCGCCATGATTGTGAACGGAATTACGGTAAGAATTTATTGCTTTTTAACAATTTTAAATTTGCGGAGTGGATTTTCTTGACTCATGCAGCGCTCAATGAGATTTCAAGGAACACGTAGAGCCTAATTTTGGCGAGATCCGATTTCAAATGAGAACTCCAGGTGCAGAAACGTAAATGACAAAAAAGTTTTGTATTGGAGTTTGTACATGGACCTCTATGAGGTTCATGGAGCCGTTAGCGGATCGAACCTCATAATTCTAGGAGTAAGGTTTTAGTATCCTTGCTCTGGTTTTAGGCAGAGTACTTGTCTACACAGCCTTGATATCAAGGCTAAGTATTTTAGTACTGTACTCCTAGTCCTAGTCTGTAGCCAGCCTACTAGTAGTTTAATACCACTCACTCAGTCACTGTGGAAAGTGGGCAAAAAATGATGATTTGATGTTAATTGTCAGTGTGATACTCACTCACTGTGATAGTGGCCAGATCAGGCAACTTCTCCCAGCGTTCGACTGTCTACGTACAACACACTAAACACTTACCACTAGGCAATGAATTACAGTACAGTAGTCCAACTCCAAGGTGACAGCAGCAGTCTCGCACTAGCACTGAGTAGCAGTAGCACTCTCTGAAGGAATTAGCATTGCAGCAGACGGAATGTGTAAACATGTGTGTTCGTTGATAAAAATTACGCCCTCTGTCGCTGGCAATCGAGTGCGGATGTGTGTCCGATTTGGTGGCTTCGGCAGTGGCTATCTGGCTAGATCACTAATGTCATTCTTTAACGTTGTTGATGCAGCCACGGACAATAGCCGTAGCCAAGGTCGCTTGAAAGCAACACATTATATGGACGGCCATCGAGGCATAAAGACAAAGACAAAAAAAAGCCCCCAAAAAACTAACATGCAAACAAAAACAAAACATACATTTAATCGCACGAATTCACACAAACTTGAAAATTAAAATCGCAAAATAAAAGTGTAATGCAAAAGAAAAAAAGAAAAGATATACGTAGAAACAAATAAGAAACTGTTTTAAAAGTGTAGGCATATGAAATAAAATAACATATCGTAAGCCAAACAAAAATATTAAAACAATTCTTAACAAAAGTCGCAATGTAATATGTTGATGAATTTAGATGATGAATATATATATAAAAGTAATCACAAATAGACGATTATTTTACAATAAAAAATAATAATAATGCTGCATTTAGAAACTTTTAAAAATAATAAAAATGGAAATAACTTCATACATGAAATGGAATAAAAAAATTACATTGCACTGAGCAAAAATGCGTGAACGAGGAACCCAATGCTACATACCATGCAACGCAATATGGAAATATTTCTGAGTTCATTTCTTTTGTTCGTTTATTTCTGAGTTATTTGTTTATTTCTGAGTTGTTCGTTTTTTTCTGAGTTGTTCGTTTTTTTTCTGAGTTGTTCCTTTATTTCTGAGTTGGTCATTTATTTCTGAGTTGGTCGTTTATTTCTGAAATGTTTGTTTATTTCTGAGTTATTTGTTTATTTCTGAGTGGTTCGTTTATTTCTGATGAGTTGGTTTGTTTATTTCTGAGTTGTTCGTTTATTTCTGAAATGTTTGTTTATTTCTGAGTTGTTCGTTTACATCTGAGTTGGTTCGTTTATTTCTGAGTTGTTCGTTTATTTCTGATGAGTTGGTCATGTATTTTTTGAGTTGGTCGTTTATTTTTGAGTTGTTTGTTTATTTCTGAGTTGTTTGTTAATTTCTGAAATGTTTGTTTATTTCTGAGTTGTTTGTTTATATCTGAGTTGTTCGTTTATATCTGAGTTGTTCGTTTATATCTGAGTTGTTCGTTTATATCTGAGTTGTTCGTTTATATCTGAGTTGTTCGTTCATATCTAGTTGGTCGTTTATTTCTGAGTTGGTCATTTATTTCTGAAATGTTTGTTTATTTCTGAGTTGTTCGTTTACATCTGAGTTGGTTCGTTTATTTCTGAGTTGTTCGTTTATTTCTGAGTTGGTTGTTTATTTCTGATGAGTTGGTCATGTATTTTTTGAGTTGGTCGTTTATTTTTGAGTTGTTTGTTTATTTCTGAGTTGTTTGTTAATTTCTGAAATGTTTGTTTATTTCTGAGTTGTTTGTTTATATCTGAGTTGTTCGTTTATATCTGAGTTGTTCGTTTATATCTGAGTTGTTCGTTTATATCTGAGTTGTTCGTTCATATCTAGTTGGTCGTTTATTTCTGAGTTGGTCATTTATTTCTGAAATGTTTGTTTATTTCTGAGTTGTTCGTTTACATCTGAGTTGGTTCGTTTATTTCTGAGTTGTTCGTTTATTTCTGAGTTGGTTGTTTATTTCTGATGAGTTGGTCATGTATTTTTTGAGTTGGTCGTTTATTTTTGAGTTGTTTGTTTATTTCTGAGTTGTTTGTTAATTTCTGAAATGTTTGTTTATTTCTGAGTTGTTTGTTTATATCTGAGTTGTTCGTTTATATCTGAGTTGTTCGTTTATATCTGAGTTGTTCGTTTATATCTAGTTGGTCGTTTATTTCTGAGTTGGTCATTTATTTCTGAGTTAGTCATTTATTTCTGAGTTAGTCGTTTATTTCGCTTTTGTGTGCCATGCCCCGGCAGGTTTTTCATATTTGCTCTGCATTCATCCTTTTATTTGTGTTTGATTTAATGTGTGTGGTTTTTTTTGCGGGGGGGGGGTCTTAACGTTTTAGTTTTTTTGTATTTTCTTTATTTATCTTTTTTGCCTCATCGGCCGCCTATACACATAGATACCAATTTGTATAAAATTATCCTGCGTGTGCTCAGTGCACGCAAACGTCGGCAGGATTGTGCCGGTTGTGGAGGTCACACGGTGAGAGTAAATGACATAGATGATCGTGTCTGTTCACTTACAAGAGTGGATCGATAAATGTACTTAAAACTGTGAGTAAAACCATTATTATTGTTAGATTTACTTGTGGAAACGGTGTTGATGATTTGTAGTGTGAGTCTGAGCATATCAGGACAGGAAATACTCCTAACTATCGACTATTTGAGTGGTAGCCGGTCACTTTGCTTCGGCACCTTGCAAACTCGGCACCCACTAATAACTCGGCACATGCACAAACACAATTTCGGCACCCTGTCAAAAACGGCCGATTCGCGCTGCGTGGTACATATTTACGAAGATTTGTACATAGTTAATAAAACAAAATAAAAAACTTAACTAACTAAATAAATAAATTTGATTTAGACTGTTAAACAAAAAACGAACCACCACTACTACAGTCAGTTTCCCGGTTCCGGTTCAGACCCGGTTCCAGGTCAGTGCAACTTTGCAACCACCACATTATTAGTTAACATCTTACAAGTCACAGATTTTTAAGTAATTATAAAGAACAACATTTTGTCCGATACCAGCTAAAATTTAAAGTGCATACCATTAATATCGGTAAATAAATTATGGCCTTTTTTCTTACGAAGGTTAAAGTAAATAAAAAAAGGAGTTCAAACTTCTCACCTTCCAAATTTGAACGTTTGAGCAGATAACACCAAGTGATTGTGGTTATGATGTGTATTATATATTTGACACAAATACTGTGCAGGCCGGTTAATTTTGCTTCGATAGAATTATCACAGTTGGGTTTTACTTGACAGAAAATTATGCCCCTGTTCCGGGTCACGAAAAATAAAGTGCGGTGGCGACGCGGCAAGTCAAAAAAACTACGGCTGTTTTGAACGTTTAAAATTTAAAACGTACCGGGAGCGAAACTCGCTGGCTCATCACACAGAGGGCGCACTGACCCGGAATAGATTACACCGGCCCAGAACCAGGCAAACGGACGACGATGTTTTTTTCGTAGGCACATCTTAAATACTTGTTTATTTCTGTGAAAAGTTATATGGTGATTTTTATCACATCCCAAGGTGAGCTGTTTAAAGTATTTTGTTTAATTTTTTTTTTGAAACGGTGACAAACGCGACCTGAATTCAAAAACTGACCCGGAACCGGGAAACTGACTGTATAATTAAACAACAACGTAAATTTTTGTAAAAAGAAGTTTGTAGTTAATTTAAAAGTTAACTTAAAAAAAATTTAACAATTTTTTAGAGTAGACTGCAACAAAAATTGAATCACTTTTAAACAATTATTAGCGTAATTTTATGAATGAATAAAGACACTTACAATTTGTTTATTTTGTTTTCACTTACTTATGATTGATGGGAGAAATTATTTTGGCTTCCGCCTTTGACTTCGAGACCCCATATCCTATCATATTTTTCTTTCAGTAGGCATCAAGCTCTTTCTTAAACTTTGACACTGTCTTGACTTGGCATTCTATTTGCTGTTGGAGACTGTTTCCATCATTTATGATTCTCTGGGAGAAGTTTCGTCTACACCCAATGTTCTTGTCTAGAGTAGGTTTATACAGCTTAAAGGAATGGCCCCTCGTACTGGTATTCCTGAAGAATTTCTTGCTATTGGCTATTGACTTTTTCTTGACCAGCTTAAAGGTTTCGATCAGGTCACCTCTTAGTCTTAGTCGTCTTTGACTTTGTTTTAGTGTGTATGTTCAGGGGCCGATTTCACAAAGAGATAAGACTAGTCTTATCTGAAGTTAGGACCAGTCACTGGTCTTAACTTAAGACTAGTCAGGACTAGTCTTAAGTTAGGAAGAGTTTTGTAAAATCGACCCCAGGGCATGTAGTCTTTCTGTGTAGGGTAGGCTTTTCAACTGTGGCACCAACTTGGTAGCTCTCCTCTGTACTTTTTCTAGAACTTGTTTGTCTTTCTTGAATCCAGGATTCTAGGCTTGGACGCAATATTCTAAATGTGGCCTTATGTAGGTTTTGTACAGAATTGAAAAGCTGTGGACATCTATGTACTTAAATGATCTTTTCATGACTCGAAGGCTGTTCATACCCTTTAGTGCAGCTTTCGTACATTGTGTGCTCTGCTTGAAATCATTGGATATAAACACAATGAGGTCTTTCTCTGTGCTGTCATTTGTGTCCAAGGTTGTCTGGCCCATATGGTAGGGTAAACTGGGGTAAAAACGCCCGTTTTTTAAGTTTTAGTTAAATATCTCAGAACTTCTTGGAGACACAGAGAAATTAATGTGTGGTTTTATCCATTACATATCTCCTCTATTGTGTGCAAATATAAAATTATAGTCACTATGTTGATAAAGTGAAATTTTCCACCCTTTTTGGATGGAAGTTTGGCGGGCGTTTTTACCCGGGTCTCGGGGTAAAAACGCCCGCCCGCCCAGTGGTCGCTATATGACAGGTTTCTTTTGTAATGGAATCATATTTATTCAATTAATTCAATATTGAGGGATACTACATTAACTGTAAACAACTTTTCAAACACAGTTGGTTCATTATAACTACAAACTCAATCATTTTAAACCAATAACTTTATGTGGTATGTTGAAACATTAGCATTCATAATTCACGCACAATAAACTTGAACACTTATTTTATGTACCAACTTAGAAAGGTCTAAGGTTAACTCCAGCAAGGCTTCATTGGTCTGAGGAAATCATCCCAGAAGCTCCTGGTGCTGATTTCACAAAGCACTAAGATTCATCTTAAGATGAGTTGTCAGTAATACCACAGTGATTTTTAGTGTGACATCACACCTAGCTTAGCAAGTAAGATTTGCATTTAAGCTCGCGAATGTACATTGACAGTAAGAGAGAGATTTTGTCGCATGACCGCAGTGGGATGACTATTGACTACACAACACACATAAACAGGAATAGGCCTACTGGTGTAACAGAAACAGTCAATTGGAAAGAGATGAGAGCACACAGGACACCAAGAGATGAACAACGAAGAGGGTGACAAGGGGAGGGGGGGGTAGAGGGAAGGAGCTGGTATGACCACAAGAGGTTGGAAACACAAAACACAATACCAAAGGTGGGAAGGGGGTTAGTTAGTTAATGAGGCAGACTAAAAATGTGTATATCTTTTGGGATAAGGAGAAGGCAAAGACAAAAGGTTATTAGCCGTTTCTTTTTGGATGTTCAGACCAATGGGGTTGAATGATCTGGATGCACTTTATCCACAGTTTCTCCCTACTCAGGCGAACAGCTTCTCTGTTGTTACCTAGTGCCTTAATGCCCTGTGAAATCATGGCAGAAATAGTCATATTCATGAAGTTATAATATTTAGGCCCAATTATTCAACATAATCTTTTAATGCCGTTTGCAGTGGTACTTAGCATGAAGGAAAGTTATTTGTGAAAAAAATCAAATACGTCACAATAAACTTTGCAAATTTTAATTGAACCTTAACCTAATTGATCAAACCTGAATAAAAAAATATAAGAAATACACAGTTTTATATATAATAGGCTTCTAATAGTGAATATAAATTTAAAATATGGCTGTTAGTTACTAATATTGAGGTTTTTTTAAAAGATTAATGAGGCTTTAATGGAGTTCGATGTTAAGGATGCTACTGGGCGTTTTTACCCCAAGGTACTTGATTTATCCTGGGGTAAAAACGCCCACTTACAAAACAATGTTAAGCAAATATTAAAATTGATTTTAATATTTTGATCATTTATTATTGTGTAGTTAACCCATCTTAACAAGTATCAACTAAAGAATATTAAAAAAATAAAACAGTGTGCTGTTTTTATTTTATTTTAAGTGAAATACGTTAAACCTTCAACAGTCATTTTTCAAAACTTTTTTTTCCGAATTTTTTTTAACAGCACCTATGCACCCTTAAAATATGTTAATGAGTTTAATTATTCTTTTCATGTTTTTTGCCATGCATAGTACCTATTAGAAATATATTTCATTTAGTAATTCTATGTGTCTTTTTTTACTAGCAATGGAAACAAGTCAAGTGGGCGTTTTTACCCCATGGGCGTTTTTACCCCAGTTTACCCTAGTGCTTTGTGGATTGCCTGATCCCATATGCATAGATTTGCATTTTCCAGCATTAAAAACGTACATGTAGCAGCCATTTTTCTGACCATTTCTGGAAGTTTGTGTCCTTGAGACAGTTTTATGAATGGAAAGTATGGGTTTGCAATAGAGGGCACGCATACTGATTCGGAATAGAATCAACCTATACTGAACTGGTCAAACAGTTGAGGATTTTTTTTCACATAGATTCAAGCAAAAGTTCACTCTCGAAACTCATTTGATTTTCCCAAAAATGTGTGATGTTTTTGCAACAAATTTTCAGCAGTTGGGCTATCTACAAGTACAGTAGCGATTCCATCGGTAAGTTTCATGATCGAGAACAACACAGATCAAAAATTACTGCGGGCAAAGAAATAGGATTGCATTGGTGCTAGGGCCGAGGATACTAAGTGGATGGGCCCTATTTATGGGGCTATAACAGGGCCAGATGCAGTAACTGGGGTACATACATGTACTTCACTTCTTCTAAAAAAAATTATGACCTCTGTGGCTGTACTAGTGCCCCAGGCAAACTCTGTCGTTCATGCCTGATATTTCATGCCAGTACGTATTTTTCAATAGTTTGTTGTGTCTTTTTTGTCATTATGGCATTTTGTGAAACTGGGTGCAGAAAACCATAGAAAGTTGTTGAACGTGTCATGAACAACAGTGTTTGCTTGGGGCGCTAGTAGTACATGTACGGTAGTAGTAGTACGACCATGTCAAAGCTTTTTTTTAAAGGAGCACAGCGCCCCACTTACTGGGTTTAAAAGCTCGTACTCAACTTCCTCCTTTGTTACCAAGAGCTTGTTTCGAAAAGGTCAATTTTACAAACCCTATTGCTACATAACTTGGAGATTTCATTTTAGAGCATAATATTAATAAGCTGTAGTAAAAAATGTCTTACTGACTCATCGAATTTCCCTTCGCATAATCAAAGAATCATTGAGATTGGCCAATAAATGTTTGAGTTCTTGGTCTTTATTTCCTCAGTAAACTTGGGTATACAGGAGGGTGAACATGGACGAAACTACAGCTTTTTATCAAAAGGCTTGTGTGCTTTGTTGTGTGTTACATGTAACTTGGTTGACAAAAGTGGCCATTGGGGCCCAAGCAGGGTATAAATGTACATGTAGTGCACAGTCGACTAAAGTCGCTATTGGGGCTGAAAGGGTTCAATTATTGTTACAATAAACACAGGGCATCTCTTCCACTGGATACATAATGGGGCATCATCTTTAATAATGCTCCCTTTTGTATCGCACCATGGGGTTAGTCCAATTAATTTGAACCTGACATTATTGCCTCTTTTAAAGGCACCTGGCAGTGGTATTTTGAAAGAAAAAAGCTTTTGTCATTAATATATATATTTTGATGAGTGGAATGTGAATAAACAGTTAACTAAGGTTTTTAAAAATTAGTTTTTATTTTAATTACAAATTTAAGAGTAGGCCCCCCTTTACCTTGACACATGGTGGCGCTGTTCGAGACGTCAATCAAGGCACGATATTTGAAGGAAAAAAATGTTGTGCGTATGCGGACGTCACCCACATCACAGTATACATGTACTAGCTAGCGTATACTAGCTGGCACATCGCGCCGAAAACGACGTCGTTAGTCTGACTTTCGCGGCCCACAACCGCTTATACTTGGGATCTGCAGGAAACAAATGCAGACTGACCCCATCATTAGTTGTTCAGCTGCATACAGCAGCAATACACCTGGTCGACATGGCCGGAAAATGCAAGAAAAAAAACCTTTTTCGAAACATACAAGATCACTACTGGGACCTACTTGCATGTGTGTTTACAACGTAAACGCAAGCAAATTCGAGGGGGGTCGATGTTCGATCGAGGCGAAGTCTGCCTTCATTGATATCACAAAAGGGGATGGGCGGAGTCACCCCCCCGAACGACTTTATCAATTTTTTTAAATCCTCACAAACAATTACTAAAAAAATTGTTTTATTGTTAATATACATAAACTCATATGTTTAAAAAAAAAATTCTATTTCCAGGTGACTTTAACATTCTGTCATCATCTGGTGATCGTAGGGGCCACGTGAATGCCAATTATTATGCTGTACTCGACAAATGGCCTCTAAAAAAAACAGATTCTAGGGAGTCACTTTAAAACTTACAAACTGTTCCAACATCATTGAAAGTGCCTCAAGAAGGTTTTAGCTAGCATACAGACTTGAAAGTTGATTATTTTTCAGGGAATGCAGGAGATATTGTAAGTGAAGAGGGTTTCCATGTGATTATGTAAGTTTGGGGCAGAGAGGGGTCATTTTCAGCTGCACAAAATGGTGTTACCTCTTTTCTGCAGATCTTCTCAAACAAACAGACAATTTTAACCATTTCTCGTTGTCATTTTGCATATTGCCTTTAATAACTTTATAAGATTGGTTTCTATCTTTTCATTTATATAGGAAAGGTCAAGTTAAACTAACTCATCATAACTATGATAAGCTTGCAACATTTAAGAACGCCCATGCAGACCATTCGAAGGGTTCAGGCAGATATCATCATTCGTAGCCGTCGGAGTGTAAAGCCATCGTCAGAATTATTCCAGATACTCCCAGATTTCATTGAGATCTACAATGATTCTGTCCAGGGAGGGCCCAGTCAGAGGCAAACAAGAAAGCTGATATTGGGACACATGGTTCAAGGTTTAACACTCAATAAGCAATTCAGAGGTTGTCCACAGTCTCCACTGAGCAAAAATTTCAGCACACATGCACGGTTTGAAGATGTCCAATGTACGCATGACAGACAGAGTGCAGAGTCCCAAGAACCAGGTTGGGAATCCAGAGATGCCTCCAAAAATTGTCCTGGACAGTTTGCAGGCTTCCTTTCTCTGGAGCAAGAGATTCTGAGAAGGTTAGAAAGCAATGAGGACTCAGAAACTTTGATGCAAAACAATATCAAGAATTTAGCCCATGAAATCCATCTGAGAAAGCAGTATGAGAAACCGGTTCCTGAAAGAATTCATTCTTTGGATCTCGATCATCTTCTGACCCTCGAGACGAAATCCAGCAGGAATAAATGTTTGAGTTTCTTGTCGAGAAAGGAAAACTTAAAGCTCAAACAGGCTGAGGAGAAACTTATGAAACACAATCTCAAAGCATTTAGGAATTCCCCAGTGCAGGCGGGGTTGACGGTGAGGAACTGTTTCATCCGCCATGGGATATCTGTCTCGGAGGCGACTGCCAGTCAGTGGAACCTTGTCAGGGGTTTGATGTTTGGTCAGCCCATCTTGTTTGATCTGAGCTACGAGGGCTTCATGGACCGCCGTGAGGTCATCAACACCGTCTTGCAGCTCGGCCTCATCGTCAGAATCAACAAAACACTGCAAGATCCTTTTCACATCCACTTCACAAACATACCTGAGGATGGCACGATAGAAAAGGAGTTGAAACGGGTCTATGGAGACCATGTACGCAGCTTGATGGTCAGCATCTCAAATAAGAGTCCTCAACATGTTCTCTGCAATGAAGACCTCGTCTATCTCTCGGCTGACTCGCCAAATATACTCACAGAATTTGACTCGACCAAAGTGTACATCATCGGTGGATTTGTCGACAGGAGAGTGAAAAGTAACATTTCTCTTGGCAGAGCTGAAGAGAAAGGCATCCCTCATGCTAGACTTCCGTTGGACGAGCACCTCGTATGGCACAAAAGCACAAAGAACTTGACATTGGACCAAATGATGTGTATCTTGAGTGAGCTCAAATTGTGTGGTAACTGGAACAGTGCCTTAAAGCATGTACCAAAGAGGAAGCATCTTGGCAGTAGAGTCTAGTAACTGATGGAATATTTATGTTTTGTTATTCTACATTTAGACAGATTTGAGAGCCCCAAAAAGGGTACAGTAAACGATAAATGCTGTACCTCCCGGTGCCCAACTAGTGTTGGTGCTGAGCCTTGGGTCCAATTTCATAAACTTTTATCCCCAAAAATTGCTCAGACTGAGCAAAGAACACAATTGCTAAGCACCCATTTTTGCTGACAGTTTTTGCCACAGTGGCTAGTTGATAAAGCTGTTAAAGGTAGTGTCATAGATTGAGTTTTTTTTAGGCACAAAAAAAAAAGTTCTGCTTCCGGTTACATGTCATTTAAAAAAGGGTCGGTAGGTCGTAATTTTTTATTTTGCGTTTGTTTTTTATTAGGCCTATGATATGATCGATGATATGCCACGATCGTTCGTGTGTTAAACGATAGACATAGAATATAAGCCATAGAATATAATACGTGTTTAAAGGTCAGTACACGTTTGGTAATGACTCTGAAAATTAATGGCAAGAAAAACTTACTTGGTAAGAAGTACAGCAGCGTTGGGTAGTATAATGAATTTTGAGAAACTTTCAACTTCGAAGTACTACGGTTATGGAAAATATATCATTTTTTATTCCCCGAAATTTGAACCTGAGAAGCGTTTCTGTCCTCAGACTGTGTATTCCTATGGGGGGAATATTCTTCCTGCCTGGAAATATTCGCTCCGGTTTTTCGGTGATATCTAAAAAACGCGACCACCTTTCGAAGTGAAATTTTCACAGGTTAGTTTTATTGTATGTACCTACATTTATATAGGATTAACACAATCAGTAGGCTCCAATTACCAATTGTATGCAGCACCTTTAAGCCATAGAATATAACAAGTGTTTAACACTCATGAATGAGTTTGCCTTTATACTAAATTTAATGTGGTGATTTCAAAAATTTACTTGTCATAATTTATAGCTGGGTTGGTATAAATGGTCCTACTTTTACTTAGTTACAGGAGATCGAGGGTGCTGTGTATTTTTTTTCACATCATAAGTCAAAATGCAGATTAAAGGGACACATTGCCTTCGGATTGGTCACTTTTGGCTATAAAAAAGTGTTTTTATGAAATGAATATGGTTGGAAAGATGTTAGAAATTGTGTAGTTTTCCTTTTACTTTGTGAATTAACAGGTCTGCCATTTTGTGGAGTCAACATTTTTGTTTTATAAAATTGCGGGCCTTTTTACTCCAACCATATTCATTTCATAACAAATGTTTTATAGCCCAAAGCGCCTAATCTAACGTGTCCCTTTAACACGTTGTTGTCAAGAGCACACCTCCGGTTTCAAATATGTTGTAAATACACGTAAGTAATTGGGGCCAAACTTAGTTATAACTTTCTTTTGTGGCGGTTGTAATCAAGTTATTTCGGGTGTAAGTAAGTTACTAATTGCTTATAATAAGAGTATTTAAGAATCGATCTGGAAAAATTCACTGGGCCCTTGGGTGAACCAACCTTTTTTTGGGGGGGGGGGGGGTGATCGCAGGTCAAGCAGGTGGGGTGGCTTCCCGATCAGGAAAGACGGCTTGGCCTCATTCACCCCAAGATTCACCCCTCCACAATTCACCTCAGCACTGGTTAGAGATAAATCTCCGTAATATGTTTTTGGTAAACAATTACATGTACTTGAAAATGACACTAATTGTGAACCGTGAACGTGTAAAATTACCTTCAAATCTCTCAGAATGTTGCTTTTTGGAAATTACTCTTTATTCTTTTGAAAGGGTTTTTTTCATGCACTGAAACACCTACAGTGTTGTGTGAGTAGTGGTACAAAAAACATAAATATGCCACTGGAAATACAACCAGTGGAGTCAAAATGTTGGTTCTGCAACAGACTGTGTTCTGTATTGACAATTTTAAAAACACACATTTTCAAGGGATAATTATGTAAATCAGGATATTTTACTTTAAAAACATCTTTCCAACCATAATCATGCCATAACAAACATTTTTTATAGTCCAAAGCGTTCAATCCAAAGGCACATGCCCCTTCAAAAATAGTATGTAAGGTAAGGACACCTTGGTTGCACTACAGTTTCTTCGACTGTATTTATAGACTGTATTTTTAAGGTCTTCTCCTTTGACCAGTTTTCACGGATTTCTTGGAATAAAAAAAAACTACTGATACTATATACCAACTGATGTCTTAATAACCTTCTTTGCTTATTGCTTATGCAAAAAAAACATTAAAACTGTATTCACAGGTCACCAAGGAGTACGGTGTCCCAGTGAAGCCATACGTGGAGCAAGTGTCTGCAGTGACTCCAAGTGTTATTTGAGACCTCTATGGCTTTATTGTCGGCAGTCTCCTTTAGATTTTTCAAAATAAATATATTTTTGATACTTTTAAATACTATCATATGGTGTTATGCAATAAATTTCAAATATAAATTGAAGTAAGACTTGTGCGAATGTTTCTTTGCTTTCAACTCTCACTGGCTCAGCCATTTCGTGTTTTGTGTCCTTTTTTATTGTGTTTCTTATTTAATAAAACATCGGAACAAAAGGTAACACTTCGAATACATTTATTTTAAATTTAAATATTGGAGCGGGATGGGTGGAACCATGCATGGTTTCACATTCAAGTGCTGTGTTTCACCATGGCAATGGTGAAACAGCATTCAAAATCAATTGTAAGTTTCAAAATGTTGTCGTCATCCGTTGTGCACATGTTCAGCGGGGGATTAAGCAGATGAAAGATTTAATGTGATGATAGCGCACTCTAGCGGTAGCATGTTTTTTTTGTGACTATTCGTGATTATACAACTGGAGCGTCTTGGAACCAAGACTAGCTACTCAAATGAAGACACAATACCGAGTATGCGTTCAGTAACTGGGTTACAAGAATAAGCTTACATTCACGCATGCGTACAGACATTATTGGTTGAGAATGTGAGATAAAATGTTGCTGCAGTTTAAACCACCATTTACGTTATTTGTTTCCCTTTCCCTTGTGGTGTATTACTTGACATTTGAATAAAAGTTGCATCCCTTTACTATAAAAAAGGTGATCCCGTGTTCTGCCGTTTCCCTGGCTGTACCATACCATAGAGATGATCTTACTTGGGTGGTGAACACTGGTTATACAGCAGTTAAGGTTGATTGGCACCTAGAACATTGGTTTTGAAAAAGATTTTGACAAAACAGATTGGCTGCCAAAATGTTAGGACTAGATAGCTCAGATTATATAGCCCCGGCACATTAATAATTCGGAGGTCACAGGTTGTATTAATCATGACATTTCACTGCAAGGATGAGTTTAAAAGTTACATAATCAGTTATTAAACTTTGTATCTTAAATAATATACCAACAAATTGCTTCTTCAGCCTATACGTCACTGTTACTGCAGATGCAGTTTTTGTGATGTACATTGTATTTAGGAAACTGACTACGACTCAAAACCGGATCTTCATTAGAAAAGGAACACACGTAAGAGCACAATTCGTACACAAACCCTTTCTCCGTGATGGTCGTGCACGTTGTTACGGCATAGATTGTGACGTCATTTGGGGAACCGCTGTTGTTCCCCATCGCATTAACGATGCACAACCGATCAATAGTTAAGTGTGGCTGTACGTTGATGCTTGTCCGGTACTGCTGTGTACACAACGACGTCCTACAACACAAATAAAATTGCTCACTATTGTTTCCGCAACGCATGTAGGACCTGCCAACTCTGGCAATTTTGAAAGTTAACGTAAACGTTGATTTCATCATGGCGATCATGAGAAGGTGCTGCTGCTTCAATGACACGCGGAGTGGGACTTTAGCGTCTGCTATTTACACTCTGGTAAGAAATAAAGATAGTCTTTGATCTGAGAGTCATGGAATGGGCGCGGCATAATTCACCCGAAATCTTCTTCTCAAGTGTGCGTAAATACATAAACACGTAACCCTACATAATAATCTCATTCGGTGACAATTTCATACCCGAGCTGGATTGATACATGGAGGTAGAGTTCTACCTCCATGATTGATAGAAGAGAGTGAAGTCTAATATTTTTGTTCGTAACAATTTTATTGCATGCTGCCTTGCTCTATTTCACAACAATGGCTTCATGATGATCATTATTTACGTTGCTGTAGCAACAATTGTATACCACAGCAGCGTTGACCTCCGATAGCGAGGCTCTAGCTATGACCTCGCTCACCGGTGGTCACTCTCTCTTCAATGTGGGCCTCGTATTAAAGGTACACGTTGCCTTGGATCGGGCGAGTTGGTCTATAAAAAGCGTTTGTAACCGTTTGTATAAAAATGCATATGGTTAAAATTAGAAAGATGTATTAAAAGTAGAGTTCAATGATCCACACAAATATGCCTCGAAATTGCGTGGTTTTTCTTTTAAATCGTGAACTAACACACAGCATTTGGGTGTCTGCAGTGGAAGACTGCGTTAGTAAACTAGCGTTGAGCAGCAGCGTATCTAAACAGTCAGTGATGGGTACCTCCATGGTGGGAACTTTCGGTCTAATTGTCGCCTTATGACCTACTTCCGGATTCATGTCGAAATAGTATCATAGTAAACCATTAGTCACAAAGTGCCTGTCAGAAAACATCCCCATGTCGATGAAAGACAGATCTAACAACTGATTCTAGATGAAGTAAATCATTCTACAAAATGAACAATATAAAACCATGGAGGTACCTCCGTGATAAAACACAACAATTTTTTAGAAATATATACTGGGATCGTCATTTTATAGTTATTATTATTATTATTTTTTAATATACCGTGTAGCCTGTAGTTTTCTCAAAGATTTCCAAGGGTAAATCATGTACGGTTTTGAAAAGTGAGTCGATTAGAAATGAGGGTCAACTCGGTCCCAAAGCACCAAAGTCAGCTCAGGCCAAGTCAAATCAGACCATGGGGTCTCTTCGTTCGCCTTGTTGGGGGCCGGCCGGGAGCTTCTCAGCCTGCCGTAATAGGGGGCGAGATGACCGGCTTCCAGTAAGAAAAAATGCTCTGACTGTGTGTATAATAAATTAAACTTGGCGATGACTGCTCAAGGTTCTGACAACCCTTATGCTAGCAACCTCTTGTGACTAACACGTTTAGGGTTAAAAGGTTTGGGTTAGGGTTAGGGTTAACAAAATCAAGGGGAAAATAATGAGATTCGGGAATAAGTACCACTGAGCATCTGATTTATCGAAAACTTTTAACGTTTACCCTTTTGTTAGCAAAACAATTGGTCACATTTTGTGCTCCAAAATATTATTGCTTCATAATATCGAATTGAAGTGAGAGGATAGATTTGTTATCTCTTGTTGATCAAACCCATCAGGCAAGGAGTAGGTAGAGGGGATATATTTGTGTTATCCCTTGTTCATCAAAACCAGCCGAAAAGATGAGGGGATAGTTTTTTTTTATATTCCTTGTTCCTCAAACCCAGCCAAAAGGAGGTGGAAATATAATTTTGTTTATCCCTTGCTCCTCAAACCCAGCTGAAAAGAGGAGGGATTGTTTTTATCCTTTGTTCCGTAAACCCAGCTAAAAAGAGGAAGGGATAGATTTGTTTATCCTTCGTTCCTAAAATTAATCATCTTCTTGTGAAATGTTATTGATGTTTATACAAACACCACATAATGTGCATAATGTTTTTAACCCCAAAAAAACTAGACTTCTTAGATATTTCAATTGTTAGCCTTACAAAATGAGAATTATTTGTAAAATCTGGAGCATGTTTTTCACAATTTGGGAGAGAAAATGGTAAACGAAAAGATTGTTGCTTTAAAATCTTGTTTTGATAGCAATATTCGGACTATAGGCCTAATGATAATTTTATGCTGTAAATTTGAACATTTTTCAAAAAGTGAAAATTTGCAGTTAAAAATGAACCTGTTATGTTTAAAGAAGGTTCCAAGGACAAACTCAGTTTTGTGATGCACCAATTGTTCCGTGAGTCCTCATGAAGTTGGGGAAACAATTTGAAGTATTCAACCGTCACCTTTAAATGGTATAGAACGTCATTTTATTTTAATATCTTTCAGAGCGAAATGTGAATTATGACGCCTTCATCAGACATTTATGGGTCTGTGTATTCCAAAGAGGAATTTTTTACGTCAGTCAAAAGCTAAAGTTCAATTCAATGCAGATTTGATTGATCATCACAAAAATTCAGGAACGAACTAAGAAAGCTCGGCACAAATATGTACAAAACATTACACTTGAAACTTAATGTCGTCAAACGTTTTTGGATTTTAACAATAATGTTACAATAATTGACACCATTTTAACCTGAGGATACAGAGACTTGGTATTTTGTCCCATTTTCATGAGGACTTCATTAGTCAGGTCTGTTGTGATTTTCGTTCAAGTTGTTTGGGGATTAGCTAAGACTATTGCACTTATTGAATCTATATATAGCATACTGAAATCAGAAAACCGATGTTGCCACTTTCCCCTATCTGTGCGTGGCGGCCATCTTGGTTTTTTTTCAGAATGGCCTTCAAAATGTAAACATTTTGTCAATCTTCTAGATGGCAAAGCAACTTGATTTCAACGACCTTTTTGTGGGCAAGGGACCTAAGGATACCATTTTCAATGACTGGAGTGGTAGCCATCTTTGATTTTTCAAAAAATGGCTGTCAAAAATGTACATAATAAATGATATTTTTTCCATAATTTCCAAGTCCTTGATTTCAACTATTAAGTCTACTTGGGAGCAAGGGACCTAAAGCATGCAGGACTATTATCTAATATCAATGACCTGATTGGTGGCAATCTTGGATTTTTCAAAATGCCCCCATCATATGTTTCGATGGCTCAGCATGTAGATCAACCATCAGATCAACTAAGATCTCGAATTCAACTACTACCTAGCCTAAATCTACATTTTCGGTGGAAATGAATGGAATTAAGGCACCAATTGCCATGATGAACTGATTGGACTTAATTCCACATGGGTGGATCACAAAACTGAATTTGTCCTCGGGGCACCTCTTGAGTAATGTTGATTCCGATTTTCTTCTCGACCCTTCTTAGTGAATTTCAAAAGGACGCTTCAATAGTACATGCAACGATATAGAGTAATCGGAACACGGTATCAACTTCACTTTTACAAAAAGTACATACAACCTGTAGATCTGTTTTCAGCTCACTGACTTTAAACAGAAATGAGTAATTATTATAGATGTAACCCGAAAATGTGGATTTCAATTTTTGAAAAAATTGTAAGCTTTCATTTAAGTCACACGTGCAAATCCGGCAACTAATATTCTGAAAATGAACTATATTGCTGAGATCCCGACATTATTTCAATCAGCCATACATACAAACAAATTGCAAGCTGTATTTTGTTCATCGTCCGTGGCATAGATTCGTTCAGAGAAAAGCATTGTACAATATCAATTTTTAATATTAACAGACATCTTTTGGCTGAATTCGGGCCATGAGCAATTAATAGAATTAACTTAAGATTCTATGGTTATTCCACGATTGGAAAATTCTTAGTTGAGTTCATAATGTGAGAGGATCTTATGTTTTGTACTAATCATTCACAATATTTCCACATCATTGCATAAAGGTACGGTACATACCAATCAATTAAAATACGTTTTGAAGTTTAGGATTACACCGACGGTTTGCTTAGAACAGACGATCAGCAAAGATGTGAAAGGAGTTAACAAAAATCAAAGCTTGTCAAGAGCACCCCCCCCCCCATTTGAATTATTTTGCGTTCATCTAAACTATATTATATGCATGAGGCATAATAATGCTCTCGGCAACTAGTGTCACCAGCCTCCTGTACAACAGGCGAAGTCACCTGCCCATGTAATGGGGAAGAAAAAGAAAAACAAATTTAACCGTGCAGTATACATAATATTACAGGCTCTGCATTCAGTTGAAATTACAATAGTCTATTTGACCAGGAGATCAGCCCAGTTCATTCAGAGGCGAAGTATGGTGTCTAAAAATAAATTGATGAATTGGGATATTTTTGATGAGTGGTAGTCTCTTGTCCACAAACACAATAACGCATGGTTACGGGGGGCTAGTAAACAACAACGCAGACTATCGTGGCTATGGCAACCTAACTGATTTGACCCTGCACTCGTGTATTTCGAACGCGTACGCCTTATGCCCATTAATTGCTGAACACCTTGTACAGTACAATGATATACGATCCCGATATCAACCAATACTAAACGCGTGATTTTATAAATTACTGAAGAATTTGTTTTAAGTCTCTCGGCCTATTGAAAACAAATATAACATATATTTTCTGTCCACTAAATTTTTTTCTTCTTCAATTTGTAGTAGTACGTAGGTAAGCCGTTGATTTTTTTTTATAGACACCCCGAATGAGTAAACTGGTCAGATGTTTTGAAAAGGGCATGTGAACTGGTTTGACCAGTGAGTACCCAAGGACTGGTTTGACCAGTGAATACATGAACCAGCATGGACTGGTTTGACCAGTGAGTACCCAAGGACTGGTTTGACCAGTGAATACCAGCACGGACTGGTTTGACCGGTGAATACCAGCAAGGACTGGTTTGACAGTGAGTACCAATGACTGGTTTGACCAGTGAAAACCTGTGTACTGGTTTGGACGAGCATGGACTGGTTTGACCATTGAATAATACCCATGGACTGGTTTGACCAGTGAGTACCCGTGTAATGGTTTCGACCAGCATGGACTGGTTTGACCAGTGAATACCCGTGTACTGGTTTCGACCAGCATGGACTGGTTTGACCAATGAATACCCATGGACTGGATTGACCAGTATTATCATAACTTATGAAAGTTTTTGTTTTTCATATCTTTTATTGCAGCTGTACACCATCATTTTTCTGGCTCTAGCAGGCTGGGGGTTCACCGTGTGGAATTGGCCATGGACCCGTAAGTTAAACGCACTTTCTGGCTTACACCATTATGGACACAATAACCAAGTTTACCAATTGAACATTAACAAATATGCCAATAAAAACAAATTTGAATTTAAACATGGAGCTTTTAATCAAAATGTACACAGTCAGGGTTTGTTTAATCTCAAAATATGTTCGTAAATGTATGATTCGACAAACTTGTCTACGGCGGTCTAATAGTGTCTTGAGCGTCTTTTTAGGCGGGCTTTGGCGCTATATAAATGCTTCTTCTTATTATTATTATTAGCTGGTCGGAACAGCTTTTTTTTGTCAAGATTTTTATTTGTTTTTCTTCTTATCATTCTTTCGCTCCGTCAAAAGTCACACAGGTTTTGTACACGAATTTGTGTGCTCCAAAAATCATACTTGGCTTAATTAAGTGTAACAGAGTTTGGCTGTTTTCTCAGCAAGTAGACACTGTATTCAGCTGAAACTTTCACAGGTGACTTTTATTGTATCTTCCATTACAGTTGTTTGCCAACAAATAAGCATTGCATCGAAAAAGATCAAACGATTACCATAAGCACTTCACATGACGATATTTTTGGCCTTCAACTTTTTTTTCTGGAATGCAGAACTGTTAGTCAGTGCTAGCTTCATTTTTGTATAAGAAACAGCTGCTTTGACATTGCGCCCAGGGTTAATTTCATGTATCCACAATTAATTATGCCGATGTCGCAGATAATTTACATGTCCTTTATAACAGCTGGGTTTCTCAATACATTACAATGCCAAAGAACAAAAGAAACCGAGTGTAACCCAACTTTTTTTCTGGAATGCAAAACTGTTTATATAGTTTAATTTTTGTATACGAATTACGAAGCAGCTATTTTGAAATTGCGCCCAGAGTTAATTTCATGTAGGCTTATCCACAATGAGTTATGCCGATGTCGCAGATTATACCAACTAACCCAACTTTTTTTCTGGAATGTAAAATTATTAGTTTAATTTTTGTATACGAAACATCTGCTATGGTGGCCCCGTAGAGGTACATCAAACATAAATGTTGATGTAAACATTAACGACAAAATTCAAGACTTATTGTTCGCAAACACTGATTTGAACTTACAGACGTCCACACAATGTTTTCGCCAGTGTTGGCGTGCACTGGACAAGGAATGTCTACAGAGTGTATGTATAGGCCTTAAAACCCTGGAACAAGTCACTATTGAGACAGCTGTCACCGACCAATGGGTTTTTTCATCTGCCACCCCTGGAAACAAAAACCACTGGACCTACAATTTCAGTTTATCCTGTAATGGGGCATCTGTCAACACCTCAAAGTGGAATTGCAAACATTGCCGCCCAATTTTGCCTGGGGTCGGGGAAAAACAGCTAGTTAGTCCATCAGCGCGTGTCTTGGGGATTGCTGTCCCTATAGAGTATTTAATGGTTTAAAAGTGTTTTAAATATTTTCTTTCAAAAATTAAATAAATACTATCGACATCTCCTCAGGATACTTCTAGCATCCATAAAAGTTAGAAAAAGCATAAAGAAAGTAATTTTTCCACATTCTGAACTCAATTATGATATGCAAGAACCTCATAGGGACTGCAATCACTAAGCACCGAGTCCATGTGCGCAAAATATAGGGGGCGCTTTCCAGGGTTTTAACACAGAGCTGCGTGATTTCATTTTCACTACCTTATGGAGACCGAGAACAAAACAGAAAAGGGATAACAAAGGGTCTCCATAGGGAAATTCTAAAGACTGGGTTGCTCCACAAGGAATTTTGTGTACAAAGTCTATGGGAGGTTCTTAACTACAGGGACAAAGGAAAGAACAAAAGATGTCTCCACAGGGATGCAAAAAATAGAATGTGTATTTGTATCTGCACTGTGTGTGGTATCATTATCAGTCTGGTAGTTATGCGCCATTGCATGTCAATCCAATGATACCATTGGGTATGTAAGACCAGTCTATGGCTGCCCGTTGCGAGGGTTTAATGATGATTCCTTTTTCCATTATCCTTCTTCAGCCTCTATTGTGATAACAATGTTCTACGTCGAGTTTGTGGCATATGCACTGGTGTTTGTCACGTCCATTCTTGCGATCGTCGGCGCAACCCAGGTAAAACGAGAGCCACTTTAATCATGTATCTATTAATTGTTGAACAATGTATTTATTTAGATATCTATTTATTTATTTCATCGGACAAGGTGCAGACTGACGCCAGAAGACACATGACGTCATTTTAGTAGCGCGCCCTCGGCTTGGGCCGCTTGAGATCACAATAAGGTAGCATTGAGCTAGCTTATGCAGTCCTGATGTGCGCCGCGCCTACATAGTTATGTGTCTTGCTTTGTTTCATCATTGTTTTATACCTCTAAGATGGCGGCGTTATGACGTCAATGCATATTGGTCCATTAATCTCCCTTCTGACGGTATAAGGGAGATCAGTGGAAAGGTTAATTGACTTCAGGTTGGACCTCACTAAACAGAAGTCACATAGTAACACAGGATAAAGGGTAAATGCTCAAAAACACTCAAAAACACTTTTAGAAGTCTCGCAGATACTGGAAACGAAAATATTAAGCTCATCACCAGAACAAAACAATACCTAAACACAAAAACACTTCTGCAAGAACTCTAGTTTCCAAAATAGGATATTTGACATTCAAAACCTCGAGGTACCTTATTGGACCTTATAAAAATCCCTGGAATGTTTTAGAGACTCCCTTGCATTTTTCATTTTCCCCAAACTTGAGTCTCCAGAACTATGCTGGTCGCAATGATTCAGTCATTATTAAAAGTGGGGTGCACCCATAGGGTCAATTGACCTATACATGTGTTACTTTCCTAATTGTTTTATTTAATCTCGAAGGAAGTGTTAAGAGATGTTGTTGTTGTTGTTTTGTGGGGGGGGGGGGGGGTCGCTTGCCACAGATTAATGTTTTTTACGATTTGCAGATCAATGATTCATTACAAATCTTAGTTCAGTTCTTAGATTCATTACAGCTCATAGGGTGTCGTGGCCGAGTGGTTTAGAGCATCGGATTCAAGTTCTGGTGGTCGAGTCATCCGGGTGTGGGTTCGAATCCCGGTCGTGACAGTTGTGTCCTTGAGCAAGACGCTTTACTATAATTGCTCCTCTCCACCCGGGGTATAAATGGGTACCTGCGAGGGTAGAGGTTGATATTGTGCATGAAAAAGCCTTCGGTGCGCCACGGCAGCACGGGGCTGTATACTCCCCAGGGAGCTGAGAAAGATTACAGGAATGCTATTGGCCCAAATGACCAGGGCACTAATGTAAAGCGCATTGATACGTTATTGTGCTGTATGTGCTGTATTGTGCTGTATTGTGCTAAATGCGCTGTATAAGAACTAGTTATTATTCTCAAATCAATGCTCTTATTCTTGTGTAATTGTGTCATTATCGCAGGACGTTGCAGGCTTGCTGATGCCTTACATTGTATGCTTGATGATGATGATGGTAGTTGAGGGAGCATGTTACGTAGTCTGGTTAATTCTTCTGGTGAGTATGGTTCATTGCGAGCCTATTATAAATCATGTGAGGGTGCAACCCAACTAAATAAACTCCCATAGCATACTGTGCAAAATGCTTATAGTATAAATATATAAAACAAACTTTTTAAATCTCACAGCTTTTTAAGGTAAATGGCATTCAGGGTCAAATATAGGTAACCGTTCTCCAGAAATTGATGGCCATTAACACTTAATTATTTAGTGAGAAGTACAGCAGCTGTTGATAGTGTTAAACTATTTTGAGAAAGGATTTTCTTCGAAGTAATTTGGTTTTGACAATTTTTCACCGCAAAACATTTGAACCTGAGAAACGATTCTCAGATTTCTGAGGGTTGCCTGAAAACTCAAACGTCCGCGGTGTCCGTTCACGATTGCTGCGGCCAGAGATGCGGCTGGTACCCGCTGTCACCTCGCAAAACGGGGATGGATTCGACGTTCTTGATAAAAAAAAACATATGCCGTGATATTATTTTGTTTGCTGTTTTCTCAACGAGTAGACACTGTATTCGGCTGAAACTTTCACAGGTGACTATAATGGTATATTTCTTGAAATTTTTGCCTGTATATCAGCAGTACATTGACCAAAACCAATCAATGACACTACCTGAAATATACCGGTGTTGTCCTTTGACCCCCATTGACCTCCCCCTTGACCCCATTGCACCATCCCTGCATTCGCTTTACTGCGTACACAAGTTAATTGTTTTATACGTTTGATTTCTGTTGCAGGGCTTTGCTGCTATCGTTCTCATCATACCGTTTTTGATCTTCTTAGGCCTGCTGGGTCTAAACGTAAGCAATTTTGAGCTCATTGTCTCGATTCCGGATCCTAGCGGCTTGACCCAAATCAAGCCGACCCGGAAACTGTTTAAAAGTTGGGTTTTGACTCTGACTCTGCATCAGTTTGACCAATATCCGGGTATTTTTTTCCCCGCTCAGTTGCGGCAGAACCAACAGGGGGCGCTGTTTGCGAGGGTTCTGCCGCAACTGAGCGGGAGGAAAAATATCGCATCTGGGTCGCGATTTTTGTCTTTCTTCTGCAGCACACGTCGGCTGTGGAGTCAATAGTTAAGGGATAGGCTGTTCTTCCCTATCCCTTCACTGTTGACTCCATAGCCGACGTGTGCTGCAGAACATAAATTTGCATCCGGGTCGTACTGACACACGGGTTGTGCCCCTTGCGACCCTCAATCCGGGTCCGTTCTGACAAGGAGTTTTCAGATCATTCATAAAATATATTGGATGCTTTCACATTTATTTGTTTACTATTTGCATTTTACCGGGATACATTGTATCATGCAACTTCTACCTGTCAACTTCCCCTTTTTTTTTAAACAGTTATTTATCTTAAAGATAACCCATTGAAGATCATCCCGGAGGTGACAGGGCTACCACCAATTATCAATGTGTTATGTATTCTTATTGTTATCATATGCACTTTTAAAGTTAATTTGAGGTATGGCCCGTGTTTAATCATATAGATAAAATGAAAGAAAGGTTGTGGTTAACACTTAAAGACACTGGACACTATTGGTAATTGTCAAAGACCAGTCTTCTCACTTGGTGTATCTCAACATATGGATAAAATAACAAACCTTTAAAAACTTGAGCTCAATTGGTCGTCGAAGTTGCGAGATAACTATGAAAGAAAAACACCCTTGTCACACGAAGTTGTGTGCTTTCAGATGGTTGATTTCGAGACCTCAAAATCTCATTCTGAGGTCTCGAAATCAAATTCGTGGAAAAATTACTTCTTTCTCGAAAACTATGTCACTTCAGATGGAGCCGTTTCTCACAATGTTTTATACTGTCAATCTCTCCCCATTACTCGTTACCAAGTAAGGTTTTATGCTAATAATTATTTTGAGTAATTACCAATAGTGTCCAGTGCCTTTAAACACTTGAGTAAAAAAATAATAATTAATAGTAATAATAAAATTTCTTCGTAATGAGCTTTTGTAGCAACAACTTCTTCAACAAATGCAACTTTTCAAGTTGAATTTTGAATGAAACAGATATTAAGGGAAAGATGATTTGTAAACTAATCGATCGGTCATTTTTACTATTATAAAAGATCCGTTGTACACAGACATGGGGACAACTATAAGACATTCGTTTTAAAGATTGAATATTTTGGGGGACAAAACTAGATTCCCGGGAAGGATGTGGTTCACTATAATTGTTCATTAAGGAGGATTCTCCAATGCATCCCGAAATTAATCGTATTTAATTGAATGAATAACCGTTTTATTAGTTAGTTTATCGATGACTTTAATGTGTTGACATCCATAGATTTGTTGTTTGATGTGTGCGATATCGCAGTATCAAGAACTGAAGGCTGGGCGTGGTCGTATTGGGATGTTGCTCTTGCAAACACGGTAAGAACTGGTACAATTCTTATTACCTATACCGTGCCAGATACAAATATTAAGGAGTGATGGGGCCGAGCAATCTAGTTTAGTTCACCGGACTCAAGTGCTGGTGGTTTCGGCAGCCGAGTGTTGGGTCGAATAAGTGAGAGACAAATACGTGCATAATCTTGAAGAAGCTCTTGAGATGCCTGATTGACGGACAGACACAAACGGGAACAAGCGTACTGGTCCATTGTTAACCGAAGACAAAAAAGACTAGACAAGTAAAAGTACTGGGGGAAAAGGAATTAATTTTCTATTTAAAAAAAGGGCTGTCAGTGAGATAAAAATATTCAGATGTGAAGATGGGAGCATTTTCAAACGAAATATATTTTAAACCTAATATTTAAAGAAAATAATGGCAATGTGGGAGGAGCAGAATTATTAAAATTTCAATTTACACACAATGCCTGGAGTTAAGGTGACACAGTTTTTACTGTCGATACCACACCCATCTTTGTGACAAATTTCTCGTATAGACAAACACAAAATACTGTTAAATTGATTTGAATTCTTTCTCTGTGACAGACCACCACCGTCATCATGACGTCTGGACAGCCCGTGATGACCCATCCTCCACCAGGAGTCTTCGTTGTGGCTGGGCAGCAACAACATACGGTGGTTCAGCAGCAGTACGGTCAAGTGCAGATGCAACCTGCCGTGGTGTACGGGCAGCCCCCACCACCAGTGTACGGGCAGCCCCCACCACCAGTGTACGGGCAGCCCCCACCAGCATATGGCCAGCAACAGCAAGTCTTCACACCTCCCGGACAGCCCATGATGCAAACCCAGCCTGCGGGATCTGCCCCACCCTTGCCGGTTTACGCAGGCGCCGGAGACGTCAAAGCATAAAACCTCTTCTTTTGTAATACATTATACTCCAGCCTTCAACCATATTTTTAACAATTATATATCACTAATACCTAGAACATATGGCATATAGGTCCTTTTGTTTGGTAAGCAGTTTGCAACGGCTAATTCTATTTCATCATATAAATATAGGCAACCCATCTCGAAGTACACTATTCCCTGTTGTTGAGTATAGCGATCTGTATATTAAGCTCTGCAGCTCAGCCAGTCTGATCTTAGCAGAGTTTTAAAGTGTGTTTATAGCGTTTATTCAGTTGCTGCATATATTTCACAAGACGCAAGCATGTCCGACTCAGAAAACTCCAGTGAAGAAAATTGAGAGGAAATCAGTGTAGATTCTGATGGGTTTGGTGAAATATCTGGGAGTTCATCCATAGACAGCAACAGTTATTCGCGGAGCTGAGCATGTAAACAATGGGGTGTGCTATCGTGGCGTGCTTGATGAGTCTTGGTTTAGACATAGTCAGTCATGTAAGTGACGTCACGTCGCAACAGTCGTGACCTCGGCCTTTTCAGATTCGCGACACGCGGGCTTTTCAAAAAAATGTTTTTTGTGTGTTTTTGTTAAGTTCGTCAAATCAACAGTAAGTACTTGTAACGTTATCTTTGATATATCAGCTACTAGATTTTGAAGGCCGATTAAAATCTAAATTGACACTATAAACGCACTTTAACATTAATATTTGAGACTAGGAAAACATCAACAAATAAACTATTCAGTATCGCTGTCTAGCATTTGAAAAACCCCACAAATCACCATCGATGACTAAGAATGTATAATAAGTAGCAACTTATTTAGGATTTTGATCTTGCAACAATTTCCTGGCAAAAAGCAAAAACAACAACAGCCTGCTTTTCGTTGTGTTGACAGCGGCGGCGCTACGGGGGCACAAATGCCCCCCCCCCAGTAATTTTTTTTGCCCCCACAGTTTGCCCGCCCCCAGTTTTTTCCCCGATGGCGGAAATTGAGTTTAATCCCACGTGTGTGTAATTTTTAAGTTTTAATTGTGTCAAAAAACACTTTCTTCGCTTTTGCAAGTTGCGTGTGTCGGTTTTGGGAGGTTTGGGGTTAATCTTGCATAGACTAAACTCCTGGAGTACATTCACGATGTGGACTTCATTGTAAATAGCCAGACTGTTCGATTCGAAAAAAAGGTTCTTTCATTTTTGTACAACCCCCTTCTGACCTGAATTTCGTGTGTATTCTACTATGGGATGTAGAATATTGTGTCTAATTTGTAAAAAAAAAAATTACTTGGCTGAATAAAAAATTACTTTTTCAGATTCACTTAAAGTCTTAAACATTATTAAAATATAACTGTATTGCCTAATAACTTTGTATGTTTTCCCGCCAAGCTCTTTTTAACGTTTGATGGTGTTTTAATAAACTAAATTCCCAACACACACACACACACACAATTGTGTGCAGTGATTACGACAACAGAAACTGAGTTGACATTGTAGTGTGGGTGATTCGTAATGAATCTGTAGGTCTCAAGTCTCGTCAGAGACAAGTATTGGTTTATTCGCTGTGGTTCAGGGTGATGGTTGTGAGTTTTTGAGAGTGAAATCCTGACCATAGGTGAACTGTTCCTCTAATCAATTTTTCCCTTATGTTTTGGTTTTTTTCTGAATGCAATGAACGGAGGTTCCGGGAAGATCCTCGAGAGTGTGTCGTTGTATTGTATTAAAGACCAGTGTTTGTTGATCGCTTTGTTTAGGTCACCATGGTTGATGTACGGATTATAGTCTAGTCAATCTATGGTTTGACCTAGACAAAATTGCAACAGAAAAGATTTTTTTCGCAAGTGTCTCTTGAAACCCTCTCAAACAACATATCAAAAAAGTAGAAAAAAAGGAAGTAGGGGAAATATGCCTAATTTGCATAAATTAAAAAAATTTTGCCTCTATTTTCTAGTAATACAATATAAATCTTATTTTTTCCACACAATATTTTCATAGATATAGTCACTGCATATTCTCCAAACACATATAAGCAAAATAAAATCAAAGATGGCTGCCATTTTCTAAGATGGCCGCCATTTTCCCGCCATTTCCAACTACCCCGGTGGCAATTTTTTTGTTCGTACCACACTAGAGACAGGGAGTCAAAAGTGAAGGGATCTGGGAAAGCGCCCATACCTTATGCGTGTATGCATTGGCTCTAGTGTGGTACGGAAAAAAAATTGCACCCCGGTGGTCCCCTTTCTTTGGTATGGGGATAATACCCCCAGTTGACCACTGCTTAAGTTTTTCGTGTTGCAGCAGCAGTTGGTTTTAAAGGGACACGCCGGCTTACTGTTTACCTAATTTAGTGATGTTGAATCACAGACAATAATTTTTCGATGGTTGTTGTAAAAAAAAAAATCATCAAAATGTCACGTAATTAACGAAAAATGTGAAAAAACCAAAACGCGGTCAAAGGTCAGCGTATACGCTTTTCCAGCCGTTGCAACTGTCAAGTTTAAGTGACATTGTTTTAAGTAGACTAGTGATCTGTTTATTTATTAATTATAACAATGGCGAGGCATAAAGATCCAGTCTTAATGTCCATCAAGCACAAATTCACGTGTAATTAAAAAAACCGACATAAACACAGTCCGATCCACACCGTGCAGCTTTTCGTCGTCGTCCCGCCGCGTGTGTAGCGCAGGCATCACGTAACGTGACAATAGTTAGGGGATAAGAGCTATACTAGGGCTACAGACTAAAACCCTCTTAAAACAAAACGTAATCAATGGTCTGTTCCCTACCCCTCCACAGGCCATGCCTCCGTGGTTTGTCTCTCTGGCCTGGCGAGACACTGCACCGGCTGTGCGGAACATGTCCCCAAGGTTTACCCGCTAGCTACCCACGCTGATGCGTCGTAAAACACGCTTCCGTGCACGGACTCTCTGAATGCGAATCTTACGTTCGATTTTTCATCATTATTTACAACTTGCATCCATAAACTGAATACATAGTCTTTTTCGCCAAATACTCATGAATAATTGTTTTTAAAAAAATACTTGAATTTGGTTCAGTAATTTACTTTTATACGGCTGTAAGTAAAACTAATTCTGAAGATCACGTGACTTTTCGAAACCACATTTTGGTTCCGAAAAGTCACGTGACCTTCGTTTTTTGAAAAATGCTCAAAAACGGCCAAATTTGATGGTTTATTTTATGAACCAATCTTGTCCATTTCAGGAAGACCTTTAGAATCATGTTTTAGTCTATTTTGTATTCCAAATAGCCCAACGAAGCCGGTGTGTACCTTTAATACAATAGTGTAGTAGGTGGGGTTTGTAGATTTGAGACTTCCAGAGCTGAAGGGGGATGTTGTCCAATCCCACAGCGCTGCCAGTTTTGGTTTGTGCTAGTGCTTGATTCACTTCCTCTTCAGCAAACTCAGTGGTGATTATGGGTAGATATCCATCGAAGATTTTAGTGATGGTAAAGTCACTGTCAGGAATGGAAGGTGGTTTCCCAAGTAGGTATGAGAAGTGCTGCACCCATGCATCCTTTCTTTCCTGCGGTGTTCCGTTAAGATATGCAGGTTTGGACTCCTTTCTGCCACAAATTTTCCAAGATTTTCCAAGCCACACTGTGTCTGCTAGAGAGGGAGGCTTGATGAACTTGCTCAACATGCATCTCATGTACGATTCTTTCAGAATCTGCTTAGCTTGCTGGATGTTGTTACCCTCCTTGAAAAATGGCAGCCGTCCTGGGTTTTTGTCTTGATCGTATGTGTTTGGAGAATAATGCAGTGACCATACCCATGAAAATATTGTGTGGAAAAACAAATTATGTTATTATAATTACAAATTATGTTATTACATTACTTGTTATAGAGGCAAAAGCGGCAATTTTTAATTTATGCAAATTAGGCATATTTCCTCTACTTTCTTTTTTCTACTTCTTTGATATGTTATTTTGGAGGGTTTCAAGAGACACTTGCAAAAAAAACATTTCTGTTGCAATTTTGTCTAGGTCAAGCCATTTTTTGCACAAAAAATTGACTATAAGGGAAAGGGTCTAAAGAGTTAAAGGTTGAGGGCAAATGGAAGGGACTCATGAGTCATAGTAGTCTTGGTCCAAGACGTCACTATCTCATACTTGTGATAACCCAACAGAGGGCGCGCTTTTCTGCCCGAATTCATCAAGGTCTGACGACTGGCTGTAGTAAAAATCGAACCAGTGATAGTGACGCCCTCTGTTGTTGGAATTGATCCATTTCGATGCGTTGTAGGAATTGATCCATTTCGATGCGTTGTAGGAATTGATCCATTTCGGTACGAAGGGTCTTGGAACCAAGACTAGAGTCCTAGTGGAGATTTTAAAAAGTGACTATAATACTTTTGGAGAACGAGACGGATGCAAACGGTCCTTGGGTAGACTGTGGCTACTGTTTTCTTAACCATTGCTATGGAGACTGTATAGCACAAGGATAAAATTATCCCTATCATCACACCCAGTCCAGCCATGTAGACAAAAAAGGATAGACAGTATACCAAGCTTATGAACCACCATTCATATTTTATACAACGAGAACGTGATACCCATCTCATACTTGTGATAACCCAACAGAGGGCGCGCTTTTCTGCCCGAATTCATCAAGGTCTGACGACTGGCTGTAGTAAAAATCGAACCAGTGATAGTGACGCCCTCTGTTGTTGGAATTGATCCATTTCGATGCGTTGTAGGAATTGATCCATTTCGGTACGAAGGTCTTGGAACCAAGTAGGTGAACTTTTGTAGTGTTTTTAAACTTGTGCGAGCAATGTAATTTCTTCTTGTTGGAGATTAATTAATTGTTTTATGTATTAATGTCTCCTGTCTTACCGGTATGCAACGGTAATTATTTTGAAAGTGCGATTTCAGTACGAGCTACTAGCAAGCCTCAGCCGATGTGGCAGGAGATTCTGTCCCCCCTGGAGATTCTGTCCCCCATACGGCGAACTGTGTACAAGCTTCTTCTGATAGCGCCCTCTTTTGAATCATCCTCCTTCAGCCCATGTTAATTTCCCATAATGGGGAACAGAATCGCCGGGGGACAGATTTCCCTTGGACACCGGCGCTGAATCAAAGTCGTGGTTTCGAAAAGGCCCTGTAGTACAGAAAGGTACTTTAATTGAGTCATATTCTTGTGAACATTTCCACCCATAATAATGATTAAATCAGTCTGATTGGTGTGGGGAAAACGTGGCTGAAAGGGGAACATTGGTGTGATAAGCAAGATGAGGAATAGCCGTGCTCAAGGCAGTCGCAGTTTTCACTCCAAAGGACGCCGTAAAACCCACCGTAACCTATTTACTGTACACCAGCACGTACTGTGCATAATGTGTGTATCACATCGCACGACGCCCGTACTACTACTGTGCACAGGTCATCCGCACTCGTATTACTGTCCGCATGCGGAGGCCGTCAGGCCGACAGCGTTGATATTCAGTTAGTACACGCATACACCATGCATACACACACAGAGCAGGGGCACACCTATACCACAGTGCTGCATCTACACACATGTACATGTACACACACACCCGGGTTGCGCGGCGCAAAGAATAATCATAGTTTTTAGGCCTACATTGCATGTAGCTAGCTCGGGCGGGTAGCGCGGTGCAAAGAAAAAATAAATAAATGAAGACAAAACTCCAACGCCTTGATCAAGGCTAGATGAGGAAGGAAAAAGACGTAATGTTCATGAAATAAAAGGGATGACTACAATGTACAAGGGAAACATTGCCGTAGAGAAAGATGATTGTGGTGCGCGTTTTTTACAGGGTTTTAACCTTATTATCATCAGCAATTTCACGAAGGCCGCCCCCCCCCCCCTGCAGCCAGAAATGTATGTTAGGAGAAAACCGCGTTTGAAGCTAAGCTAGTTTTGAAATTACTAGTTGGTAGTCTATTCGCGATTTCATCTATGAACATTTTACATATCTGGGAAGTACAGGGCCATATTTCATGGCTCTGCTTACGGCGGAATTCTGTGCTTACGGAGCCCTTGTAGCACATAAATCTATGATACGTAAGCGTAGAAATCTGCGGTAAGCAGAGCCATGAAATTGGGCCCAGATCTTATCATGGAAATATGTTTTAATGTTATTCATAACGTGTTTAATTAATGAGCAATTATTTAATTAACAAGATTGTCTCTTCGTGAAAACTGTACAAAATGCGGTTTGTAGCGCGTCATGTGTTAACGTTTTGCTGTTCGTGAAAACGCAAAAGCCTGAGCACTCACGTTTGGCACTGTGCCAGCGGATAAATCCACGCGGTAGCGCAATACACTTTTTGGCACTTCGTGAAAACGAAAACACAATCAGTAGGCTCCAACTACCAAATGTGTACTGTGCCGCTAAGCTGTCTATACCTTGAATTAATGGATTTTCTTTTGACATCAGGTTTAAATGCGTCCTGATTTATGGTTCTCTGAAAGTAACGGGGCGACAGCAATCTTTTGTCCTTTTGAATTGAATCAGTTATTTATTACTATTTTCGACCCTAGTAGATTACTTCTCGTTTAGCTAATAGAGTCGAAACGTGAAGGCCAATAACAATATTTGACATTTACACATGAAACAGGTCATTCTGTTTTCTTTTGAAATTAAGTTAATTAATTTGCTTTTGAAAAATGATGCCTGCATGGATCTATGCTGGAAAGGTATATCGTTTAGCTAATTATGGGGCGCCGTTTGTCAATTAATTATTGTTTAGCGTTTTTTGACCTGTTTTTACCATAGTTTGTAACAATTAGATGTAAACCATAAAAAATTGCTGTCAAATTTTTGTGTGAATGTATACATACCATGAATGTACAATCAAAGCTTATAAATTATGGTTTGTAAAGTGTAAACCATAAAATTCAATCATCATAAAACATGGTATATGTAAGGGATGTATATAAACCCTTTGTAATAATAACCTTATAGCACTGCTTCATTTTTGCATACTTTTTATATTGACATTCCCACTTACCTACAGTCATGAAGTATGTAATTTACATTCTAATATCATCCCCTAGTTAAGCACAAAACTCCTTTCCACTGTAGAACTTTAAGTGTATTATTCATGAAACGGCAGTAAGGTCAAACTAAATGTATATCTTTCTTTCAAACAACAGCAGCAGGGTCAAACTAGGTCAAACAAACTTTATACATGACATGTACTTCTTCAGCATTAATCCAAGTTGAAACAAAAGAGTGATTTGCATAACGTGCTGTTTCAAACATGTAGTTCATGAATACTATGGTTATTAATTTAGGGCAATCAGACTTTGGTTTAATTACTCATCTCTTTTAAATATTGAATAACACATTCTTGTTGATGGTTTAACATGTCAAAGAAGCTTTAATTAATTATTAGGAAAGTAAGTAAGATGTCACAATCTACATGTTTACTTCTAATTGGATTTGCCTAGTAACAGCGGGTTCAAGGCCACTGCCTGCCCTGACTTCACAGGTAAAGTTGCCTTTATTTTTATCCCATTTTAAACTTATTATTTCTCCTTTTCATACTTGGAGTTTAATAAAAGGGTTTATCTCATTTTGACCACAAATTATTATAGATTTGTTTAATGATACTTATGGAACTTGAGAGGCTATGGAAAGAGTGAATTTTGGAGTTAGAAAAAGTTGTATTAACAGATGGAATATAAAACTGGTATTTAGAGAAGCACATATGTGTTTGTACTGCTGGCATGTGAAGTATGGCCATGTGTAGTACGTGTATGTGCAAAGTAAGGGGTTTCTGGTTAAATTCATGTAGGCCTTATTTTAAGATGTTAAGTACCAGTCTCTTGTTCTTTTAAATTGAACAACCATGTATTCTATGAAATGTAAACTTAACAATTGTTTAGAAACTGCAGGTGGATTTGTGCTTTTGTTTTGGGGTGGGTTTGCTGCGTTGCCTTGGTTGTCGCTGAAGAATTGCCTAACTTGTGGTTTGTTTCTGCCTTACGTTTTTACACAGTTGCTGAGTAGTGTAAACAAAAGTAAACAACTGTAACTAAACTAATTCTTTTTGTATGACTGCCTGCCCTGACTTCACAGGTGCAGGTTCGTCACTCATATAGAATAAATCTCCATAACCTGAGAGCTGTGCCTAAAGAGAAGTCTCCATAGCTGTCATTTGGACCTGTGTGCCATCTCCCTCCCTCAAGGCCTTCATCGGAACCCCCTATCCCCCACATCTCACATTTATAAACCATGGTTTCATGAAAACTGAAGCGTCATAAAACGTGGTTTATAAACCATGAAAAATTAAGCACCTTAAAAACATGGTATATAAACCATGAACATTCTAGCATCATGATTTAAAAAACATGGTTTATAAACCATGAAAATTGAAGCATCATAAAACATGGAAACCATAAAAACTGAAGTGTCATAAAACCTGGTTTATAAACCATGAACATTTAAGCACCTTCAAGACATGGTTTATAAACCATGGAAATTCTAGCACCATAAAACATGGTTTACAAATCATGGTTTATAAACCATGAAAAGTAGAAGCATCATAAAACATAGTTTATAAACCACGAAAATTCCATAAAAGTGAAGCCTCTTAAAACATGCTTTATAAACCATGAAAATTAAAGCAACATAAAACATGGTTTTTATAACCATGAAATTGAGGCATCATAATTCATGGTTTATAAATCATGAAAAACTGTGTGTTCACAAATCATGGTTTATAAACCATAAAAACTGAACATAGGTTTCATTCAAACTCCTTCTCAAGCATTCTGATCGTTCCACCCCTAGACTGGTCCCCTATCTACTTCCCGTAAGCTAACCATTGCGGTAATTACCAGTCACAGACTGATCAGATCAGTGCACTGCTCAGTGCACTGCAGTCAGTGTAATCACGAGGGCGCTGTATGCTTGCGACCTGTCATCCGACCCGCGAGACTCGACTTGCGGAATAATTTGTTTACGTTTCTACGGAAGTGTATAAAGGACATGGTACAAAAAAGCTATTCCGCCCGGGCGGATTACTATTTCGCCCGGGCAGATTACTATTTCGCACCTGCTATAATTCCAACCGGTACTATTTACTCAAAATCACCAAAATAAAACACTTTTGACTCCTTCTTCATAGTTATTACTATCTACATTATGTATTTACAATTGTTCAATAATTCAATTCCAAATTCTACTCCAAAGCACTTATGAATCCAATTCCAAACTCTTCTCTAAATCACTTATGTAGTCAATTCCAAATTCTACTCCTAATTACTTAGGAATCCAATTACAAATTCTACTCCAAAACCTTTATGAATTCAATTCCAAATTCTTCTCCAAATCACTTATGAATTCAATTCGAAATTCTACTGCAATTCATCAATATTCAATTCCAAATTATAATCAAAATTTACCGCTTTTAAATTCACTTGCGACTTCACTTATTAAAGACACTGGATACCTTTGGTAATTGTCAAAGACCAGTCTTCTCACTTGGTGTATCTCAACATATGCACAAAATAACAAACCTGTGAAAATTTGAATCAATTGGTCGTCGAAGTTGCGAGATAATAGTGGAAGAAAAAACACCCTTGTCACACGAAGTTGTGTGCTTTCATACTGCAGATGCTTGATTTTGAGACCTCACGCGTGACCTGGCGCATGCGTTCGTGATTGGTTATTCCTGCAGCTTGCGCGGTTATCGACCAGAATGGGAAGGAGGTTGAATGAAACCTATGTTCAGTTTTTATGGTTTATAAACCATGATTTGTGAACACACAGTTTTTCATGATTTATAAACCATGAATTATGATGCCTCAATTTCCATGGTTTAAAAACCATGTTTTATGTTGCTTTAATTTTCATGGTTTATAAAGCATGTTTAAGAGGCTTCACTTTTATGGAATTTTCGTGGTTTATAAACTATGTTTTATGATGCTTCACTTTTCATGGTTTATAAACCATGATTTGTAAACCATGTTTTATGGTGCTAGAATTTCCATGGTTTATAAACCATGTTTTGAAGGTGCTTAATTTTTCATGGTTTATAAACCACGTTTTATGACGCTTCAGTTTTCATGGTTTACAAACCATAATTTATAAGCTTTGATTGTATATTCATGGTATGTAAACCACAAAACAATTGACATCAATTTCAATGGTTTACATCTAATTGTTATAAACCATGGTAAAAACAGATCAAAAAAAAGCTAAACAATTAATTGACAAACGGCGCCCCATAGCTAATAGGGTCGAAACGTGAGTATGAGGCCATTAATTTTGCATTAACATGCCTTTAGTTTTGGTTGGGAAGCAGTTTGAAACAGCTAATTTAATTTCTTTCGTAATTAAGTCAGAAGTGAATTAGTTTGCCTTTTACTTCAAACCCTTTTGAAAAATGATGCCTGCAATGATATATGCAAAGGACTTTTAAGTAAACGCCATCGAAAGTTAAAGGAACATTACAGAATTGGTAAGAAAAAAACTTGTGAAATATACTTTTTGATCACAGAATTACATAAAACTTACACGGTCTAATGATCAGGATAGTAGAAAACATCGTCATAAATATTTCTGGCTGAAATGCCATATTTGATGAGAAATAAATCAAACTAATTTCCGATTGGAGTTTATCGCTCATGGGCGTTTTATTCATGCATTGTATAACACATGCAAATTTGTAATCAGTTTTGCACTATTTTCTCGTGACCCAGATGGCCGATCGATCTCAACCTTCTACAGGTTTGTCAGTTTATGTATATGGTGGATTTATAAAGTGCTTAAACTGCCAGCAACTGTTTTGTTAGCAAAAACCAATTCTGTAATGTTCCTTTAAGCAGAACCTCTTTATAACCTGTCCTTGTTATATATGGAGTGATGTATTGACAACTGTCATGCTTGGAAAGTACGGTGCATGCACAAGTACAAAGAAGTTTATACATTTGGCCCGTGGACTATTTTGCCAGTGTCCTTTAAAAGCAACTGTACCATTTCACAATTTGTCCCTTCGCAACTGTCCTTGTTTTCAGTGTGGAAAAGATCCCAGATCTCACCAACAACACCAACTATGAGCTCTGACAAAGAACTTGACTCGCAGTTAACGGAAATGATAGACACCTACAAGTTCGTGCGACCAGACAGGGGCAACTTAGACGCCCCGCCCGCTACATGGAGACACGGCAAGCCTGACTACCGTAGAGCCGATCTTGCCTACTTCAAAGGCAAGACTATGAACCACAAACCCGGCTCACTCGAAATGATCGTCGAGAATCTCGTGAAAACTTGGGAGATGGAAGCATCTCATCTACCTGACTACAAGACTTGGTCCTCCATTGATGCAGATCGCTACCAATTCGAAGCCAACGGTAAAAACTTCGAGGGGAAGAGAGCGTCCACGATCGGCAACTACAACACTCTTCTATCTGTGGCTTCCAAAGAGCTCTACGACTCGGACCAACACACGTTTGAAAGTTCCCATGACGTTTTCCGTGGAGCTTTTCCAGACGGCTTTCCGTGGGAGGTGCTACACGTTTTTTCGGGACCCCGAGAGTTGGTTTTTCATGGCGCCACTGGGGAACGTTCGACGGGTCCTACAAGGAAAACGTCGGCGAGGGGCAAGTCGTGGAGATGCATGGCTTTCTCGTGGCAACCGTAAACGACAACCTAAAAATCTGCAAGCTGGAGGTATTTTACAAGCCCGACGACTTCATCAAAGCACTGGAGGGACAAATACCAGCGTCTGATCTCGCAAGAGGAAAAGAAATTCTTGGCAGTGGCTGTCCCATTTACAAAGATTGTGTTCAGCCTTAAGGACAAAGTACATAATTGGCAAGTTAAAGGGAAGGTATACGTTTAATGGCAATAAAAACTTACTTGGTTAGAAGTACAGAGCAGCTTTCGATAGTATAAAGCATTTTGAGAATCATTTCACTTCGGTGTATTGTGGTTATGGAAAAATATATTAGTTTTCATCAGAAAAAATTGAATCTGAGAAGCGTTTCTGTCATTACGAAAGCGTATTGCCGCCACATGATAAAAAAAATCCGACTTATCGTGTACGTACACTTATCGTGTACGTACACGATACATCCAAACTTATCGTGTACGTACATGATAATTTATTGTGTACGTACACGATAAATCCAAACTTATCATGTATGTACAGTCGTGTACGTACACGATAAGTCCGGTTTTTTTTATTCATGTAGGGGCAATACGCTTCCGTATGTCAGAAACATTTCTCAGATTGTGTATTCAAATTGCGGATTATTCTTCCTGCGTGGACACAACCGCTCCAGATTTTCGGCGATATCTCAAAAACGCTACCACGTCTTGAAATGATATTTTTACAGGTTAGTTTTATTGTATATATCTACATTCATATAGGATTAAAACAATCGAACGGTTCAGAAAACCAAAGGCACACCTTCCCTTTAAAACAATATAGTGTGTAGCCTCAATCCATAAAAGCCTTACTGACTATACAATTCATAGGCCTATCTGTGCCAGTCATCCGGGAACTTATTTCGTCAGAAATACTTTTAAACTCATGAAAACAAACCTTGAAGATAGACAAAACCACTATTGCTTATTTCATTTGCCGGAGACGAGCATTTGCACATTATTTGAACGTGCAAAAAGCAAAAATCCCGTACAAAACGTAAACGCACGCGGTCGCCGTTTGGTGGCGCAAAAACAGTCGGCGATCAACTTTTCATGATGATGCTGCGCCTGAGTTTAATAGACCGTCGGGAACATTATACTGATTGTGTACTTCGTGCATTGTCCCTGGCATTCGTGAAAGTTTGTGAATGTTTCTGTCGTTTTGAAACAGCATCATCTGTCAAAAATCGTTCACAGAAACAATTCTTTAAAAAATCGGGGTTTTTTTTGGTGACACTTTAAAACCCTGCGATGCCATACCCTATTAGTAAAACATGAGTGCCATTGGTTACTGCAGCGTGCAGTACTTTGGGAAAATGTGTACATCTCAATTACAATATTGATTTCATACTTTTTTTTTAAAGCTAACAACCTTTCCAGACGTTGTATAGTGATAGTTTGGCCAAAAAGTAATAATTATGTTTTTAATTGTTTTGTATAATTGTTATGTTTTTACACTGTGAAACCGCGATTTTTGTTGTACACTACCCAAGTTTTTTTTATAACTTGGGGTTCGGAGTCAATGGGTCATACTGCCTAAAGGGTCATAGGCCATGTCAATTGGGCCTGTCTGAGGATAGAATCTAAAGGGTTTCAACTGTTTTTGCTAAAAACTGAACGAGTAATTAACTAAAATGTGTTTCCGGTCTACTGGTTGCAGACCGGTAGGCCATCGGAGGGTATTAAGGATTACAAATTGTACAAAAAAAGAGTTTGGGACCTATGATCCAAGATGATGAAATTTTATGCACTTATTTCCCCATAGTTCTTATGGAAGGGGGAAACGCAAGTCTCTAACTTCACTTTAAAACCGTGTACAATGCCAGAGAAGTTTATTTATACCAGTCTGGTGCAAATTCTGTCAACATCCCAAAACATCCAATATGGCGTCACATTTCGGATTATGGGTCTGTACAACTATATGTACACATTGAATTGAATTTGTTGACCCTTTGACTGGGGCAAACATTCCCTTCCAGAATACGGACCATTGTGCGTGCGTCACGTTTTAAACCCCGCTCCAGGGTATGATTATACGGAGCCCCTAAAGGGACAGGTAAACAAAAAATTGAAAAGGTATATATATTATATTTCGAAAAGGTAAACAAAAAAATACAAATTATTTCGTTCCCTCGAAATATTATTTCGTTCCCTCGAAATAGTATTTCGTAACATCGAAATACTATTTCGTTCCTACGAAATATTATTTCGTTCCCCATCTCGAAATCATTTCGTTCCCTCGAAATCATTTCGTTTCCTCGAAATATTATTTCGTTCCCTCGAAATAGTATTTCGTTCCCTCGAAATCATTTCGTTACCTCGAAATAAATTAATTCGTTAGATCGAAATAATCTATTTCGTTCCCTCGAAATAATAATTCATGGGAACGAAATGATATTTCGAGGGAACGAAATAGTATTTCGAGGGAACGAAATAACATTTCGAGGGAACGAAATAGTATTTCGAGGGAACGAAAAAACATTTCGAGGGAGCGAAATGATTTCGAGGGAACGAAATGATTTTGAGGGAACGAAATAATATTTCGAGGGAACAAAATAATATTTCGTGGGAACGAAATAGTATTTCGATGTAACGAAATACTATTTCGAGGGAACGAAATAATATTTCGAGGGAACGAAATAATTTGTATTTTTTTGTTTACCTTTTCAATTTTTTTTTTACCTGTCCCTTTAGGGGCTCCGTATGATTATCAAATGGCAATTACATTTTACACCGTTTCAACGTGAGGTTAAAAACTTGTAATATGTTTTCCATGTCCATTTTCCATGTTCATAAAACTGAGTTTGACCTTGGATACCCGGAATTCCCTATGTTAAGGGAACCCAAGTGCGCCCTCAGTGTCAAATCCAACTTTGTAATAATTGGCATGTTTACAATAAGAAGTTTAGTTTGGGTCTGCGACTTTAATAGACTCGCTCTAGAACTCTCTATGAGTATTCTTTTGTTTTTTAAATCATTTTTTTTATCAGAGAAATGTTGTAATTTTTAGGGCTATAGCTGAACTGGGAATAATTGTAAACTTGTATGTACGTAGCCAGCCTCATGTTGACCTTTTTCCCTTCATAAGTGACTGTGCTGTGCTACTATAGTATCGTGTGAATTGCTACTCTCTTGTATTAGATTTAATTGCAAGAGATTAATTATTTTTTCATATTTTATACGTCATTGTGTGGATTTTACTGTAGTATTTTAGTGAATGCTCATCCTATTTAATGAGAGGGCCGGCATCCTCCAGTGCCTCTACATAAATATCTGCCTTATTGGCCAAAGGCTTATAGGATCATTACTCAGTTAATGCGTTCTAGGTTTGGTGATTCGGAAATGTGGAAACCAAAATGTCTCATTTGAAAAAATTTGGCACTTAAAGGCACTGGACACTTTTGGTAATTACTCATAATTGTTAGCATAAAAACTTTCTTGGTAACGAGCAATGGAGAGCTGTCGCTATAAAACATTGTGAGGAAACGGCTCCCTCTGAAGTAACGTTGTTTTTGAGAAAGAGGTAATTTCTCACTAAAACAATAAAAGACTATTAGCTGAAGCCTTTTATTATTCATCTGAAAGCACACAAAGTAATGCAACAAGGGTGTTTTTTCTTTCATTATTCTCTTGCAAAATCGATGACCAAATTGAGCCCAAATTTTCACAGGTTTTTTTATTTTATGCGTATGTTGGGATACATCAAGTGAGAATACTGGTCTTCGACAATTACCAAACGTGTCCAGTGCCTTTAAAATTATCAAAGTAATATACTAGTTTCTGTTCTTCTTTTTTTTAAATGTTGAACACCATTTGTATATATTGGTTTAAAAGTGCGTATACTCCCCCATGTGATCGGCACTTGCCTAGATTACTTACTCTCGAAATTTACTAATACATGTAATTGTTTTATTTGAGTAACTACTGGCTGTTAGTAAACAAAAAATAATAATAATAAACAACACATAGGGATATGGAAAGTATTCCAAGACTTAGTTTTTAGTGAGACTGCATGACAAATGGTGATGGGATCAATTTCATAAAAAGTAGGGGACACTGGGGGAAGATTGGACACGGGGTAAGATGAGACATTGCTTATCCAATGTGTTTGAAAATAGACCAAGTTATTTATGGAAAACCCCCTTTCTGCAAAATGGTTTCGGACATATCTAGAGTCTGCCTCTTGAGTTCGCCCTTTTACCGTGTTCGTTGATGCATGCACCCGTGCACCCCACTAAATAAACTCCATAGCATAGGCCTACAGTGCAAAATGCTAAAATGTTCAAAAATACTTTTTAAAATACTTAGAATCTCACAGTTTACAGTGAAGGGAAAACTATCCATTGACTTCTTAATTTTGTCCTCTGCTCAATTTGCTCAAATAAAAACACCCCTAGGAACTACCCCGGTGTATAAATTTCCAAACGTCTGCGCATCAATCTTGGAAAAACTGTCCTTACACCTCTCGACAAATAGGATCATTTTCAGGGCCTATGTCATCCAAAATACCTCGAGTTGATACAGTGCATGCGTCCCATCATGCCACAAAGGAAGCGGGACATTAAAATAAACCTTGTAATTTAAGTTTGAGTATCAAACAAACTGTCGAAAACCCTTGAAATTTCATTAAAAGGTAAACATATAAATAACCTAGACCTCAAGTTATATTCAACTGAAAATTACCCTGCATGACTGAACAAAATAGTGTTTGAATGCAAATGACATGAGGAAATTGTAAAGATATGTTACCCATGGCTACCCAAAGTCTCCCTCCTCCTCAGCCACTACATCTCCTCACTGGCAACCCTGCTCAGAATCATGGAAAACAAAATTAAACAACGGTGGATTAACTATGAAATGGCCACCGGTGTTGCTACTAGAGATGATGCAATGAGAGTCGCCACATTGCTCACTATAATAGGAGATGAAGCAGTGGATGAAGCAAGTGGACAACTGCTGGTGACAAAGTCAAAATCGCCATCGTATGGGGAAGTTTGAACAGTATGCCACTCCTCAAAAGAATACGATTTATGAGCGAAATGTGTTCAACACCAAAAAACCAAGAGAGTGGTGAACCTGTTGACAAATAGTACGTCACGGCTCTAAAGAATCTTTCCGACACTTGTGACTACGGCGAACTCCGTGAGTCCCTAAACAGAGACTGACTTGTTCTCGGTATAAAGAACTCACATGGTCCGAGAGCGTCTGCTTCGTGAGTCAAAACTCGACCTAAAAAATCCATTGATGTGGTTCGAGCGTCAGAAGCAGCGCAATAGCAGCTCCGTCAGCAAATGTTCGTTCTGCAGCACGCGCTAGCTACGGAGTCAACAATTAAGGGATAGGGAAGAACAGCCTATCCCTTAACTGTTGACTCCATAGCCGACGTGGGCTGCAGAAAAAAAAAATCGCGCTCCGTCAGATGGGCGGTGAAGAGGCAGGTTCTTGCTGTAGGACCACGTACCGGTACCGCACAAACCACGCCACGAAGCAGAGCACCCCCTCCTACTATTAAAGAGTGTCTCTTCTGTGGGCAAAGCCATCCAATGGAAAAGAGTAAATGCCCGGCATTTGGAAAGACTTGCAGCAAATGCACTGGAAAAAAACCACTTTGCAGTGAAATGCAAATCCGAGAGAGCACCGTCTCGCCAAAAACATCTGAAACTTGTTGAAGCAGACGACGATGAGGATGATGAATACACCTCCAGATTGGCTCTGTTAACAACCCTATGAAGGAGATCCCTAAACAGCTGTTAGTCACCATGAAGGTAAATGACTCTGAAAATATACGCTTTCAACTTGACAGCGGCGCTACTTGCAATCTCCTCCCTCTAAGTGACCTCATGCTAGAGTGATGGGTAAACCCTTCCAATGTAACACTTCCGGGAAAAGTAAAGCCAACCTACGAATGTACAATGGTAGTTTGATGCACCCTGTTGGCAAACACTCTCCTCCCTGCTCAAGGAACAATGAAACTCATGAACTTTTTACTTCATGAACTTGACTTCCAAGTTGTTAATAAGGAAGTCACACCGATCCTCAGAGCTGAAACTTGTCAGCGTCTTGAGTTCCTCAAAGTACTTGCGCATGACTTATCATATGACAACATGGTGAGTGCAATCCATGTAGATACAAAGACACCACATAAAGAGCACATCGTGAAAGAAAATGGCGATGTCTTCAAAGGCCTGGGATGTCTCCCTGGTGAGTACCACTTGACCCTAACGTATCACCTGTTGTCCACCCTCCTCGTAAAGTGTCAATTGCATTCAAGGATCAACTACGTCAACCTATAGATGGTATGGTCCGTGATAAAAGTCCTCACTCCAGTAACTGAACCAACAGACTGGGTATCCAGTCTTGTGACAGTCATCAAGCCTAACAAGCTGCGGATCGACCCTCAGCACCTCAACAACCAGCAATCAAACGGTCGCATTACCCTCTCCCAACTGTAGAAGAGGTAGCTACAAAACTGAGTAAAGCGAAACTCTTCTCAGTACTCGGTGCCAAAAATGGGTTTTGGCATGTCTATACTTGATGACGAATCTTCTCGACTCACCACCTTCAACACCCTCTTTGGCCGTTTCCGTTGGTTACGAATGCCATTCGGAATATCGTCTGCCCCTGAGGAATACCAGCGCCGAATGCACAAAACTCTCTGAGGACTAAATGGTGTATCTGTCATTGCTGACGATATATTATAACACCCCTTCCTTTGTTTCTATCTGTTGATTGGCCGAGAGCGTGTCACATGGTGTTGTGTATTTTTACTATTGTACAATTGTTCACCGACCAAACGAACTATTCAACGATAGCCTAGCAACCGATGTACTAGTGCATGGATACCCTGTTACCCTGACTACATTGACTACCGTTGATTTAAACGAGCTGCTTGACAACCTCGAACCCGGTGTAATGAACAAAATATGTGCATTTGAAATACGGTTTAGAGAACGAACGTAACAGCAGTAGTCTGGTACCCTCTTATTTTGTCAAAACTCGGTATTTCAACGTAAGATTTTACAGTTCTTGTTTGACGATTGATTGCCACGTACGTAAGTGTGAATTAATTTTATTAAAGTATACAGATAGAAACAAAGGAAGAGGTATTATAAAACAAATATTGACTGCTTTGTCTCGTGGCGTAGCAAAACTAGTCACTCTCGGTGATCCCCGGAGCCGCCTATCTTCCCTCGGCTCGCCTCGGGAAGATAGGTTGCTCTTGGGATCACCTCGAGTGACTAGTTTTACTATGCCACTCGAAGCAGTCAGTATTTGTATACTAGGTAATGGTGAAAGTGACAATACTGACGAAGCAGAAATAGACCATGACCGTAATCTCCATGGAGTGTTGCAAAGAGCTCGAAAATGCAACCTCAAGCTAAATGAAAGTATGCTACGACTCCGACTCCGACTCGCTGATGTCCCATCGGACATCTACTGACCCCTGCAGCCCTCAGGCCAAACCCCGCGAAAATGAGCTCTCTGCCCAAGATGGAATTATATTTCGCGGACGCAGAGTCATCATTCCTTCCTCAATGCGTCATGACATGATTGACAGAATACATACGAGTCACATTGGCATTGAAGGATGTCTTCGTAGAACCAGAGATATTATCTACTGGCCCGGTATGAATGCACAGATCAAAGACAAAATTGCATCATGCATGGTACTTGCAACACATTCAGCCGCGCACTCCATGACCGCCCTTGGTCTACAGTAGCAGTTGATAATGTTCATGTTGAATGGCAAAGATTACATAATCGTCACTGACTACTACTCCGACCAACTTCTTTGAGTTCTACACAGAGTTCGAATGTCATAACCATGCCTAAAAATCTTTCTTTGCGCGTCATGGCATTCCCGACACGCTCATCGGTGACAATGGTCCTCAATTTCGCTCTGCAGAATTCCTGAATTTCACCAAACACTGGGACATTAATCATATACTACATCGTCCTCACACTACCCCTCAGTCTAATGGCAAGGCTGAAAATGCAGTCGATATTAAGAAAAGCGAAATTGACCACCAAGATCCCTTCCTAGCCATATACTTGGTTGGAGAAACACCCCCACAGAAGGACGCGTACAAAGACCCTGCTCCACACTACGGTCACGCTCCTCAAACCTCAAATTCCAAAACCAAACTTCAGAAAAACAGAGCCCAACAAGCCAAACACTACAACCGCGGTAGTAAGGAATACCTGAACTAAACCACAGAAAGTCGATATTAAGCAAAGCGAAATTGACCACCAAGATCCCTTCCTAGCCATATATTTGGTTGGAGAAACACCCCCACAGAAGGACGCGGATCCTCCCAAGCACAACGCCTTATGGGACGCCGTACAAAGACCCTGCTCCACACTACGGTCACGCTCCTCAAACCTCAAATCTCTGGACAAGTCAAAACCAAACTTCAGAAAAACAGAGCCCAACAAGCCACACACTACAACCGCGGTTGTAAGGAGTTACCTGAACTGAAACCACAGGAGATAATTAGTTTGCGTACAACCAAACCACAACACTAACGAATGGAAACAATGCACGTGCGGTCGCAGAGTGGCCCCTCCATCCCATATGAAATTGATATTGATGGACATATCTACACTGTAAAAATGAAGGGCAAAGAAGTTGATGGGTAATCTGAAAATGGGCAAACTAGGTAATAATTCATTAGTTTGTTGGTTAAAACTTTCTCCAACATGTGTGGCATTTTCCCTGTTGGTTAACTGAAACAAAAACACTCAACAAATGGTAAATATACTACATCAGTTGGGTAGTATTTATCAGTCTCAGAAAGCGAAGATGGGTTTACCCATTATATATAGAAAGAAAATATTCTTCTGCCTCATCGTTGAGCATCTTTCCCTAAAACGAGTAATAAACACATACAGTTGGGTAAAATTAAACCACATTGGGTGAATACTTCAAAGCGTTATGCGCCATTGCTGCTCACAGATATGGCGTCGAACGGGAGTATCGAAGAGCTGTTGGAGAGCAGGGGGCTGTACAACGACCTTGGGGAAACTTTCAAAGGTGAGTAAAAGTTGTCATGTATTAATTTACACAATTTATTGTTCTCATGCAAATAACTGGGAAGTTATCAATTCTATGAGCCTAACACTTTCACAAGAATCCGAGAACTGTTGTTGCTGTTATACTATTACATAGGCCTACACGTACACTAGGGCCTAAGTAATGGCTGCCTCGCTCGCTGTTGAGAACTGTTGTTGCTGTATGCCTACAAAGTGTGTATGTACATACACTGGACGCCTCGCTCGCCGTTGCGTTCGCGGCATGCATGCACCAAACCGTAATGTACTGCGCAATCCCTGCTCCGTCTGGCAGCTTGGGGAGAACTGAAGAATCCACAGCAATGTTTTTGTCATAGCAACAACAGTTGTCAACATAACTTCCCAATTATTTGCATGAGAACAATAAATTTTGTAAATTAATACATGACAACTTTTACTCACCTTTGAAAGTTTCCCAAGGTCATTGTATAGCTTAAAAGCTAGCGGATTTAACCAGATCTTGGATAATATCATAGCCCAATAAATGGGTAATTAATAATTATTTATCATGGATAAAAGCAACGCCCAATAAGTGGGTAATTGATAATTTATTAAATACCCAGAAAATGGGTAAACAAAAAATTACCCAACTGTTGGCTACCAAAATATACCCAACTATTGATGAGGAAATATTACCCAATTATTTGGCAATCAGAATGCCCAACTGAGATGGGGAAAAAAAGTACTTAAAAGATGGGCATGTTGATAGTTTAAGCAACGTTGGGTAAAAAATTGGGTAAATTTTTGCCCATTATTTTTACAGTGTACCGCCGTAATCGGAATTGGCAAGCGACCCCCTGTTGCCAGTTCACTACCTAATGACGACCTTCTTCTTTTTTGTAAGTCCAAAACTGTAATCAATTTAGTATGGACTGTATTAGTTTGTTTGAAATTACCATATCTGTTATGTTTTGGCACGTTGCTCAAATTCCAAGCTGGTCCCTTGAAAGGGAGATGTAAATATGATATGTTACCCTAGATATAGTGACACAGACAACTGAACTCTGACCCAGACTATAACCAGTGTTGCCTAGTGGCCTCCCTGGACATTTCATACGTATTATACTGAACACATATTCATTCTTTGTGACTCTCTCTTTCATTAGAATCCACTTGATCATTTTCTGTACAATAAATAAGTATGCTAGTATCACTGTTTTCTCCTGACTCACACAAAGGATTAAGCCCAAATTTGTACAGGTTAGTTAATTCGTGCATGGTTAATCACCCGTATTTGCCTGATCATTCTACTTTAACCATAGAGTGTTCCTTGCTCTATGCTCTAACAGACAATTGGTGATCGATATTGGTGCTCGTATTGTGTGCTTTGAATCTCAGGAATTCTTTTGAGGATTTTTTTTTTTTTTTTTTTTTTTTTTGGGGGGGGGGAGTTTTATACAAGAGGAAAATAGTATGGGAACATTGGGGAACCCTGTGCCCCATATCAGGCAGGCCATACTAACAGTCGGCTATCGTTTTACAAGGTCACTTGGACTAGGAGGACAATGAGATTCGGGACTTTGGTATTTGCTCTTTACATAAGCAGAACCTCGTTTATTCTTATACTAGGAGTGGGTGTATTGACAACCTTGGAAGGTACGGTGCATGCATAAGTACAAAGAAGTTTATACATTTGACCCGTGGACTATTTTGCCAGTGTCCTTTAAAAGCAACTGGGCCATTTCACAATTTGTCCCTTCGCAACTATCCTTGTTTTCAGTGTGGAAAAGATCCCAGATCTCACCAACAACACCAACTATGAGCTCTGACAAGAACTTGATCGCAGTTAACGGAAATGATAGACACCTACAAGTTCGTGCGACCAGACAGGGGCAACTTAGACGCCCCGCCCGCTACATGGAGACACGGCAAGCCTGACTACCGTAGAGCCGATCTTGCCTACTTCAAAGGCAAGACTATGAACCACAAACCCGGCTCACTCGAAATGATCGTCGAGAATCTCGTGAAAACTTGGGAGAGGAAGCATCTCATCTACCTGACTACAAGACTTGGTCCTCCATCGATGCAGATCGCTACCAATTCGAAGTCAACGGTAAAAACTTCGAGGGGAAGAGAGCGTCCACGATCGGCAACTACAACACTCTTCTATCTGTGGCTTCCAAAGAGCTCTACGACTCGGACCAACACACTTTGAAAGTTCCCATGACGTTTTCCGTGGAGCTTTTCCAGACGGCTTTCCGTGGGAGGTGCTACACGTTTTTTTCGGGACCTCCGAGAGTTGGTTTTTCATGGCGCCACTGGGGAACGTTCGACGGGTCCTACAAGGAAAACGTCGGCGAGGGGCAAGTCGTGGAGATGCATGGCTTTCTCGTGGCAACCGTAAACGACAACCTAAAAATCTGCAAGCTGGAGGTATTTTACAAGCCCGACGACTTCATCAAAGCACTGGAGGGACAAATACCAGCGTCTGATCTCGCAAGAGGAAAAGAAATTCTTGGCAGTGGTTGTCCCATTTACGGAGGAAAATAGCAAACCATAAACAATTATTAATTTTGCTTCGTTTCAACTGACACAAAATTACATGGTACAGTTTGTATTATTAATCAATAACATTGTATATTATACTTTATGATTACATATATTTTCTACTTGGTTTTTGATATTTTATAATCAACAGTGTATCAATCCTGTGAATGGTGCTTGTGCTGTTGGATGTAGAGGGCCTTTTCCAAACCTGGGCTTGAATTCGGGCTCCGGCTTGGGTTGGGCTTTGGCTTAGGTTGGGCTGCGGTTTGGGTTGGGCTCCGTCATTGATTTTGAAGAAGTTGTACGAGTGCATGCTTCAACGTCAAACAGAGACCGGGCACGAAGCCGGAGCCCAAGCCGAGGTTTGGTTATCAAAATGATGGTTACTTCAGTTTGGGTCACGTGTCAATCTTCCTGATAAAATGTTTATTTATTTCTTGGGGGTTGGGGGTTACGGAAAAGGTACAAATCTATATTTTTGAAGGAGAGTGAACTTCCATCGTCTACTATGTTTCCAATAAGCACATACATATAAGCACATTTTCGGAAATCGAAATGAGAGCGGTGATTTGTGAGATCTCCAAATGCTATTTCCTCGAGTAAATTGTATAATCAGTGAGCTTTCAGACTTGAAAGTAATTGAAAATCAAGTACTTCGTAATTAAACAGATTTTTTACAAAACATCGGGATTTCCTGAAAGTGCCCTTAAAGTTTGAAGACTAAAAAGAATACTATATACACAAACATTATCTATTTAAACATTTTTGCAAGTACTTAATGTCGGCCAGATTTTTTTGAATTTGTGTATTGTTTTTCGAGTCCGAAGGTTTGTCTGAGCATTACGTGCTTGTTTTCGTTAGATTTACTTGTGTTTATTTTAGATTTGGTTTAATCATCTTTCAGCTCATCGAAATAGGGTCGAAAATAATATGTAAATTTCATGCATGTTTGGGTCCGTCTCTGTGTGGTGTTTTAAATTGACTGATATTTGGGCTGATTCATTTTGGTGCTCGATATGAGGCTTGAGGCCGTACCTTCAATTTGTTATGGACATTTCAGGTAGTTCTTTAGAGGTGTTTGGGGGTAGTTTAATACCAGAGGGGAAGAGAGAAAGTCCAGGAATATTGATGGAACACCCTCGGCCACATATCGAACAAGGCATGGTGTAGATGATTTACGAAACGCATGCATAATCCTAACTATTTTATTAAATTATTAATATGTTTTGGTATTAAAAAAAAAAAAAGCAAAGTAGCACTGCAATAATGTCGTCCTCCGTTTGTAGCCACATTATGTTGCTTGACCCTTTTTGCCTCTTTTATGTTTAATCGCTTGAATTTTTAAGGACTTTGACACAGGTGTCCTCGGCTGGTTTAAACAATGATTGTTTTAGAGGACAGTTGGACAAAGAGTTTCTCAGCGTGCACACTAAACACTTCCGGGTCAGCGTTGACCCGGATTCCGGGTTCCGGTTGGCCTGATCTACTTCCGGGTCGGGTTGACCTTAAAATGGGATTTTAAATCGGATTCAGTGTCAGTTTGACCCATTTCTGGGTCAATTTTGACACAGATTTCAGGTCGTATACCGACCCAGCCATGGGACCCAGATCCGGCGTGGCTGGGGATTCCGTTACCCCCCGGAGATTCTGCCCCCTCCCCCATCCCCGACCCCACCCCACTCCCACCCCACCCCACCCCTACCATACGGCGAACTGTGTTAATTTCCCATGGGGGAACAGAATCTATGGGGACAGATTTCCCTAGGACGCCGGGTCAATTCTGACCCGCACGCTTTGTAGAAAGTAGTGACTCGGCCGGTATGATATCATTGTTTGTTATCTTTACACCGCCTATAAATCAAAACTCATTGCCCTACAAAACAGTCTGCCGTGGCATTGTATTTTTTCTTTTGACGCCAGTACGAAAAAAAATAATGTATTAAAGGCCCTGTACACTATTGGTATTATCCTATGTATTATCCTATGGTAAGATCGATTACAGAAGTAAGTAATGGTAGAAAGGGTTCCTTAAAATATTTCTGCCTAAAATGCTATCGTTTCTGAGAAATGAGTAAAACAATAGTTTTTATCACGCGCGAGTGATAAAAACTCGATATTTGAAAAAACAGAAAACACATAAGGTCTCTTTTCACTATTTTCTCGTGACCTCGATGACCAATTGAGCTGAAATTTTCACAAGTATGTTTGTTTATGCTTAATGTTGAATCACACAAAATGTGGACACTGATTTTGAGCTGTTACCAAGAGTGTACACTACCTTTAACGAACGGTTTACTGTTGATGTTTTAATTAATGAGCCACCCCCTTGATTAGCTGTCAACTGTTCTTGAATGCAGATCTCAATGATAATCACGATTGGGGGGCCTTCGCCTCAGTTCTCGAGAGAGAGGCAATTACGTAGGCCCGCTGTTTAAAAGGAAGGGGGTGAAGACTACATTTTCCCCCGGAGGTGCAATCAGTGCAAGCCGTGGGTGTGTCGCGTGTACCGTAATGACACCATTAGTTTTTTTGAAAAAGCTCGAGGGAGATTTCAGATGTGAATTGCAAGGGTGTGACTGGGTCCGATCGCGTGTACCGTAATGACATCATTAGTTTTTTTTTTGAAAAAGCTCGAGGGGGGATTTCAGATGTGAACTGCAAGGGTGTGACTGGGTCCGAATTGCTGGGGGTGGCTATTCGTTCAGAACGGGTTGACTTTCAACAAAAGGGGTCCCGGATTTTTTTTTTTTTAAAGAGAGCGAGGTCCTCGATTCGGTTTATCGGAGTGCCAAACCAACGGGAACGTTGCTTAAAGGCACAGTACACGTTTGGTAATGACTCTGAAAATTAATGGCAATACAAACTTGGTAAGAAGGACAGCAGCTTTGGGTAGTATAATGAATTTTGAGAAACTTTTAACTTCGAAGTAAGTACTATCGGTTATGGAAAATATATCACTTTTTATTCCCCAAAATTTGAATCTGAGAAGCGTTTCTGTCAAAACGCTTCTCAGACTGTGTATTCCTATGGGGAATATTCTTCCTGCGTGGAAATATTCGCTCCGGTTTTTCGGTGATATCTCAAAAACGCGAACACCTTTTGAAGTGAAATTTGCACAGGTTAGTTTTATTGTATGTACCTACATTTATATAGGATTAACACAATCAGTAGGCTCCAATAACCAAACGTGTACTGTGCCTTTAAAACCGTGCATGACACCATCACAAAAAATATCAACACGCTTACGCCATCGGACAGTAGGCTACTGTCCGTTCGTATTGGCGTGTAATTCATTTTTGTGGAGAACCAATCACTTTAAAATGGCCCAAAACCTTTAGATATATACCCTTTTGACTAAATAAAGCAAGTTAAAGCAAGAATTATTTTTCAGATGAGCCCACATTTGTCTCTGTGTAGATTTTAAACCACTTTACTTCCACCTGCCTCTGCAACTCATGGAATTAACTCATGTACAACTCCTATGGGAATTCCGGGAGAGCTGGTCATTGATGGATTTATTTTTGGTGAAAAAGACCCCGGAAAATGACCCAGGATAGTAACAAGACATTTACCATGCTATTTGGCTAGGTGTGGTTGGAGAATTTTGATTTTGTTGTTGTTGTAGATAACACTGAATTTAGTACTGATTATTTATTTAAAAACGGACAGTTGATCAAAGTACGATGGCATCACGCAGGGCTTTAAATAAAAACAAGTCCAAACAATGGGAGAACAAAGAGAAGTCCTCGATTTACGAGGTCAACAATCATGACGCGTGGCTACATCGTCGGCTGTTTTCGCCGCAGTCAACAGCCATAGCCGTATAAGCCGCAAAAGGTTAAGGCTGAATTTGCTTTGTTCGAACACTGTCCAATTAAGGAGCTTACGTCAGAGACTGTTAAGCGCTTGTTAATTGTCAAGGCTCATTTACTTCCTGCTGCGTCAATTAACCGTGATGGGAAGATTATTGCAGTGTCAAGAGTCACCAGAATTTTGCAAACGGTATAATTAGTGCATGCATTTTTGTAAAAGTTTCTTTGCATTGATGTCTGAAATGCTAAAGTTTTTAGGAAATGAGCAAAACAATTAGTCTTTATCGCGCGTGTCCAAAACCTGATGTTTGAAAACAGTGAAAACATATAATGGGTTTTTTCACTGTTTTCTCATGACTCCGAAGACCGATTGAGCTTAACATTTCACAGGTTTGTTGTTTCATGTATATGTTCATTGGGTCACAAAGTGCGGATAATAGTCTTTGAAAATTACCAATGTTAAACATGTGCTTTAAGACACATAACCGGGAAATCCCTAAGCATAAATACTGTCCATCTTTTTGGAGGCGAGTTATACTTACAAGAAATGCCGTTGTCTTGATAAGCGCGTCTGTGCAACAATGAGGACCCTTAAAAATCAGGCATAACGTTTGGGGTTAGTCATTAATAACTATTTCTCATTACAAGTGACGTGTCTTGTCTCAAGGTGATTGAGGAAGAAGAGGCATCCAGCACATAAGGTGACCATAATGTCATCTCATTACCGATTTATGTACCACAGAAGGTGTGATTGATGGACGTATAACGAAGTGTTGGTACCTGTTCGTTGTGACGCAACGAACTCTGATTGGCTCCAAGACAGTCAGGAACACGTTATAATGACCCGTGATTAGACGGGTATGCCAGATCGGCAAGAAGTGGGGCAGAAGTGGTATCTCACTTAATACTTCAATCTGTACTCGGCCCTTTGTTTGTCTCATACCAGCCGTGCTGAGATTTCTTTCCAGTGCGAGATGGCAGACATCATTTCAACAGCATATCCTAGTGATATGGATGAGTACAGCATTTCAATAACCAATACGACTTCTCCTGGTGATCAACTGGGCATGGACGGGGGTGAATTTTTGAGGAAGATCGCTTCGGTCATCACGGCGGCCGGCATCGTTTTAAATCTGGCGTTCGTCATCGTCGTTGCCCGCCACAAGTCCATGAACAACATCATGAATGTCTATTTGGTCAACCTAGCAGTGGCCGACACCATGGTCCTGATCATGGGCTGCTTTGGGATGTACACGAACATCCTGTCGTACCTGCCCTCCAACTACATCGGGTGCTTCTTCATCGTGTTGCTGACGATGCCCTACTATGCGAGCATCGCCATCGTGTCGTTGGTGGTCGCCGACCGGTACTCGGCCGTCTGTCATCCGTTGCGGCACCGAGCCGTGGCCTGCAAGACACGGAGCGCAAAGCTAGTCACGGTGGCGTGGTGCCTCAGCCTCATCTACACTTGCATCCTTTATCTGGAGAGCACCATAGAAACACAAGGCTGTCAGCTGCTGCAGGGATCTAAAAAGAGCTACACCACAAACACGCAGGACAAAACCCAAGCCTTCCTCTTCAGTGAGATCTTCAAACCCCTGCCGGTGGTTCTCCTGTTGGTCTGCAGCGTCTTCATGTACACTCGGATGATCAAGTCAATCCGAAAGCAACTCAAATTTCGAAACCAAGTTAAATCTCCTGTTGTTACTCAATCTGATACTCTGCATCAGACTCGGGTCAGGATGAACAGAATGGTTGCAACGAACACCTTCGTTTTCTTCTTCTGCCTCACACCGAGAACGTCACTTCTGATTGCCAACTACATCCAAGCCGCCATGGGGTTGAAACTCTTCGAGCACCCGGTATTGACAGTGGTCTCAACCACGCTCCTTTTCGTCAACTCGTGCGTCAATCCGTTGATCTACAATCTGACCAATAAAACGTACAGGCGGGCATTTCGCGAGGTGTTCTGTTCCTGTGCGTGTCAATCGGCAGCGAAGGACACTGGGAAGAAATCGCCTGTCTTCAGCATTTAGACATCACAAAGTTATTCTTTCCAAGTCCTTCTTGGTTGACTGGTTTAAAGGTACAGTGCACGTTTGGTAATTGGAGCCTACTGATTGTGTTAATCCTATATAAATGTAGGTACATGTACATACAGTAAAAAAAAACTGTGAAAATTTCACTTCAAAAGGTGGTCGCGTTTTTGAGATACCACCGAAAAACCGGAGCGAATATTTCAACGCAGGAAGAATATTCCCCATAGGAATACACAGTCTGAGAAGCGGTTCAGACAGAAACGCTTCTCAGATTCAAATTTTGGGAAATAAAAAGTGATATATTTTTCATAACCGTAGTACTTCGAAGTTTATAGTTTCTCAAAACTCATTATACTACCCAAAGCTGCCGTACTTCTTACCAAGTAAGTTTTTATTGCCATTAATTTTCAGAGTCATTACCAAACGTGTACTGTGCCTTTAAACAAAGGCCTTTTTCGAAACCACGGCTTGAGCTTGGGCTTCGTCAGTTATTTGGAAAATGTGCACTTTCCTTATGAGGCTTCAATTAGGTGGACGGAGCCCATAAGCCCAAAGCCCAAGTCCAAGCCAAGGTTTCGAAAAGGGCCTCCTCTCTTTCTCTTCAAGTATTTCGATTGAATTCCGCTCTAATCAATTGAAACTAAGGACTAAGTCATCTTCAGGTTGTCATTAGATCGATTAGAGTGAATTTCAATCTAAAACTGAGAGTATATTTTTTAAAACCATGTTATCTATTAAAATATGCAAATATTGGATGCATGAGTATAGCAGAATATAACCATGAGGTAAAATCTGGACTGCTCCATTTCACGAGGCGAAAAATCTATCCTTAAATATTGTGTCAAACTCAGGCTGTAGGTCATTATGGACAGATAGCTTTGCCTGCCTATATAAAGTCGAATCTCATTATTATTATTATGATATCATTATTTTGAGTAACAACTCACACTATTTCTGATGATACAAACATGCATTGTTTGGTCCTTTTGTTTTCTTGATTGTGTTTGTTTTCTTTTTGGTAGGAAGCCATTTTGTTTTGAAAGCCACGGCTTCGGCATATGCCCTTTTCGAAACTACGGTTTGGGCTTGGGCTCCGTCATCATCATAATGTAGAAAACGTGCGCTTTCTTTACAAAGCTTCAATCGGGCAGAGGGAGCCCAAGCCAGAGCTCAAGCAATCGAAAAGGGCTAACGAAACGCTCCGTCCGCCGTTTCAGACCCGTGCCAAAAGCACACGATTTCAAAATCGTTGGCGGGGCCAAAACTGCATGCCTATTTACGCTTAAAGGTATTGTACACTTTTGGTAACAACTCAAAATCAGTGTCCACATTTCGTGTGATTCAACATTATGCATGAACAAACAAACCTGTGAAAGTTTGAGCTCAATTGGTCATCGAGGTCACAAGAAAATAGTCAAAAAAACCTTATGTGTCTTCTGTTTTTTCAAACATCGAGTTTTATCACGCGTGATAAAAAGTATTGGTTTTACTCATTTCTCAGAAACGATAGCATAATAGGCAGAAATATTTTTAGGAACCCTTTCTACTATTACTTACTTTAAGTTATGTAAGTTATGTGTGAATCTGTGACAATTTGTGTTTTTCGATCTTACCAATAGTGTACAGGTCCTTTAAGCCGTGATTTCGAAAGGGCCCGCGTAATACTAGAAGGACAGGCTGCCACAAAAAGGAATCCCGACAAGGTTTTGCAATTTGGGTTGAACTTTATAATAGCGGAGAATCTTATATGCATTATTTTGCTATGATTGTAGAGCGTCTTTCAGTAGCTAAAATGAAAAATGTGCAGTCTAGAAAAACTCATCATTGTACATTTTATGTTTATTTATTTATTGTTTTATTTCATGATATGACAGCATGTAGAAGAAAAATCAAAATTCCTTTTGTGCCTTCAACTCCTTGAGTCAGACTATACAGTCCATATATCCATAGAAAAGATTTCGAGGGTCGTTCGCAGGATCCGTCGCTGTTTCCAAAAGAGTGCCGCCTTCTGTAGAAGATCTACCCTTACACTCAGTGCCACCCGTTGGTGCTCATTTTGCGACCATCCCGACCCAAACCTTTTTGATAACTATTACTGATGAGAAATTCGTGAAATTACTGACAATAACTAGTGTATGATTTCGTGTCATTTTAATGTTATCGAAGTTAATTAAGAAGTTGATCCGGTGTAACAGGAGATTCTGTCCCCACATACTGCAAATTGTTTATAGAAACTTCGTCTGATAGCGCCCTCTTTTGAATAAACTTACTTCAGCCCACGTCAATTATTTACCGTATGGGGACACACACAACGGGGGACAAAAAACAATTACCTTACAACACCGGCAAAATCAGCAACTATGATCTTCATCACCTCACGTGCACAAGAAAGGAACCGTAGCACGCTACCTGTTCCCTGTTTTCCGTATAAATTTGTAATCCGTGTGCACAAGAAATTGTTGTGGAGTTTAGTTTTTTCGTTAATCTATATTTTGTTGGCTGTATTCACATGAAACATTATTTTAAAACCCCGGTTTAGCAGGTATTGACGTCACCACATCAACCTCATTATGTGACATAGCAAATGTAATCCTCTTGTCCCTTCATTTACCGCGCAAAGTTGCTGCAAATTTACAAATAGGTACGCTAATTATATATGCAGTATGGCATTATCCCAATGCTGGAAGGTTCTATTTGTTACTGGCACACCATTCAAAATATATATATTTTTTTTATTCTGTGCATTTATCCATGATTTGTCTAAGATGATTCGAGCCTTATTTTCTTTGTTTAATAAATTACGTTTTAATTACTAGTGAAAAGAACAGATTTCTCCACTTATCAGATCAGAGGGTTTGATTTGGGTAGGCCTGAATTTGACATGGGATATTGCACTAAATCAAATGACTGCAAAACAATTTCCTACCCTAAAAACAACCCACAAAAATCTGGGACCTGACACCCCCCCCCCCCTGCCCCCACGTTATAACTAGACGTGTGGAATGGTCCAGTCTTGGATATTAAGGACTTGGGCTCCCCCAGGTCATTGCAATTTTGAGAAACTGGCGAAATAAACAAAATGTGTCATAATTAATGGCACATGCCTTCATTAAGAGTTAAAAAGATGCTCCTATTGACAAAATTCTTCTGACGTCATCACGAGGTAAATCTTGCTGTTGGGAGAACAAGTGCGCCCTCAGTGTTGCTGTAACTTTTAATTTCACATGATTATTGTAACATCATCAAGTTTGTATCCGCAGCCTTTGAATCTCCCTCTTTTTCCGTTTAGCTTTTTCAGCAGGGAAAGAGCACTTTTTCTTGGGGTATAATAACTCTCTCTAATTTGTAGGGACCATAGCTCTGGCCATGCTCCTGATGTTTTTTTATCCGGGGGGATAAGTTTATAGGGCCCTCAATGGGTATCATTTGGATTTATGCCATCAGAGAAATAAAGATATTTTTTAGTGATAAATTAATCGTTTCTTGTAATTGTTGTCACTGGTGCTAAGCGTATAAATAGTAGCCAGCCACATTTTGACCCTTGACCTTCACATCGTTGTTGTCTTATAATTTGCTGCGACTGTGCTGTGATATTGTTTTGTGCATTGCTACACTGTATTCCGAATGAGAAACGTTTTATATCTTGAGACGTCATATTTTGCACTTTGTGGAATTTTTGGATGATAGGCGCCCCACCCTGATACGATGGGGCCCGTACATGTTATATCACTTCATTTCTTGTGCCTAAGCAACAGTCGTAGCCATAGTCACAGCCGCTAATTCGAACACGGCTTAGGGCTGACACGCGTGCAGTGGCTGACCATTGGCGCCGCTTGTGACGTCATGGCAAGGAATCAATGGGCATAATTATAATTTTACGTTTAAATTCCTTCACTTTCCTTAACACTGAACAACATATTATTTTAATTATTGTTAATTAATAAATTTAATAATTTATATTTACTGTGTCGTTTGTTATTAAATAAAAAAATCTTCAATTAATACAAACGGTGAAAAAACCACCAGATCAGAAGCTCATTGATCCATTGAAAAGAAAACAATTATCATTATCGAAAGAGAAAATTACCTTTTTGCTTTTTGTTGTAGTTGTTTGTTTGTTGTGGGTTTATTTTGTTTTGTTTTTTGTTGGGGGAAGGTTTAGGGGTTCGGGGTAAAATAATGAGCGCTTGAGGTGAAAAGATTCCTCGGCAACTCGGGTAGCTGGTTCTTTTTAAGAGCTAAGGTCTCTTCATTTTAAGGGGCCATTCAGATTAATAAATGTTTACAAATATCAATCTTTTTTCGAAATTGTTTTGAACCATCCACCTAGCCAAAATTTCGATTTTTAAATATTGATTTACTATTTAATGTACCGTATACACGGAAAAAACAAGAGTTTTAGATCAACTCTCCCAGTTCAGGACTTTTCAATTGCTTTTCCTGGCTTCCAGCACGCAACTTTGTTGTTGAAACAGAAGAGGATATTTTGGCAATCTCCCCATCAGGCACAGAGGTCAGCTATCGAAACAAGGTTGACCAATAACAATGGCCAGAGCAGACAAACATGTACATTTTAACAGACATGACAGACAACCTGAAAGGGGCTGCTGGGTAATTTTCACCATAATTTGTTTCCTATTACATTTTTTTTAATTGTAAACTGAATTTCGATTTTTAAGTTATTTCTTTGACCCACACCCAATCACAATATTTCGAAAAAACATGTATATTTTTTGAACATTGATTAATCTGAATTGCCTGAGTGATGTGAACCATTATAGAGCGAGGAAATACTGAGAGAAGTCTAAAACTTTTCATTTTTTTTACCTCTGAAATGCCCACCATTGTGGCAATTATGAGTAAATACAATTTTATTGTTAATGTTTCAATGTTTATTTCTTAAATATTTGTGAATGTATCAAAATAAATGAAAACTTAATCGTTTCATGGTGGTGGTGTCCACTAGTTTGAGTGCAGTTCATGAGTGAAATGTCGTTGTTGGTCATTCAATCCATGAAGTTCAATCCATGACGGGATAATGGATAGTACACGACAGCTGAGGGGGTAAGGATAAACCAAGTCTACGATGGAAAATGATAAAGTTATACCCCCCCCCCGTGCCCCTCCCCCTTAAATGTTACCCTATTTTCGGTGCCGCTCCTATCCAGCAATACGTGTGATAGTTTGATTTCAGCTGCATTTATTTCGACGGATGTGTTGTTGGTGTATGTGCCGGTGCCATAGGGAAATCTGCCCCCGTAGATGCTGTCCCTTTGGGAATTAACATGGGTTGAAGGAGGTTGATTCAAAAGAGGCCATCAGAAGAATTTTTGAGTGTCTACACAGTTCGCCCTCGCCGTGGGGGGGGGGGGGGGTAGGGCAGAATTTATTAAACGTTTACATGCATTTAAATACAGCACCTCGCCCGAGGCGGCCGGGAAAGTGTTGCTGTTGTTGTTGTTTGTTTCGTTTTCTTTTGTTTTGGTGGGGGAGGGGTTTGGGGGGGCCTACTTCTTCTTTCTTGTTCTTGGTGGCGCTCTTTCTTGACACTAGAGGGCGACATTCACCTATGGCAGCTTGGTGGCGAAACCAAAAATAGAAACAGCCTGAAATCATCCGGTGTAAATAAATAGAAAGGTTTCAGTGGTTGTAATTAATTTACTGTAAGTGTAAGATATGCCTTTAGAGCCATGGCAGTTTGTAATCCCTCAAAATCCAGGATTATGTTGGAGACTTGGAACGTGGTTTATGGTCGGTGGCACGGGCATTGTTAGCCGAATTTGTCTGAGTGAGTAAACTGTCATGACTGTACAATTTTAGCTAGACCATCAACATTGAGGAAGGAACTCAGTATTTTAATAGCGATCACATTGATACCTTGTTAATATATATAAATGTTGTACACCAGGGCTTGCTTGCCCCATTTTTAAATAGTGCCAATGCACCGGATTCCAGGGCTCGAATTTTTTATTTTTTGGGGGGGGGGGAATCCACAAGACCACAGGACTTGTATCTCAAAATGTTTACTGGACCAGAAATAATTTTACAAGACCAGATTCAAACTGAGAAAAAAACTTGAGTCGTGCACAAATTCCTCTTTTGAATGCACAGACCAATTTGTTTTTGAAGTCCGATGACACCACGTTTCCAACTTTGCTTTAAAAGAACAGATCAATCAAACAAAATGGCATTTTACACTATTTATCGTAAGGTAAAGAGACTTGTATTTGTAAATTTTCCCCAGGCCCAGTCATGAAGACTCTGTCTATTGGAAAATGAGTGCATCGCAACACTGAATTTAGCCCACCTTGTTGGGCTGTTTTATGGCTCTCTTCTGTTTTAACATCGGTCTTATTATTATAGTTGCCATTACATGGCAACTATAAAAAGACCGATGTTAAAAGAGAGCCATATAACAGCCCAACAAGGTGGGCTACACTGAATTTGACCCCGGAGCCCCTCTTTTAAAAATGACTGAAGACTTAAGATGATCCCTTTAACATCTTGATTACAGAATGGTTGAATCGCTTTGAAGGTCACAATCTAGATGTTCTTTATGACGCAGTAGAGAAACGGCCGCCGACCAGACCACTTATTACTGTTGGAAATCACATCTCCTGCTTCGATCCTATACTATGGGGTAAGGTTAATCAACATTATGTTCACATTTTGTGAAAGAGTACTCTTGCACATGCACAGTGAACACATATTCTATTTTTTGCATCCCTGTGGAGACATCTTTTGTTCTTTCCTTTGTCCCTGTGTAGTTAGGAACCTCCCAAAGACTTTGTACACAAAATTCCTCGTGGAGTAACCCAGTTTTTAGAATTTCCCTATGGAGACTCTTTGTTATCCCTTTTCTGTTTTGTTCTCGGTCTCCATAAGGTAGTGAAAATGAAATCAGGGCCCAATTTCAGAGCTGCTTAATAATTTTCTGCTATGCTTTGCTACTTTTTGTGCTTTTAAAAGCAGCTCTATGAAATTTGGCCCAGATATTAGGCATGGTATCATCATATATTTTCTTCTTCTTTTTTCTATTAATTTTTGTAGGTTTTTTGTTATTGCAATGGGACTTTTGGGGTCACTAGGTAGCAGCAGATTTGCCAGGTAAATTCATTGTTAGCAACCTTGTTCACAGGTTACCTCAGGCTTGCCAGCTATTAAGGTGATTAATTTCACTTATGAGGCATCCTTGGTTTCATTACCAGAAATATATTATAATAAAACATGCGTACGCTCAGAGCTATGTTAAAAATGGAGATTTGCCTGGTATGTCTGCTGCTTCCTAGTGTTGCAAAGGTTGGCGGCTCACATTGCAGACACCGGTTAACTGTACACTTCAGAGCGTAAACAATGGGGATTTGCTCACATTGCCGACAATTGAGAACAGAGTTGTCACCAGAGCTTTTTTAGAACCGGTTAACTTTACACTTCATTCGAGCGAAGCGAGGTCCGAGTGTTTGCGAAAGGCGTTTAGCCGGGGTCCTGGTGGTGCAACCCCCGGCAGGGTTTTAATATGGCAGCGCACCCTTTGTTTCACTGTCTGCAAAAAAAGTACTGCCGGCAATGTTGTAACAATGCATGAGTGGGTATTTTTTAGAACTGGTTAGTGCCGACCAGCCCCGACTAGTGTAGTCATAACACTGATTGAGAATCGTTAACATTTTGTTTCTCGTTAATACCTAGGAACACTGAAGTTGAGAACGTCCATGAGTCCACATAAAAGCAGATGGTGAGTTCAACACGTTTCTCCAACTTGTAAAGATGTGGAAGAGTTGTTTTGTGTTTATCGGATGCTACTGGTCCTTGCAAACACTGTTCGAAATCTGTTTTTGACATGAAATCTCAGGAATGTTCTGGATTGCATTTTCTTGTCCTTTTTCTTTAAACAATTAGGTACCAATTTCATTGAGAGCCGCTAATCGTCCTGTACTTGGTGACACTTTTTTCCAGTGAGTTGACTACTCTGAAACCAATAAACTGCACAGATAGGGTAATACCCTACCTGTATATACCCTGCGCTTGTGTCCTTGACACGAGCGCACCGGACCCAAGCTGTGGTGTTTTTGACCAGCAGAGTGTCGGTTCAAGTCCCGGTCTTGACCCTTGTGGCCTTGACCCTTGTGGCCTTGACCCTTTTGTGCACAGCTGTGTCGGAGCTGTGCACAAACTGCAGAAACTGTACTACGTACGTTTATATGCATTCACCATATTTACAATTGATTTGAAATTGTTTTAACAGGTGTCCGATAGCCAGTGATATCACCGGCCGAAAGAGATGGCACGTGTACTTTTTTAGTCTTGGAAAAGGAGTTCCAATTGTAAGAGGTAAATGCAGGTTTATACAAAGCCGTTGCATAAATCAAACTTCCAACTTTTCATAAAATTTAAACGATAAATTTAACCACAACATTGTGGCGTGTCATTGCCGAGCGGTCAAGCACACCGGACTCAAGCTCTGGTGTTTCTGATCAGCAGAGTGTGGGTACGAGTCCTGGTCTTGACACTTGTGTCCTTAAAGGCACAGTATACGTTTGGTAATTGGAGCCTACTGATTGTGTTAATCCTATATAAATGTAGGTACATCCAATAAAACTAACCTGTGAAAATTTCACTTCAAAAGGTGGTCGCGTTTTTGAGATATCACCGAAAAACCGGAGTGAATATTTCCACGCAGGAAGAATATTCCCCAGGAGTACACAGTCTGAGAAGCGTTTCTGCAGATTCAAATTTTGGGGGAAAAAAGTGATGTATTTTCCATAACCGTAGTACTTCGAAGTTAAAAGTTTCTCAAAATTCATTATACTACCCAAGGCTGCCGTACTTCTTACCAAGTAAGTTTTTATTGCCATTAATTTTCAGAGTCATTACCAAACGTGTACCGTGCCTTTAAGCAAGACACTTAAAGTTTAATCGTTATTGCTTCGCCGGATGGGACTTACATTGTAAGGCCATAGGTCCCGTGTGTTTTGTAATGCATGCAAATGGACCCAGGTGCACTTATCAACGTGTCTGTAAACCCTTATAAGGTGTAAAATAATGGGTCTCATAATTCATTTTTTTTTTTTTTTAATCTGTGTTTAAAGGCCCTGTACACTATTGGTAAGATCGAAAAACACAATGCCCACAGATTCACACATAACTTACATGATTTAAAGTAAGTAATGGTAGAAAGGGTTCCTTCAAATATTTCTGCCTAAAATGCTCTCGTTTCTGAGAAACGAGTAAAACAATAGTAATTATCGCGCGCGATAATTTGAAAAAACAGAAAACACATAAGATCTCTTATTGGTGGATACGTGCACTATATAAGACTCGAGACTTGGGGCTGTTCTGCAGTGCGTGCCTGTAAGAGTTGGCGTCCCTAGGACCTTAGACCGAACCCCCCTTAGACCTTTTGCTTTGACATCATCCCACCGGATGAAACGGTGGAAACATACAGCTGTGTGAAAGCAGGGTGCATGGGATCGGGGAGGGGCCAGTGACCAACCCTTCTGTTTCACTTCAACAAGAGGGCGCCCTTAGTCCAGCGGTATCAAATCTGTGTTGTTGTCCATGGGATGATTTTAATTAACCATGAAATTATTGAGTAATGGCCTCCATACAGGGAGAATAAGCACTGTCTTCTATATTTTTTTATATTTGTGTGTGTGTAATTCCCCTTGTAATGTTGAATGTAATTTATTCAATGTAACTTTTTAATAATTGATGGATTTTAATGTTTCGATGTATTTGGTATGTTCCCTTTAATGTTTTGATGTATTTGGTATGTTCTCTTTGATCACTCCATTCAGCCATTTGGTTGCAATGTAATAATAGTATAATAGTAATAACTAGTTCTTATATAGCGCATTTCACAATAACGTATCAATGCGCTATACATTAGTGCCCTGGTCATTGGGCCTATAGCATTCCTGTAATCTTTCTCAGCTCCCTGGGGAGCATACAGCCCCGTGCTGCCGTGGCGCACCGAAGGCTTTTTCATACACAATATCAACCTCTACCCTCGCAGGTACCCATTATACCCCTGGATGGAGAGGAGCAATTATAGTAAAGCATCTTGCTAAAGGACACAAGTGTCACGACCGGGATTCGAACCGGGATTCGAACCCACACCCCGATGACTCGACCACCAGAACTTGAATCCGATGCTCTAAACCACTCGGCCATGACACCCTACGATTTTTAATAAACCTTGAATGAATGAATGAATGAATGAATGAATAAATGAATAAATAAATGAAAATTACTTGTAGGTGATGGCGTGTACCAGCCTGGTATGGATATGTGCATTGACCAACTCCACAAAGGACAATGGGTTCACATCTTTGCAGAAGGTAAGCATGCTGCAGAGATGCCAACTCTCCCTGATTCTGCAGAAAGTTCCCTGAAAATAAGCCAATCTTTTCATGTTCTGATGAACAAATTTGAAAATCTCCCTGATTCTGGAAACTTTGTCTCTATTATGTTGAATCTAATTCTAAATATCTCCCTGATTGTTGTACAAAATCTTCCTGATTGCAAGATGCAAATGTTGGCAGCTCTGATGCTGTGTTCAGGGGCACGGGAATAGGAGTAGCACTAGCAGGGCCCAATTTCATAGCACTGCTTAACGGTAAGCAAATTGTTGTGCTTACTGTAGCAGAAAAATTTGCTCAAGCGTAAGCGTATTTCACAGGTTAGCAAGAAATTTAGGCAGCCAGTTTGCACGTTCACCATACCTTGTTATGTCATTCATTTTCATACAGTAAGCACTGGAAGATTAGCATGCCTTTTTGTTCGCTTGTGGTTAGCAGCGCTATGAAATGGAAACTCGCACAGTAAGCACAAAATCAGCCATTAAGCAGCTCTGAAATTGGGCCCGGTCCAAGACATCCCCCCACCTCATGGTCTCTAGATTGTCAACCTTATTGATTAGATAATACAATGTAGTTGTAATAATAGCTTCAAATTTAAAGAATATTACTTTGTTTTTTTGCACTGATGTGTGATAAGCACTGTATACTCATAATCTGGTCCCGTCGGGATTGTTGCACCCCGCTCTTGGGTGGGCTTCCAGCTACATCCATTTCTCGTTTGCAACGTGTCCACAATAGTGTCGCTTGGGTCATTGTCCAAGCCAGAAAATACGACCACATTCCGCCTGTGCTAAGAGGCCTACATTGGCTCCCCATTGCCAAGAGGATCATATTCAAATCTGCCTCTTCGTGTTTAAGGTTCTGCACACGGACACGCCCCGCCGCGTCTTTGTGAACTCGTCTCCACCAAGCAAAGCAGTCGCGCTCTGAAGTCAGCAGGATCTCACTTATATGGGTTTTGAGGCATTGCATGCTGAGGTATCAGTATATATTCGGTTTGCGGTAACACCATGTGTAAAAATATCTACTTGCTGTGTAGATTTGTTCTTTAGAGAACTTGTCTTGCTATTTATTCTACTGCCGCGGAGTAGGTTATTCGGAATTCGGGAGACTTCTCAGTTCTGAAAAGAACTGTCCTGCTTATTAACTACTACCTGGGCGGGAGGTAGGAAATCGGCCTGGACTACTACTTTAGCTTTGTGGATCAGGGGGACTTCTCGTAATTTAACTGCACTGCCGCGGAGTGAGTTCTTTTGGTCTCAACGTTTCGACTAGCTTGCTCTAGTCATCGTCATCGTCAGGATCTCACTTGTTGGAATGTGGAACAAGCTCCCTGCCACACTTCACAAAATAACATCATTCGACGCCTTCGAGAGGGAACTGAAGTCACACTTTTACATTGGTTTAGTTAAATTGCAATTCATATCCGTGTTCGGGCTACCCTTGATCTTCCCTACCACTGTTTAGAATAAACTCAATGAATTTGTTGTTAACTCTTGTTGCTTTTGTTTCCCCACAGGCAAAATCAATATGACCAATGAGTTTCTCAGGTTGAAATGGGGTAAGTGTGAACAAAATTGTAATAATTGTTTGTTACGATAGTTGAAGGCATCCACCTAGTTACAACCATAAGGGAAATCATATTTAATCCTTGAAAGTGTGTTGACATCTGCTCCTTTTACAGGCGGGCTCATAGTTCTGATTGGAATTGGTAGAAGCATTAAACAATTAAATGGACGCCACAAGTTCCGTTTAGGAAACTAAATGTAAATGCACAGCTCTAGTTCACATATGTACACAGCAACATTATCTATGCTATGGCATTATGTAACAAAAGATAGATGATTTAAATGAACGACAAAACATGTATCCAGCCAACAATAAAATATACCAGTACTATGCCATAAAACCCCCTTTTCCCTGTATTTAGAAGTAGGACATGCCATAGCTGAGAGTAACATGTACTTACCGTGGTGAATCCATTTGTCAAATAAGGATAAATTAGGTTTTTGCCAACCTCCCCATTAATATTCCAGCCTACAAATCAATGATGTACCATCCCACTAAACTCCACTTCTCCCTATATCCAGGAGTGGGACGTGCCATAGCTGAGAGCAAAGTGCTGCCCTTGGTCATTCCATTTTGGCACGTAGGGATGGATGAGGTGCTTGCCAACTATCCCCCGTATATTCCTAAGTTTGGTAAGAAGATAACCATGCTGATCGGCAAGCCGTTAGACTTCAAAGAAACCCTGTCACATCTCAGGGATGAAGGAAAGTCACCGGTGAGTTGATAAGAATTTTAATTTTAAATAATAAATAATAATAATAATATATGGATTTATAATGCGCACATTCTAAAATACATTACTTATGGCGCTACAGCACTTAATGAGAATAGATACAAAGATTAAACATTGTGACAATTCAGAACTAAGAAACTAGACACAGTATGCTTGTGTAAAGAGCAGTGTCTTCAGTTCTGTTTTGAAAGTTTGCAGAGAAAAAAATGTTCCGGATTGAGTCAGGTAGTTTATTCCAGAGAAACGGACAACAAGCTTGTAGTCTAAAATGAGAACTTTACTTGAACCTAGTGAGGCTTGCGGTAACACCATACTCATAAATCTATCTATGAGTTGTAGTGCTTCTGAAAAGAAGCCGTGGTTTGACAACTGCACTGGTTGTCCAACCATTTGTCAAACCACTGATTCTTTTCAAAGCCACCACAACTCTTAAGAGATATGAATGAATGAAAACATTAACCAATCTGAAAATTTCAAAAATATAATATAATTTTGAAATATTTTGGGGTTAATTTCTACACTTTCTTTGTTGAAAGTATTATTGTTGTTGAAGTTGCATACGAGGATTTTTTTAATAGTGTGGCACCACTGATATTTATACAACTATTTCTACCCCCAAAATTCAATATCACCCTGTATGGTTTTGAATGATAGATAAACTATGTCAGCCTGCAATATAATATCATGTGGTAAATGCTCCTACACTGTACAAAGTCGACCCTCCTACTGTCTGACTATTTAATATCATCCCCTCTTGCTTTGAATGATAGATAAGCTAGCTGTGGCAGCCAGTAATATGATATCATGTGGTGAATGCATCTACTCAGTGAACATGTACACAGTGCTAGGCAGAGTTGTGCCACCATACAAAACCGGTGCAATCAAAAATAGAAATACCTAAAAGCAGAAGAGGTAAAAGTGTCTTTAGCATTTTTATTGTATCTTTTTTTTTTCAGATGGAGATAAGGAAGAGATTAACAGACATCATTCAGGTAGAGTTTTCATTACTGAAATCCAAGGCAGAGGCACTGCACAGGGCGAATCATCGACCACTACTTAGGTACTGTATGGCCCTTTTCGAATTCACGGCTTCGGCTCCAAAATCGGCTCAGGCTAGCTAGGCTCCCTCAATAGACCGATTGCGCTCCGTGCGTCACGTGACCTATAGTGGGTATTAAATGTAAACAAACTATAGGCGTCCTCCGTGGGAATGTGTTGCTTTTGCAAAAGGCATGATAACTGTTATGTTTGTTTGTTCGATGGAAGCTGTTCCTTCTCAAGATCTTTGAAGAATATCACGGAGTTCGTTCCCGAGACCCTACTGGAATGGTTGAATAAAGCCAGTAAGGACAGTTTGAGGAAATCTTGGAAATTCTACAAATAACGTTATGTTCACGATGTCAGATGTGGTTGTTGCACAGAACAGTAGTTCATGATGTGGTTGTTGCACGGAACAGTCAGTACGGGCACGATCTATCTAACCCCTTTTTAACACAAGAAAATCACAATTTTGAAGCTCAACTCATCCAAAAGAAAAGTGTTTCCTGTGTGATTCCTTTGTCTGTTTAAATTCTGCAAGGTTTAAAAGCTCAATATTCCAACCCTATTTTAGTTTCACTTTGAAAATACATCTTTACATTCATGTTCGACGGCGGTAGTTTCACGTAACCTTGTTGAGTATGCTCAAAAAACCTATTTTTGTGGAATACTGGTAATTTATAAAACGGTTATGTGATGTAAATCATTGTCACAACATACAACTTTAATAATAGGGGTTTGTAAATGGTTATAAGTCATGTTTACCCCCCAAAACGGCCGATTGTTGGTCCACTCAGAATCCGCATGTCAAACTCTCATAGTCTTTGCACGTAAAATAACAACAGCTGCACGGCCGAAATCCGACCGAATACCCACTAGAGGTTATGTGATCACATGTAAACATTGGGAGCGCAATCGGTCTTATTATTTTAACTTACGCATGCTTTGCGGTCAGGGTTTCAGACAAGAAAACTGGGCCTGAAGCCCAATCCGGAGCCGAAGGTGTGGATTCGAAAAGGGCCTATGTCAAATGTACACCGTAAAGAGAGGCTCCAAGGTTTTTGTGAGGGACTCATTTTCCATCAGATACATAGAGTCCTCATGAATGCGGGCAAACATTAACAAGTCTCCAACCTCACATGAAAATGGTGTAAATAAATTTTGTTTGGATTGACATGCCTGGGTGGGGAGTTAAGGCACATGTATAACATTGGTAATTTTCAAAGACTAGTGACAATGACTTTATATAACCCAACATGAACATGAAATAGCAAACCTGTGAAATGTTGGGCTCAATCGGTCTTCGTAGTCATGAGAAAATAGTGAAAAAACCCGTTATGTGTTTTCACTGTTTTCAAACATCGGGTTTTGGACATGCGCGATAAGGACTAATTGTTTTGCTCATTTTCCTAATAACTATAGCATTTCAAGCAAAACTATTTCAAGGGAAGTTTTCCACCATGTGACCATCTTTATACCGTGTAAATTATGTGCAAATCTGTGAACATTTATATTTTCAATCTTACCAATGTTGTACACACCCTTTAAGGCAACTTTTCCTGAAGGAAATGACTGTTCGATTTTGATTTCATAGTGCTGCAAGCACAAAGGCATGCTAACCTTGCATAGCTTGCTAACCTGTGAAATACTTTAGCAAATTTTTCTGCCAGAGTAAGCGGAACAGTTTGGCTTACCGTTAAGCAGCTCTATGAAATTTGGGGCAGAGAATTGTGATTATAAGCACAGAATGATAGATAACAGTTTCAGGCTTGTTTTCATCAGGAATATTTTATTGATATATAAATCAATGGTTATAGATTTACTATCAAACACATTGTGTTATTCTACAAAACATCTCTCCACCTAAATGGATTTGTTTCCTCTTAACTATTGGTCGTTATTTTTCCTCAGTTTTCATAGTAAGGAAGGCATTATTGGTTTTCATTTGAGCTAACCAAGAACAGACCTCAAGTTTTTTTTTAGAGTAACTATGGTATTTTGGGGTTATTTACAGAGTCTCTTACTCTCTTGGCTGTGAATGTGTGTTTTTGCCCTTATTTTTGTTCCCTGTGACAATTAAGGAAAGTAAAAGGAGTTGAACATTTTCCCTAGGCAAGAATCTGAGCTATCACATTTTATATATAATCAGTGTTTTTTTTCCCCTTAAACAATTTATGCCGCTATTTTGAGTAACATTCTTGAAGCTCTTGTATAGGGAAGAATGATATTGTATGGAGTGGATGCAATGTAATGCAAACTAGTAAATAATTCAGGTTGATTGTATGCTTAGTAAGTGATTTTAACTTTTTAAGGTATTTATATATTAGAAGAATAAATTATGATTTCTACTTTCTGTATGCACAAGATTATTTCTTGAGATTGTTGGCTTCAGTTTGCAGTCTCTCATCTCGATCCGACTCATTCCCTCATGCGTAGTACTGAGGTCGTTAATTGCCCTTTCTAGAAGGAGCAGATTTGTTTTCATTTACAAAAAATCTAAAGTTCCTCATGGTGTGTCATGGCCGAGCGGTCTCGTGTACCGGTGTCGCGGTCTCAGATGTCCGGTGTGCTAAAAGCTCCGGACTACCAAATACGGTAGTAATACGTCATGCTATACCTGCGCACAGCAAGCAAAAGTAGTCGATTTTAGTGCCGGGCTGAGTCGACTGTTTTGCTCGAGCCCGTAGCTGTCATGGCGGCGTCCACCAGTAAATTGAGTGGTGAACGAGTATAATCGTCTACGACAGCATTGTGAAAAAAGCAATCACATAATCGAGTATTTGAGGAGCGGGAATTACAGACAAGGTTCTTCTGAAAGCGACTGAACAGAAAAGAATTCGGAAAAGAAGAAAAAATAGGTCTCGGAGATTCATTCGTGGCGTCCACAGATGTAGAGCACGGGACACCCACGCCCACAACGACAGCATGCTGAAACGCCCGGCTACGTCATCCGGAAAGCTTGGCTCGCCGGACATCTGAGACCGTGGTTACAGCGTGCCGAAATGCCCGATGACGTCACCCGGAACTTTTAGCACACCGGACATCTGAGACCGCGACACCGGACTCAAGTTCTGGTGGCTAGGTCACTAGTGTGTGAGTTTGAATCCTGGTCATGACACTTGTGTCATTAAGCTAGACACTATAGTTCCTTCTCTTCACCCAAGGGTAAAATCAGTTCAAGCTTGTGTCATTAAGCTAGACACTATAGTTCCTTCTCTTCACCCAAGGGTAAAATCAGTTCAAGCTTGTGTCATTAAGCTAGACACTTGACTATAACTGCTTCTCTTCACCTAGGGGTAAATGGATACCTGTGAGGGCAGACATGGTTCTTGTGGTTGATTTAGCTTGATACGCTGCATACCTGGCAGCACAGGTTGTAACCTCCCCAGGGAGCCGAGATGGTTTAAGGACTGAAACAAATGACCTAGTGACCAGGGGTTTCATCAACAAGGGATATCTCGACTCGGGTTTCTACACCGATGTGTGATACGCACTGTATTCTCAGTGGGGGTCGTGGGTTCGAATCCCACCCACAAAGGAATGCCTGCGGATTTTTTTTCCCCACAGGACTGGGGAAAGCACAGAATCGAAACTACCAAATAAAATCAAGCATTGTAAAGATTTCAGCTTGACAAAAATTTGAGATTTGCTCCATTCCTCAAAGAAAAAGTAGCTACAAACTGAATGGTGCGATTTTATGTAAGACTGTATGTTTTCCATGAGGATTTCTTCCAATGTGTACAACTTGTGCCTGCAGGTTCTGTAGCTCTTTTTGTAAATGTGTTGTCAACTCCTGGGTGGACTGAATACGACTGTCCAATGATAACAGGGGTCATGAGGGGTCAAACAGTTGGAGAATGTCTGGTTTTTTAATGAGTTGACTGGGAGTCCGTCCGCTTTTGTCTGGACAGTTCAAAGCTCCAAGTCTCAGCAACGTCTCGATGCAGAGCTTGTGTTGAATTCCAGCAGCAATGTGTAACGCTGAAAAGAAAGAAAAAAAACAGGTTGCTTGGTTTCAGAAATAAATTCAGACTACAGAGGGCACTACAGCGGTTTGTGAGTGATAGCAGTTTGTCTTGAGATAGTGCCCTCTTTTGGCGAAGGTTTGTGGGTGATGGCACACTGTGGATCGTGGAATGTCTTGAGCCAAGACTATATCTAGGCCTGTGATTTTTCACTGATCTCATCTTGGCTTCAAACTTTTTTGAAAGACGAACTTGTCATCTTGGCGAGAAAGGCAAAGCTACATCTCATTAACAGGACCAACAGCTTTACATCCCACCTGAAGGAAAAAGCAACAAAGGGCTCGATGTCCTGCTAAGGAGGACACAGGTGTCAAAACCGTGACCTGAACCCACACTCTAATGATCAAACAGAACGTCAGAACTTGAGTCGAGATTCTCGACCGCTGGGCCACAACTCCCCACAATGAAATTACTTTCAAATCCAATTACATTTGTGATAAATGCCATAGTACCTGTCCTGCCTTTGTCGTCCGTTGCGTTGATGTCGGCTCCGAGTGAGAATAGTGTTTCAACCATTTCAAAATGACCTTCCTGAAAAAAAAATGAGTGGAGGGTAAACTTAGTCTCTGGCTGAGATTTTATTTACACGGATGAAGACCCTTTATTCAAACAACTTTTTATTTTTATTTTTGAGGAGTAAAGAAGAGTAGACCTGAAGAAATCGAGCACATTAAAGAGAGGACCTTGCTTAACTTATTTTTCAAGCAAAAATCAGCCGGGAACATGTCAAACAGAACACACTACATAAAGTATTGTAGATGGTAACCTGATTCTCCTTTGCCTTTTACCTATGTGGATCCCGGTCGGAATCTTGCTTCGGACCAGAACCTTCATGTGGATTGGGATTTCAGTCCTTAAAGGAACATTACAGAATTGGTTTTGCTAACAAAACAGTTGCTGGCAGTGTAAGCATTTTATGTAATCCACCATATGCATAAACTGACAAACCTGTAGAAGTTTGAGATCGATCGGCCATCTGGGTCACGAGAAAATAGTGAAAAACCGATTACACATTTTGCATGAAATCATATAGATTCAACAAATGAATAAAACGTTCAATGAGCGATAAACTCCAATCGGAAAATTAGTTTATTAATTTCTCATCAAATATGGCATTTCAGACAGAAATATTTCAAAGGATGTTTTCTACTATCATCATCATTAGACCGTGTAAGTTTTATGTAAATCTGTGATCAAAAGTATATTTTACAAGTTTTTTCTTACCAATTCTGTAATGTTCCTTTAACTGATTGTGTGGGTTTCGCCGTCTTAGGGTTTTCTCACACATCTAAGCCCCATGATTTCTTCAACATCTTCTCTTCGCAGGTATCTTCAGGCCTACATGTCACAGTGCCAGTCACTTTTGAGGGGTTGTTGGTTTGATTACCAGAAATATATAACAATTCTCCTTGGCAGAACTTATTTCTGCTAAGCATAGTTTGGTGCTAAGAAGAGCTGTATAAAAACGCCCCTTTAATTCAACTCCCTCAAATACCGCGCAACCGCCAGCTGCTGCTAAACACTGAACGGGAACACCAATTACTGATTTTGTGATTTGACTACCTTGGATGCTAGATGAAGCGCTGTATGTCCTCCTGTTAAAGTGGGCACGTCCGCATTCACATGCTGTTGATTGACGAGGAGAATGACCGATGGACGACAGCCGGCCTGGGAGGATAGATGTAAGGCATTCCTTCCGAGGACATCACATTTACCAACATCTGCCTGAATATGAAATTATTCAATACATCAAATTCAGATCATGGTGCCATCTAAAAGTGTTAACTTGTTCAAGGGCCTACATGATACATTTGTTGCATGCTGTGATGGGGGTCCATGGTGTTTTTAAATACCCGAGGGGGCAAATGGCACCAGAGGCGAAGCCAAGAGTGCCATTTGCCCCGAGGGTGTACAAGTGCTTTTTATACATGGGAGAGTTCAATGAGACTTTCCGGTTATTGTCATTACCCCTTGCTGATCCACAAGAAGCTGTGCCACGTTGACAAACCCATCTCGCAGTGCATCCATGAACGGGGTTGAGCCACAGCTATCCGTCTGATCCACTGGGTGCTCTCCCGCGTTAGAAGCAACTTCACTGCATCAATCTTGCCATGGAGGGCTGTCGGGAGTAGGGGGGGGGAGTAAGCAAGGAGTAGTCAGTCAATACAAGGTGAAATTTGACTCGTAACAATGTGCATAAAATGCCATCTTCAGAAAATGTTATTATACTTTACAAGAGGCTATAATCAGTTATTGACTCAAGACAGGTGCATAAGGGGTGGATCAACATTTTAAATATTTTCACAAGCAAACACAGATTACTCTCTCTCTTTTTAAAACACCCCCCCCCAAAAAAAAAAAACCAACAACAACAACAAACAAACAATCAACAAGATTGGGAAGGAATGAACTACAGTCGGCCAGAAGTCGTGGAGAGAATTGTTGCTGTCCCTCAGCTGTTTTAAAGGTATTATATAGGATTGGTAGAGCTGACAAAATAGTCGCACACAGTGTTCACGTTTTGTGTGATCATCCATATTCATGAAATAACAAACCTGTACAAATGTTGGCTTGTGTGAGTCAGGAGAACATAGTGAAAAATCATGCACAATTTCCAGCATGTAAACACATTGTCCTTAATTTTGGTTGTAACAACCGAAATCAGCTGTTGCATTTTTTGAAGGTTTTCAGATACAGTTTTTTTAAATGATATGACTTCGTCTCAGAGGGAATTATTTCACAGAAAATTTTGTTCTGGTATGAACTTCATATCCAGTAAGCTTTCAGACTAAAATTAAACAGTGATGTTTTTGTCCTTACCAATCCTGTATAATACCTTTTAAAGGCACTGGACACTTTTGGCAACAGCTCAAAATCAGTGTCCACATTTTGTGTGATTCAACATATGCATGAACAAACAAACCTGTGAAAGTTTGAGCTCAATTGGTCATCGAGGTCATGAGAAAATAGTGAAAAGAGATCTTATGTGTTTTCTGTTTTTTCAAATTATCGCGCGCGATAATTACTATTGTTTTACTCGTTTCTCAGAAACGAGAGCATTTTAGGCAGAAATATTTTAAGGAACCCTTTCTACCATTACTTACTTTAAATCATGTAAGTTATGTGTGAATCTGTGAACATTGTGTTTTTCGATCTTACCAATAGTGTACAGGGCCTTTAAAGCACATGTACAACATTGGTAATTTTCAAAGACTAGTATCCGCACTTTATGTGACCCACATATACATGAAATAACAAACCTGTGAAATGTTGAGCTCAATCGGTCTTCGGAGTCATGAGAAAACAGTGAAAAAAACCATTATATGTTTTCACTGTTTTCCAACCTCGGGTTTTGGACACGTGTGATAAAGACTAATTGTTCTACTAATTTCCTAAAAACTATAGCATTTCAGGCAACACTATTTCAAGAGAAGTTTTCCACCATGAACATCTTTAATACCATGTAAGTTATGTGCAAATCTGTGAACAATTTTATTTTCAATTGCCAAGGATTTCTTTAGTGGTGGAAAAATTGTTTCCCTGGAAACCATTGCGAGATGGATCAGTTACACGATAGATCATATAAATATACTCAAATCAAAGAAGTACTCAAAATTAATGGCTTCGGATACCATTTTTACTGGTACCGGTAAATACCCAATTTTACATTTCATTGAAGAAACCTTTGAAAGGAAATTGCAAGTAAAATTACAAAATTTGGAAAATGTGTGGTTGTTGGAAACAGAGAAAATTCTGCCAGTGATGGTTGGGGAATCCTGATTGCCGGGCTGGTTTTCTGGCACCGACCACTGTGGGCAGAACCCTGATTCTGTACACACCCTTTAAAATGGCATGAAGCAGGAGGACCACTCCGAGGACAACAACGCTTCCTTTAATCTACCAACTAACCAGCAGTATGTAGAGGGGTGCGTCCATTCTTGCTGACCGTATCCCACAAATCTGGAGCATGATCCAGAAGATAGCTCAGTATTTCCGCATGGCCTTCCCTAATCAAGAAGAAGAAATCCATCTATGATTAGTATGCCTTTTATGGGAATCCATAAACCTATTACACAAGATATACAATAAATGTTCAACGCGTGAAAGTTTCAGATTGTTGCATAAACCATGAGAAAGTAGCATTCAGAAAATTACAGGGAAAAGAACTTTACATCATTGGTGTAATTTCATTCTTATCGTCTGCATGGAGTTGTTTTGTCAGGGATTTTGCATATGTTCAGTCTTCTTCTTTTTTTTTAGTAAAAAATATCTCTAAAAAGATAATTTGAAACGGAACTTTTGTTTGGTTTTGGAAACATAGATATGATACTGTGTTAACCATTGCAAAATGTCAACTCAGGACATGACTTTCAGTTTCTTCTTCCAGTAACAATTTCTAAAAATATAACATGAAACAGAATTTTGGATTTGTTTAAGTAGTCTAGAAACTATGTTCACATGGGAAACATTGGACTTGGACAATGTCATTTCAGGGCATGACCTTTGACCTTTTTGGGGGGTGAGTGGAAGAAGTTTTAAATCTTGGGGCTGTTTGCGGCCCTATGGACAAGCTGCTAAGGTCTCTAAGAGATCAGATATGTGCACTTAATCCGTTTTGATCAAAGGGATTAGCACATCACTCTGAGTAAAATGTAAAGCGACTTCGTCTATGGCTATGGTCGTTGGTCGGCTGTGGCTATGGTCGTTGGTCGGCTGTGGCTATGGTCGTTGGCCCAAGCAACAACGTTGAAGAACAGGGCCCAATTTCATAAAGCCTCTAAGCAGAAAAAAATGCTAAGCACAGAAAAAAATATTGCTTACCAGAAGCTGGCTACCAGCCAACAATCCATAAAGTTTACATTGTTGCGACTGGTACCCCACTCATTTTTTTGCTTTTAATAGCAAAGAAATGTATTAAGCATTAATTTCTGCTAAACAGCTTTATGAAATTTGGCCCTGGCCTTTTCAGCGATTCAGCCCCGGGCCACTGCCAAAGCCTTCAATTGGAACTAGGCCTATTATATAAACCGTTTATAGATCATATGAGAGGCTAGCTGACCTTGAGGCAATATGGAAAGCATTCCAGCCATCTTTGTTTCTCAATTTGGGGTTGGCTCCGTGTTGAATAAGTTGCTGGATGATGTTGATGTTTGCTTTAGTGCATGCTAGATGCAATGGTGTCCTGAATGGAAATGGCAGGAACAATTACAATTTTTTAAACATGGAAAATGGAAATTTGAAATAATTTTTGACATGTTCTTTCTCTTCAAAGATGTTGAATTTGCATCGGGATAAAGAGTATTATTTTCGTGATTTTAATCACACACCGATGTGTGTAAAGCACTGTGTACTCAAATCCTGAGTCCTGTAAAATTCCAGAGTCTTGCAAAAAAAAGAAACACAAGCATATTACTCAGGTGGGATTCAAACCCACGATCTTTGCCATTCTAGAGCAGATGTCTTCTAGATATTCTAGACATACTGCTCTAGAATGGCGAAGGTTATGGGTTCGATTTTTGAATCCAACCCAAGTAGTATGCCTGTGTAGGGTTTTTTTTTCCACAGGACTTGGGAAAGTACTGAGTATACAATGCTTATCACACATCGGTGTAGTGGTATAACACAAATAATATTTTCTTACTTGTTTCTAACTTTTCTATTGTTATTATATGTATAATGTTTTGGGGTTTAGTCTCTTTTTAAAACCAATTTCAATTTTTAATTAACAGCAAATTTGGAAGCCCTACTTCCAGATCTTAGCTAATGCTCCGTGCTCAAAAAGGGAGTGTCTTTTCTGGGAAGGTGAAAACAAATTTATTTCAATAATACTCTGTAAACATTTTCTGCTGAGCAAAAATGAGCAGGATACCAGTCACAGATGGTACATGTACATGTGGCATGGTTATTTTGGCCGATAACCTTAATTCTGGTAAGCACATCTTTGTTGCACTTAAAGCAGCTCCATGAAATTGAGCGAGAATTTACGAACAAGAAATCCCCAATCCACCGAGCCAATGTTGAAACTATACACGGATGTACGAACCAATCGGCTCTCTTCAGTGGATCCACTAGCACACCCGATAATAGCAAGAAATCCAGGCAGCTCAAATGTCCCGATATGGCTGCTTCATGCAGTGGTCTCTTCCCGTCAAAGTTTGCTGCTTCTAAATCTGCCCCGGAAGCTGTCAAAAATTCAAGCACATCAACGTGAGAATGCCTGGCCGCCAAGTGCACCGGCCGGTCCCCAGAACGGGGTCGACTGTACTCCACCAAGTCCTTGGGGTCATTTGTCACACTGCACAGCAGACGCTGCAAGGACTTCAGATCTCCTTTTTGTGCAGAGCTGGCGAACTTTTCTCCCAGTTTTTGCATTTCAAAACGTAACTCGAGCCAATGGTTGACCGGCAGTCGCCATCATGTCCACCGTAATTTTGGCACTGCAGAGAAAATTGCATTTTTTTAAGGTGGGGATACATTTTGGTATTTAAACAAAATGTCAAATGGTAAGTGATGTAGTCTTGATCTTGTTTGAATGACTATCAATGATGATACATCTTAAATTAATGGCATGCATGGCAAGTATTATTTTTAGACTGTGCAAGTCTCACATTTATGTGGTCCTATTGTTCCCACGACCAGCCAAAGTGTCCTGAACTATAAGATTAATTCAATATTTAAAAGAATTGAATTAAAGATTGCCCAAAGCCCAAAGGAGGGACAAAAACAAAATTACATAATTTTGATCAAAATGCAATGCTCGTGTGCGATAGCCTTGTATAAAATATCCGCGGACGAAAAACTTTGATAACCTTTAATACAATAATGTTTTTTTTCACTTGTTTGCATTAAAAGTTTGGAAACCAGTACTCTCGCCTCCTACACTAGTAGTACTGTAGTACAGTGAGTGAGTTGACCCCTGCAAAGTTGCCTCCTACAAAGTCACCCCCTACAGTGGAAGAGGGGCGACTTTGCAGGAGGCGCGCCGAGCAAAGTTGCCCCTTCCACATACTTTGTTTTAATCCTGAATAAAAAAGAATAGCTACAATAAAAATAGAAAGAAACAAATTCAAGAAATGTTTTTTCATGGTGTTGTTTTTGGCCTACCGTTTGTTGATGTGTTTTAATTGTTTGCTTTTTTGTGTTTAAAATTAAGGATTTCTTTCGGGAACAACCCCACCTCCATGCTCTATGCCCCGGGCTAACGTTTCCTGCGACAATAAAATAGTATTCATGTCGATTACCTTTTCATCCTACAGAATGGTAATGTTGAATCATTTATATCAGTATAGCAGTAAGACCATGATTCATACAAGACAAGGTTACAAAAATCTCAAAAGTTTCAGGCCCAGCGACCCAGCGTGAAGGAAGGAAGGATACGGAAGTCGCCATATTGCAACTGCAAGCGCCACCAAGCGTCAGAATTAAAGTAAACCATGGGGGCGAGGAGCTTTTGAACCTAACCCTCCATTTGTCAGTTTTATTTGTTTCTCGAAATATAAACTGAGTGGCACCTGCTGGGGAATTCCCTGACGGTACCGTGACACGTGGCCAGAAGATATATGAGGACACAGAAGTTATGTTCTATATTAAGCATTGAATGATCAAATCAAAGAATCCAAGAAGAAGAACCATAAGCATCCATAGGTACGATTATCGCAACTAAAGCATCCAGTGACTGCAAGTATTACTGATCCTTCTCATCAAGGTAATGCAGGAAGTGCACAGCCACTACTCCTAGAATTATGAGGTTCCTCATAATTCTAGGAGTACACAGCCACAATCATGGCCCGGGTACACTTTTTGTTACAACAAAGACACCAAATGAACTACACATGAGTAACTCTTTGTAGATCTTGTTTTCGACAAATTCAAGTACAAGTACTTTCTACTCTTCATTCACACACCGCTGGTTAATCAATTTACAAAAAAACATTGAAATAACTGTTACATCACTGGTTTTCAAAGTGTTGTTCATAACATGGACACGAACAAAATGTGTACCCATGATTGTGGCTGGGCACATAACTAACTTATAACAAGACTTAATTTCGAGCATTTATGGTTAGACTTAGCATGGAGGTAGGAAGCCTACTCGACCATGGACTTAGGGAGGGACCCAAGATAACAAAGTAAAGACTAAAAAGAGTAAAAGACTTAATAAAGCATGGAGAAAGACAAAGAGGCCCATTAATCATGTGTGTTAATGATGAGAACTGACTCAGTTAAAACCGACTAGCCCACTTTGTTGAGCTGTAGTGTTATGGTTCTCTTTTTGTCTAAAAGAGAGGAGAGCCATTATTTTGATCCAACAAGCTTGGCTAGGTCTCACTGCAATGTGCATCGTCGACCAATGATGTCTGCCGTCACCAACGCACCATCCCAGTTTAGGGATTATTTTACTCAAGACTCAAGTCAAAACTTACTGAAAAATGAACTGGCAATGTTTATTTATTTTCCGTCAATACCTGCTGCCCAAGTACAGTCGTTTGACCAGTTCCCCGGCAGATCATTGACCAGTTCCGGATCGCTTCAACTTTGCAACAACTACAATTAATTAAATTACTTCTTACATTTAATATCAATTTCTGTTGATACATGTGAAGAATGACAATTAACATCCAATAAACCAACAGACCCAAAATAAGGTGCCAAACATCATCAACAAATAAATTATGGCAGTTTTTCTGAAGTTTGTCGGCGATAATGATCATTATTTACGTAAAAAATGTTGGTTGAAAAATGCTGTTAAAACTTCTCACCTTTCAAATTTGAATGCCAGGGCAAAAACAAAAATGATGTAAAATGCTAAGAATGTGTTGAACATTATGAAAATACTGAGCAGTCATCTTGGTTTTTTTTAGAGATAAAATTATCAAATTTTGTTTTTGAGGGGGGGGGGGGGCATCGTACCCTTGACCAGTTAAGGATCACTCCACATCTCGCTGCGTCAAATGGTGCCACACTCAGTGAGGTAAAATCATACGGTTGCTGTAGAAAGTTTAGTAATTACTTCAACAAATTCTTGCAGTGATATTGTTTTTTGAGAGAAGATGAAACTTGGAGGAGGGAGTTGCGACTGTAAGAATAGATATTCCTGTCAATGTTGCTTTTTGGCGTGCTTCACTTTTTCATTTGCTGTGCTGTTGTTTTGTATTTTTGTTGCCAGGTTTCTGCGCTGTTGTTGAAGACAAGTAATGAACCACAAGGGAAACTGACTGGGTAAGTTTCAAATAATTTGGGGTTGAACGAAGAAAAATTGACTAGAGCTGGATTTGAACCAATGACCTCCGGATTAACGTACCGGTGCTCTACCAACTGAGCTATCTAGCCTTTGTAAATACTGAACTTTGTCTTCATTTTCATTTCAGAGGAAGTTGTGCATCATATTTTACCTTGCTATTCATTACTTGTTACTTAAAGGAACATTACAGAATTGGTTTTTGCTAACAAAACAGTTGCTGGCAGTGTAAGCACTTTATGTAATCCACCACATACATAAACTGACAAA